>UESW01004217.1:117533-319612 GCA_900491605.1 Calamus simplicifolius | reverse complement strand
ATGATGATCAGAAGATACTTCAATATTAAGTTTTTCAAGATCTTTTTCAATTATGTTTGTATCTTCCTCATCATCAAGCTTTTCAGAACTAGATGCTAAAGACTCATCGAAAACTATATGAATGGATTCTTCAACTACTAAGGTTTTCTTGTTAAATATTCTATAAGCTTACTAGTTGTTGAATACCTAAAAAATTCCTTCATCAGATTTAGCATCAAATTTTCCTAAGTTTTTTACCATTATTATGAATGAAACATTTACATCCAAATGCATGAAAGTATTTTATATTTGGTTTTCTTTCATTCCATAATTCATAAGGTGTTTTCTTTAATATTGGTCTTATTAAGCTCTATTTAAGATGTAACATGCTGTGTTAATTGCTTCCGCCCAAAAATACTTTGGTAGGTTACTTTCGCATAGCATGGTACGGGCCATGTCTTCTAGAGTCCTATTTTTCCTTTCAACTACACCATTTTGTTGTGGAGTCCTAGGGGCTGAAAAATTATGATTAATTCCATTTTCAGAACAAAAACTTTCAAATAAGTGATTTTCAAATTCTGTTCCATGATCACTTCTTAGAGATACTATAGTAGTGTTTTTCTCATTTGTGACTTTCTTGAAGAATTTCAGGAATATCGAGAAAGTCTCATCTTTGTGAGCTAAAAACATTACCCAAGTATATCTAGAATAATCATCTACAATCACTAGACCATATTTCTTTCCTCCTAGACTTGTGGTTCTAGTTGGTCCGAAAAGATCCATGTGAAGTAGCTCTAGTGCCCTAGAAGTTGAAACAATGTTTTTAGATTTGAAAGAACTTCTAGTTTGTTTTCCAAATTGACATGCATCACATATTTTGTTGTTTTCAAAATCTAGTTTAGGTAATCCTTTAACTAAATCCATTTTAATTAGTTTTGAAATAAGGTGTGTGCTTGCATGACCTAATCTACGATGCCACAACCAACTAATTTCATTTATGTTAGCATTGTCAGCAATTAAGCAATGATCACTCAAAGATAATTTTTCTAAATCAACCAAGTAAACATTGCCATGTCTATAACCAGTAAATACAATGCTATCATCAATAGAATTAGTTACAGTGCATACAGAAGATTTAAATGAAACATTAAAGTTTTTATCACATAATTGGCTTATACTAATTAGATTATGCTTCAAACCATCAACATAAAGTACATTATCAATAAATGTAGATGGAGTTATACGACTTTACCAAGGCCCATAATTTGACCTTTACCGTTATCGCCAAACGTAACAACTCCACCTTTCTTTTCTTCTAGGGTGATGAATTCATCTTTGTCACCCGTCATATGTCTTGAGCAGCCACTATCAAGGTACCACTTTTTCTTTGATCTTTTGGCTACAAGACATTCCTGCAATATAATCAAACTTTATGTTTAGGTACCCAAGCTTTCTTGGGTCCTTCATGGTTAGTAGCAACAAAATTGTTCCTTTCGGAACCCATATTTTCTTGCTTTAACATTTAACTTGTTGTTATTATTTAACGTTTTGCATTCAAATGATTTATGACCTTTTTCATTACATTTGAAACAAGTTATATTACTTTGGTTGGCTTTTATAAAAATATTCTTTAAAGATTTTTGTTTCCTTAATGTGTTATACCCTAAACCTGCTTTGTCAAAAATAGCTTTTTGACTATCTAAAATCATGTTCAGTTTAGTTGAGCTTAGGTGAATTTCTCAACAATGTCTTTATATTTTTTAACATCTTTCTTAAGAGAGTCATTTTCTTTAACTTGCTGTTCTTTTTCTAAAGCTAAAGTTTCTAATTGATCTTTTAAATCTTTTGTTGAGTTTTTAGTTTCAGATTTTCAACAAATCTATTTCTTGATTAAGATTATCTCTTTCTTTGCTAAGTTCTTCTTTTTCATTAGTTAAGTTCTTAACTTCTAAAGCTAATTCATTTTTACTTTTAGCTAAGCTAATATTATCATTTTTCAAAAACTTATACTTCTTTTTCAAGATTTAAAATCAATCATAAGTTCATTAAAAGCCTCAAACATTTCATCAAATGTAAATTCATCATCGGGGGTTTCGGTACTTACCTCATTGTCGTTGTCGTCGTTGTTGGCCATGAAGCAGATATTAGCAACTTCTTTTTGTTCTTCTTCTTCGGAAGAAGACTCTTCACTATCAGTCCAAGTTGCCATGTAGGCCTTTTTCTTTTTCTTGTAGGCCTTCTTAAGTAAAGGACAGTCATACTTAAAGTGCCCTGGCTTTTTGCACTCATAACATACTAAGGGCTCTTTTTCTTTTCTTTCTCCTTGTCCTTTTTCTTATCTTTTTCTCCATCAAATCTTGCTCCAAATTTCTTTTTATGGAAGGGCCTTTTTCTCATAAACTTTCTGAATTTTTTGGCCAAGAGAGCAGTTTTCTCATCATCTTCATCATTACTTTCACTGCTGCTCTCTTCCATTTCTGCAGTCTTGAGGGCAAGTGTTTTCTTCTTTTTGTTTCCTCCTCAACATGCTGCTTCATTGTTAACTCGTGGGTCATTAAGGATCCTAGAAGCTCCTCTAAAGGTAATGCATTGAGGTCCTTTGCTTCTTGGATAGCAGTGACTTTCGCTTCCCACGATCTTGGTAGTGACCTAAGAATTTTGCGCACAAGGTCAGCATTAGAATAAATTCTACCAAGACTCTTTAAACCATTCACAATATCGGTGAATCTAGTGAACATGCATGTGATGGTTTCAGTTTGTTCCATTGTAAACAATTCATATTTATGAACCAAAATATTTATTTTTGATTCCTTAACTTGGTTTGTTCCTTCATGAGTTATTTCCAACCTATCCCAAATTTCTTTTGCGGAATTACATGTTGAGATTCGGTTGAATTCATTAGAGTCTAAGGAACAATATAAATATTAATGGCTTTAGCATTTAGTTGTGCCATTCTCCTATCATTATCATTCCAATCCCTTTCGGGCTTAGGAACAATAGTGCCATCAATAAGGTGTGTGGGTGTACTAGGTCCGTTTATATTACTCCCCACAATTCATAGTCCGAAGCTTGAATGAATATTCTCATTCTAGCTTTCCAATATGAATAGTTGGTTCCATTAAATAAAGGAGGTCGATTCGTAGAATGACCTTCAGCAAAACATGAACCACTTTGTGTTGCCATAAGGATCTTTAGCCCTTGATCGTGAGATCAAATTCTAAATGAGCACTTGCTCTGATACCAATTGTTGGCCCAGATGGCAACCCAAGAGGGGGGGGGTGAATTGGGTTCTTAAAAATTTAAGTCTTTTTAACTTTAGTTGATTAGTTAGCAAGATGTGCAAGTGAGAGGTTAACTTAAATCAATACATAAGCAAATAAAGAGAGATAGAGAGAGAGAAAATATGGCACGGCAAACACAAGATAATTTTATAGTGGTTCGGTGCAATCAACACCTACGTCCACTCCCAAGATTCACTTGGGTCCACACTATAATCTCTCAGATTACAGCCGAGTTGTTTTCCAAGCTCACAACTCAAACTTGTTGTTTTCCGGGCGCACAACGAACCCAGCCGGTTTTACTCGGGCTTACCAGCACAAAACCTACACGTTATTTTTCACGGGCTCACAACTAACCCAGCACAAGCACTCCGGCTTGCAACGAGGTATATCAACCTCCACTGATTCAATCAGCAAACAATTAGAATAAAAGTGTTTGGATAATGAAATGCTCCCCTTGAGCAAATATACAAATGAAGTATAAAATAAAGAGTTAGAAAAGCCTGATAGTATTGCAGACGGTAGTGGCTTTGGCTTTCTTTCTTCTTCTCTTTAACTCCTCTTGAAGTGTTGAATCAGGCCTCAGCAAGATTCTTGACCGTTGAAGACTTTGGAGTTGAGATGAAGCTTTTTCTCTTTTTGAAAATCCTTCGATTTGACCTTTGAAACGCTTATGAATTTTCTTTGACTGTTGTGGATTGATGAGATGGAGCAGACGAATCTTTCTCTTTGATTTCACTCCTTTTGAATCACTCTATTTTCAGCTAAAAGATTTTCCTATGAAAGCTCTGTTTTTCCCTCTTTTTGAAAGATATTCTTTCTCTCTTTTTGATTTTCTCTGATTGTTTTGATTTGAAAAGAACTCCTCTATTTATAGATTCTGCAAAAATATATCTGTTAGAGACAAGGAAAAATAGCCGTTATTTGAAAATCTTACCGTTGGAGCTGATGTGTCATCGTTGAAAATTGCGTCCAGATTTCGTGGAGTCGGCTCGAGCTTTGTGGGAGTCGGCTCGCACAGTCCATTCCCGAAACGCCTAACTTTTAGGGGTCGACTCGCGATATGCGGGGAGTCGACTCAAGAAGTGCTCAAAAATGAGCCTTTCTGCCGTCTGAGTCGAGTCGGCTCGCGAAGGTTTCAGGGGTCGACTCTTGAAAACTCAAGTGTCGACTCAGGACAACATTGAAAATCAGACAATTGGGGAGTCGACTCGGAAACCCTTGAGTCGGCTCGGGAGCGATACAAAATTCAGAAAAATGTTCTGATAGACTTTAAAACTTGTCCCAAATTAATTTAATTATCAATGTGACTTGAATACATTAAATATGACATTAAGCATGGATTCAAGACATGTTTCAAGAATTCATAGATTGAATTATAGTGTGTAAAAATTCCTTTTTGAAATCTTCAATTTAGAGTTTGAAACTTTTTTTTAAATAGATTCAAAGCTCATTAAATTTAATCATTGAGAGTCCATTCCATTCATTTGAATGAGCTCAAGGTTTTTGATAAATAAACTCATTGTATTCTTTAAGGTACTCATGGCTTTTGGAAATCATCAAAATCAATAAAGTTGGGGCAATTATGTTTTAATAATTTCTCAACATGTCCTCTTTACCAAGGAGTGTGGTGATACTGGTATGACATGCAGGTGAGGTATATGACATTTTACTGAATGTGACCAATCTGCGGAACACTCTTCTGCCAAGAAGTGTTCGCAAAGGGATATGGTATAAGTATCCCTCTGATCTGAGATCACTATGGTAGCTTGCATGCAACCTACTGTACTTTGGTGCTGGATTACCTGGATTTTTAATCCAGTGACAGAAGGTTTCTGGTTACAGTAAAGTATTTTTGGAGCAGTGAGTGGATCAAGATGTGATTGACCCCTTCAAATAGTTTGGAATAAATGTCTCACTGTGTTTCAATTTAGCAAAACTTTGGCCAGGGTAGTCCCTATGAGGAGTCACTTTATGGATGAACTGATTAAGGATTAGCAGTTAAAACCTAAGTCATCTTAAGCATTGAGGGTCAAAGGGATGAATTATATGGTAACAATATGCCAGAGGTTCTTGATTGTTGCTTTGCAACCTTCGGCCTATCCGGACGTCGGGTGTCATTGCTAGATGGCAACTTCGATTAGTATTGGAAGTATTCCAGTGCTACCGGCTTAGTGTTCAAACCTATGGGGTCACACACCATAAGGGATTCTACCTGACTGATGATTGAGAAACTAAATATTAGTAAATTAATTGAAGGATTAAATTGGCAATACGATTGCTAGCTAGCTCAATTTGATTGGTCAAGTCAAATAGGATTTGGTTTGGACTCAAAATTAGGTAAGCCTAATGCTAACATCCTTTCCTTTAAATTCAAATTATGAATTTGAATTTCAAACTAATTTTAATTTCAAGTTTAAAGATTGAATTTTGAATTCAAAACTTTAAGTCTGAATTTAAAATGGATGTTAATGACTTCTCCCTAATTACCTTTTATTTCTTAACTTCTAACTTTTTCGGTTTTTAATTGAAAAAGAAGATGAAGAGTTTCTTCCTTAACTCTTTTTCGGTTTTTAACTGAAAATAAAGATAAGGGTTGAGATGAGAAGTTTTTATGGTGAAAGGATTATGGTTATAAAACCCGAGATAAAATGTTTCCTCAAAAATATATCCTTTTGATAATTTTGTGAGCACCTTGGTGCTAAAGAGAAGAAATCTCTTTGTCGAATCTTAAGAGAGGAGTTAGCACTCCAAAAAGGCTGATCAAGACTAGAGCCCCGGTGTAGATCACTTGTATCACTTGTAGAGGCCATACTCCTTTGTGTGGTTTGCAGAAGTACTACCTACCACTGCCGTCTACTGCTGCGTGAGTTATTAAGCATCAAAAGGTAAAAGATTCATTAGTTACTAGTGACTTAGATATGTAGATATGATCTAAGACACTAGGCCACAACATAGATATGATCTATATTATTTATGTTAACATAGATTTGATCTATGCCCTTTTATTTTATATCTTTATATATATATTTATATATTGATCCTGTTGTACGTTGATATTGGATTAGATCCAATATCTTATTGCTTTCATTGCATGTTTATTTTACAAAATGTTAAAATGCACTTTTTTTGCCTGCAAAAGCTTTTCTAACAGCTCGGTCCGTCCCCAAATAGGCCGTGGGCCATGCTGAGCGTGCTTTTAATTTTAACGTGCCATACCCGGCATGGCCCGTTTAATAACTAGCCATGCTAGGGAAGGCCTATTTATTTAGTGGCTCAGGGGGCCTCGGCCGAGCTGTGCCGGGCACGGCCCAATGCCCAAGCCTACTATTCATACTGTTATTCACTTATGTATATAGATTTGTTAAATTATGAATATGCTTGCGAATACATAATTAAAGGATTTTTACAAGCTATGGCTCATACTTTCCTTATTTATATTTTTAAAGCATCAAGATGCTTAGTATCCTATTTTGAATTAGAATTGGAGTAAGAAATAAGAAATAAAGAAATATTAGAATTTTGATTCTAATTGAATTTTTATCTTGTAAATAAATAGTTTTATTATTGTAGTTAAATGCAAGATATTAATTAACTTTGAAATTGTTGCCCAAATCTAGTAACCCAAGAGGGGGGTAAATTGGGTTTCTTAAAAAATTAATCGGCTATCAAGTATGTGCACTTATATTCTTTTATAAATGAGTATCGTGTAGTGAAGTGAATCTAGTACATAATCAATGACAGAAAATATAACACAATCAAACACACAATATTTATAGTGGTTGCCAACCTTGCACTTACATCTACTTCCCAAGAACACCTTGGTATTCCACTAATCACAACTAGCTAACTTAGTTAGCAACACTTGTTTTCAGGCACAAGCAAGACTTACAAATAAATCACCATTAGCCAACCTAGCTAGCAACACTTGTTTCCGAGCACAAGCAAGCCTTACAATACAAATCTGGGTAGACCTCTACCAAAACACGTTTTACAACTGTGAAACAAATCAAAACACAAGTAATAGAATGTTTAATACAATAAGCTCCTAGATATGAGTAGATTTAAATAATAGAAATACTTATCAACTTGAAGAGCTAATCCCGAAGTTGCTTCTTTCTTTAATAAACGCAGCAGCACAATAGAAGCCTTCAAGGTAGCTTTGAATACTCTTCAATGAGGGTAGATGAAGCTTTAAGACTACTTGAAGAATCAACAATTATTGAACTCCGGTAGACTGAAAAATAATCAAAGCAATACTCCAACAATCCTTAAACAAATCTCTCTTTCAATTGACTTTTATCTTAATATTTTTCTGATTTGTTTTTTTCAAAATCACTATCACTTTCTTTCTTACTTACACTGAAACATTGTTTATCTCCACTATTTATAACAAGAACATTAAGATATAGCCGTTGTGCAATAGAGAGGGAGTGAGAGAGAGAGAGAACCGGCCAAGAGAAGGCCATGAAAAGAAATTCCAAACAGTAACAATAGGTGAAGTAGAATTTCAATCCACAAAAATTGGAAGCCAGGGAATGGAACCAGCCGAGAGGAGAAAGGTGTTGGCATTCCAAAAATACGAAAGCGGCATTCCAACATCTAGCACAAAGAAGCCAGCCGATAGATTTCAAAATGTTGGCATTCCAAAATCCTCAAATCGGCAAGCCAAGGAAAAAGTTGGCATTCCAACTTTGATTCCAAGAGCCACAAGCCGGACGACAAAAGATGAAATCGGCATGCCAAGAGGAAAGTTAGCATTCCAATTTTTTAAATCACAAGAAACCCTGAGCTCATGAATATTAGCATCCCAATTTCTAACATTAGCAAGCCAAGAAATGAGTACAGAGAGACGGCAGAGGGCCAAATAAAATTAGCATGCCAAGCCTTTTAACCAACATGCCAAAATTGAAGCATAAGGAATCGGCAGAGGGTCTTTTAGAATTAGCATGCCAACCAAGAAAATGGTATACCAACTTTTTAGAGTAATAGGGGCAAACCGAGAGAAACATAGAATTAGCCGGCCAAGTTTTAGAACCAGCATACCAACTTCTGAGAGAAGGCATTCCCAAAATCCAAATACAAGGAACTAGTCGTTAGATAATAAATACATGCAAGCTAAGTAAGCCAACAACCGAAGGCAATCCGAATGCAAACCGAAGGCAATCCGAAGGCAACAGAATTTGGTATTCCAAATCAAAGATTGGTAACCCAAGATTCAAGCATTAAGCATCCAATCCGAAGGTAATAGAATCTGGTATTCCAAATCAAAGATTGGTAACCCAAGATTCAAGCATTAAGCATCCAATCCGAAGGCAATAGAAATACAGATAGTTTAAGAACATAATCCGATGATGATTCAAAATAGAATTATAAATAGGAACTTGTAGGATAATTGAATCCAATTCTGGATAATGCAAAAATAATTAAACTTGAGAGTCATTTTGTCAAATGCACCATATTACCTTATATTATGAATTACAATATACTTGGGATAAATGAAGTGTATTGTTCCATGATGAAAAACCTGAAATTGATTGAACTTGACAGATACAATATTAGCATAATACTTAATTATTTTGCATTTCATCAAAATCAATATGAGGTCAACAATCTTTCCTTTTTTGATGATGATGAAAACATTAAGTATTCAATAAGAAATATGTAATTCATTCAAAGTATTCCTTGCAACTTTGAAGCATAAGATAGTGCATGCCGAAATGTATGTGTAATGTGCCAAAACTTGATTTTTTTTAAAATATTATATCTTGCAAAGCGCTCCCCCTTTGGTTTTGATACAATGAAGTTTTCAAAATATTCATTTGATTTTTCTAGAAAGAAGAGCAACAATAGAATATATGAAAGCTTTAAAATCAGAATTGTGTGCTTTCCATTTCTCCTATTTCATTTTTCAAAACAAGTTTTTGAAACATAACGTTGAAAGTCAAAATGTATGTTTTCTATTTCTCCCCCATGATTATGAAACACATTTTATTTCAATTTTTTTTTAAAAAAACTTTTAAAATCAGAGTATATGCTTTCCATTTCTTCTCCTTTTGTCATTAATCAAAAAGAAGGTGAAAGAGTTTGCATCTATCACTATATATCTTTTCTTCAATGGAATGAATGAAGTATAGCAAATAATGATAAGCATCAAATTTTCAATATTAAGCAGATATTGTGAAGTGCAGATAAAATTAAACAAATCTTACGAACCATACAAACCAGTCATTAATAACTTACAAGCCAATACACACATTGGTCCACAATAGTAAGCAGCAGTTATATAATCCATACAAACATAATAAATAAGAAACATAGTTTCAAAACAATATCAGTCCAGAATAACAGAAGTAACATAGGCAGGAGCATCATAAGCGAAAATCTAGAAGCAACATCAGTCTATGATATCAACACGAGAAGACGAAGAAGATCCACGAGCACGTCTGGAAGGACGAGATGATCTCAAATGAGGGGTAGGACATCGAGTGGGTCTTCAACATTAGGAGACAACTGAGATATAAAAGATTAAATTTCTTGTTGCATATTATGGCACTCAGTTATGAGCTTAGAATGACTATCAAGAGTATGCTGGGCCTTGACATTTTGCAATCTAAAAGAAGACATCTCATTACTTGCAATGCCAGCACTATCCAACAAAGAGTTCACATCCTTTCTCAGCTTGCCTAACTCGGCAAAGAAATTAGAAATGTTCATCATAGTACAATAATTGAAAGCTTTTCCTTTAATGATGGTCACACTGTATTGTAAATCATATAGGCTTAATTTGATTTCACTTAGGGTAGAGAACATTGAAGATATGTGGGGAATCATGGTAGTATCAGAAGAATAAGACGGTGGACGGTTGACAGATCCACCAAGAGAAACAACATCAGAAATCCTACGAACCAAAGTCTCCATATCATCAGGGTCCATTTGGTAACCATAGGATGACTTGGTTGGAAAGGATTCTGAGCGGGTGGTGGAATATTTGGATGGATTAGGATTAGCAATAGGATTGTAGCAAAAGAAGGATTAATATTAATAGAAGGATTGGGGTCCATAGGCATAAAACCTTGTTCAGGAAACATATAAGTGTAGTTTGTAGGAGGATCAGTAAACATAGAAGTAAAATTCTAAGGTACATTAGAATCAGAAGGATAATTTTAATTTTCAGTAGAAACAGAAGGATAACTCTGATGTTCAGTGAAAAATTTCTAAGGCACAGTAGATTGCTCTCCCTGGACAGGTGCATGAATTACTTGCATTTTTCCTTTGCTCATAGTCCAAAGGCCATCTACCTTAGCAAAACCCATACAAATTAAGACACGCTCATTATAAACATCATTATCACTAAGGTGGTAGACATTCTCACCTCTAACATCAACATCGAAATGATTAAATACATGGGTAAGAAGTAGACCATAGGATACGACAGCTCTAGATCTACTAACAACCTCTCTCATCACATAAGTCATTTTTCTAGGCAGGTGTAGATGTGTTTGGGTTACAACATGAAACATGAACGTTAAGTCTCGGTCATTCACATAGTCAAAGCTACCACTCCTAGAAGTAAGACAACGAGAAACAATACTATGAAGTAATCTCATTTCTGCATTCAGATCTTTAGCAAAAACACGATCAATATTAGAAGCATCATTAATATCTAGAATAGTTTCTAATTTATACTTCCTGTCTTCAAGAGTATCATCACCAAGATCAGTACTTGAAATATTAAAAATTTGACTTAAGGAATTTTCATCAAATTCAATTCTAACACCTTTAACAGTAGAAGTTACTCTATCATTTCCAAAACTAATATTATGATAAAAGATTTTAACAAGATCAGGATAAATGGGTAGGTTTGTCTTAAGTAAGTGTTCCCAACCTTGATATGCTAAATTTTCTCTAATAGAAAAATTTTCAGAAGCTAGAAACTCAAAATCAATAATTTTTTCAAATTCTACGGATCTTCTAATCATAGATTGAAAGCTGGAAGGATTAGGAGAGCACTCACTAATGTCTCGGGATGATGATCCATGCACAGATTTACCTTTGGGAGCCATTGATCCAAAGAAAGCAAGGGGATTTGAAAGTGGATGAAGAGTGAAAGCTTAAAGGAATGGGAAGAAGACGTCTGGCTTTGGAAGAGAGGGGAATGGGGCACGGTTTGGCTTGGGAAAATAAAATGGCAAGTCACGGGTCCTTAAGGCAGCCAGTTCCTATCTCCATTTTGGAATGCCAATAATGCAAAGTTGGTATTCCAAAATAGGACTACTAGAAGACCGGTTGACAAAAAGTGGAATACCAAAACATGAAAACCGGTAGACCGATTAAAATACCAGAAAAAATTCCGTTCATTCATTACATCATCCGAAATAATTTAAAATTGATCCAATAAAAATATTAAAAATAAGGAATATGATCAAATAGTTGCGATTCATATGACATAAAATTCATGCAATCATAATGAGTATAGGTGTGTATATAAATTAAACAATCATGATGACTCATTTAAATAGAAGGGTCAAGCATACCAAGCTCTCTTCTAATTTCACAAAATTTTGATTCATCAAGGGGTTTTGTAAAAATATCAGCGAGCTACAGATAAGTACAAACATGCTCAAGCACAATATTACAATTATTAACATGATCTCTAATAAAATGATGCCTAATCTCTATATTGGTATGTCTTTAAGTTTGATGCCATAATCTTTTCGTTGTTGTTTAATCCATAAGATTTGAGCGCAATAACTTTTAGCCGCAATGTACTCAGCCTCAGCTGTGGACAGTGTCACTGAAGTTTATTTCTTGCTAAACCATGAGATTAAATTAATACCTAGAAATTGACAAGTTCCACTAGTAGATTTTCTGTCTAATTTACAACCTGCAAAATCTGAATCAGTGATAGATTGTTTGTCATACCATAATCCTAAGTTTATTGAACCAATCAAATATTTAAATATTCTCTTAACAGCTAATAAATGGGGTTCCTTAGGGTTAGCTTGATATCTAGCACATATGCATATACTGAATAATATATCTAGCCTATTAGTAGTCAAATACAATAAAGATCCTATCATTCCTCTATATAATTTTAAATCAACATTTTTATCAGTATTACAAGAGTCTAGTCTACAAGAAGAGCTCATAGGTGTACTGATATACTTAGAAGTTTCTGTGCCAAATTTTTTTAACATTTCTTTGATATATTTGCTTTGGAAAATGAAGATTCCATCATCACTCTGCTTGATTTGTAGTCCAAGAAAATAATTTAATTCTCCCATCATGCTCATCTCGAACTCTCCCTGCATAAGCTTTGCAAAGTCTTGACATAATATTTTGTTAGTAGAACCAAAAATGATGTCATCAACATAAATTTGGACAATAATCATATCATCATTTTTTTTTAATAAAAAGTATTGTATCAACATTTTCTCTAATGAATTTATTGCTAATCAAGAATTTGCTTAATCGTTCATATCACGCTCGAGGAGCTTGCTTCAAACCATACAATGCTTTGTTCAGTTTGAAAACATGGTTTGGAAACAAGTGATTCTCAAATCCTGGTGGTTGCTCGACAAACACTTGTTCGGCAATATATCCATTTAGGAAAGCACTTTTAACATTGATTTGATATAATTTGAAATTCATAAAGCATGTAAAAGCAAGTAACAATCTAATGGTTTTTAGTCTAGCAACATGAGCATAAGTTTCATCAAAATCAATTCCTTTTTCCTGACAATAACCTTTAGCTACTAGTCTTGCTTTGTTTCTAATTATATTACCATGCTCATCCAGCTTGTTTTTAAATACCCATTTAGTCCCAATAATTGGATGATCATGTGATCTATTAACTAGCATCCATACATTATTTCTTTCAAATTGATCTAATTCTTCATGCATAGCATTTATCCATTCTATATCATCTTTAGCATCTTCAAAATATTTAGGTTCAATATGAGATACAAATGCTAAGTTATTATAAGTATCTTTAAATGAAGATCTAGTTTTAATACCATGCGAGATATCATCAATAATAAATTCCTTAGGGTGATTGTGTACATACCTCCAATCCTTTTCTAGGTCATGATTATCTTGTGGTTCTTCATGATTTACCTCTTCTTGATTGGTTTGAATATTTGTATCTTCTTTTTCCTCAAAAGTAATTTTCTTCACTTAATTTTCAATTTCTCCTGCATCATCAATAGCCTTTCTCTCCCTCATTGGAAGATCATTAGTTTCGTCAAAAGCGACATGAATTGATTCTTCTATTACTAAAATATTTTTGTTGAAAACTCTGTAAGCTTTACTAGAGAAAGAGTAACCAAGAAAAATACCTTCATCGGATTTTGGATCAAACTTGTCAAGATTTGATTTTCCATTATTCAATATAAAACATCGATATCCGAAAACACAAAATATGTAATGTTGTGCTTTTGATTTTTGTAAAGCTCATAGGGGGTCTTTTTCAAAATAGGTCTAATCAAGGCTCGGTTTAAAATGTAACATGAGGTGTGTTGCCCAGATGTAGAACCCAAGAGGGGGGTGAATTGGGTTATAAAAAAATGATTACTATGCAAGTATGTGCTTAAACCCTAATTTTGATTTGCAGCGGTGTAGTGGAGTGCACAGAATGATAACAGTAGAGAATCAAACAACCACAAACACACAGAAGTTTATAGTGGTTCGGTGCCAAACTCAACACCTACATCCACTCCCCAAAACCTTTGCGAATTCTACTAATCATATCACAACGATTACAACCTCTAGCCAAACTAGGCTAGCCCTCTTGTTTATACGGCACAAGGTAGCCAAAAACCCCTAGCCACACCAGGCTAGTCCTCTTGTTTCACGGCACAAGGAAGCCAAAACCCCTAGCCAAACCTGGCAAGTCCTCTTGTTTCGAGGCACAAGGAAGCCCAAAATAATCAGGGTTAACACTAACCCTTTTACAAAAAATGATCAAGGAATGATAAAGAGAAGCTCCCACAATGAGCAAATATTCAGAGTATACTTTACAATTTTTGAAGCAATAAACTCAGCAATAAATGAACGAGGTCGAAGTAGCTGAAGTCTTGATTGCTTGAAAAGCTTCAAAGATCCGGATGACTTTTTGGAGCAATGAATGAACTTGAATGCACAGCAACAACCACTCAACAATATGCAATATGAGCTCTTTTCTTGGATTTTCTTTCTCTTTAAAAACTCTTTTTCTGAATCGTCATGGTGTGCTTCAATTCCCACCTTTTTATAATCATCCAACAAGAAAAGATCCGTTAGATACATTAGGAACAAATGAAAATAAAAATGGAAAGAAAATATAACCGTTATAAATGTTTCCCTTAAGCATTGAATGCTGATCTCCATTTGAGAAGGAAGAGCACTGCAAAAAATTCAAAAATCCAAAAGTTAAGTGTAGCTTAAAATAGCAATAGAGAGAGAGTAAGAGAGGAAAAGCAAACTCAAGAACTCAGGCGGTAGTTGACTGAAAGAATAACTCCAGGCAGCTGAAGCAAGAAACCATTCGGCCAAGACTTAAGCAAAAGTCCTCAGCTAGCTAGTTAGCTAGCTCACAAGAGAGGCCACAGTTGAAAAAAACGTCCAGAGGCAGCTCATTAGTTAGCTAAACAGGTTGCTAGTTAGCTCTCAGCTAACTAACAGCAAAAGCAACAGCCAGGACAAAAAGGTACAGAACACATAGTTAGCTCACCAGCTAACTAAAAATCGATAGTTAGCTTTCCAGCTAACTAACAGGAAAAACAAAAAAGTCAGGAGAAAGTGCCGTTCATTGCCAGTTAGCTCCCCAGCTAACTAAAAAAGAGAACCTCTCGGCTGCAGGAATAACAGGAGATGGGGAGTTAGCTCTTCAATTAGCTAAAAGATAGCCAGTTAGCTCACTAGCTAACTAATTCAAAAATAGTACAGAAACCGCCAAGCTTAGTTAGCTCTCCAGCTAACTAATGAAAAGATAGCTAGCTTCCTAGTTAGCTAACGAAAGGATAGCTAGCTTTCCAGTTAGCTAAGTAGAGAAAGCAAACGGCCAGTGGAGAGAGGGAGTTAGCTCTTCAGTTAACTAAATTTTTCAAATCGCACGGCCACACATTTACCTATGAAAAATAGTTAACTAACCAGTTAGCTCCAGGATAAAATAGTTAGCTAAGCAGTTAACTAAAAGAAACGTCAGCTAGCTAGAAAATCTTGTAGCTAGCTCACCAGTTAACTAGAATTTAATACTATTCGGCCAGGCAACTGGAGTTAGCTAAAGACGTATTCCAGTTAGCTAACAAGCTAGCCAACCAGCTAGCTAAATTTATAGAGCGTTCAGCCAAACATTGTGAGGAGCATTTTAGTTAGCTGAAGAACCTTCAGCTAGCTAACAAGCTAGCTAAACAGCTAGCTAAAATACAAGATCGTTCGGCCTAAGCAATGTAAATGATTCCCAGCTAGCTGAAAGTCGTGCCAGTTAGCTAAATGGAATAACAAGCTAGCTAACCAGTTAACTCCCAAGCTAATAAAAATATTCAAAGCAAATTAAATGAAGTACTTTCTTACCAATGAAATTTTGCATGCAGATACTTACTTGTAAGGCGACCGAACTTCCCTATATCAAGCTTAGAGTTGCCTATCTATTTTGTAATCATCAAAATCAATCTGGGGTCAACAATCTCCCCCTTTTTGATGATGACAAAACCTTTAAGCACAAGGAGCAAATATAGGAAGTAGACAGGAGTGTAATCAGAAAGACATTTATTTCTTTCCCTGTCAATCTGAATAAGTGAACTCTTTTTCTCCCCCTGAATATATGGAGTTATTACTTTACTCCATTCCTTAATGTATGCAATAATCTTCTCCCCCTTTTTGTCATTAATCAAAAAGAAGTTTGAAGAGTTTTGCAATAAATTCAAGCATAATATATCAAGGAGATGTAAGCAATCATACATAATTTGAGCAGTCATTCAGATCATGACAAAATAGAGTAATACAAACATTACACGCCATGGTCTCAAGTCATAAAACATAGTCATAAACATGCATCACAGAAACAGTACTAAGTACAGTTACAACATAAGTCAAACATAATCACTTGTCGTCATCAGAAGAAGAAATATGCACTGAAGAAATATTTGGCTTGTTTGAAGATTCAGGCTTGTTGGAGGAAGGCCGTGTCGGTGGAGTCCAAAGGTGCGGATGAGAAAAAGAAGCATCAGGCGCAGAGGCGGCAGAAAGAGTGATGAGAGTCTCCATGAGTTGACTTAGCCTTGAGAGGGTTGCAGTCCAATGGTCAACAGCGTTTGCTGCATCCCGGGTCTGGGTCTCTGTAGATCTCATTCGATGCTCTACGCACTCTGCCTTAGTTTCAAAATTCTTAAGCTTACCTTTTAGGAAATTAATCTCTTTTAGGATCCGCTCCATGACAGATTCATTGTGATGAAAAACTCTTCCATTGAGAATGTTCACATCATGGACAAGTCTCTCAAGAATAAGTTTAAACTGAGATATGTTTTCAAAAACAGAAGAAATATGTGGAACGAGAGTCTGATCATTGACAGAAGAAGCGCTGTCTCCAGAGCTTCGACTAGAAGAGGCAAGGGTCAATTCATTAATAATGAGACGAATTTGATCATCACTTATACGTACTACAGGAAGAGGAGCAGGACCTTGATTGTCATTACGATAAGAAGGTCCAGGAGCATTCATATTGGGTGGATCAGATTGAAAAGGATTTTGATCATCAGACATAGCAGCAAGGTAAGGATTTGGATGGTTGAAGTCAAAGTTGAAGAAGTTCTGAGGAGAACAAGCAGATTGAGTTACAGTTGGCGGTGGCATACTAGACTGACCAGTTCTAGACCTAACCTTTAACCAAATACCATCCCGTTTGGCAAAGTCCATACGGTGCAGTGAATGAGCATTAAAAACGTCAGAGTGACGTAATGCCACTGCAGATTCTCCCTTAAGCTTAATATTGAAAAACTCAAATACATAAGTGAGAAACATTCCATAGGGCAATGCAGCCTTAGATCTAGACAAGGATTCTTTCATTACGGTTAACATCAGTTGAGGTAGATCAACATGGTCTTCTATTAAGATGTCATACATTATGCATATGTCCCTATCATTTACTACATTAAACGAACCAGCACGAGGGGCTAGGATTTTGGCGATGATATTGTGAAACAGTCTATTTTCTACAGATAGCATGTTGGCATCTAGAGTTTCAATATTACTGGCTTCACTATCATCAATATTAAGGATTAAACCTATTTTATATCCACGTTCACTGGGTAGGACTTCGAAGAAACCATCAGATGGAATATTAAGAGCACATCCTAACGTTTTACAGTCTAGGTCGATTTTAGTCTTTTTCACAAAGGAAGAGATAGTTCCACTACCAAAAGAGATATTTTCATAGAATTCCTAATAAGCTCAGGATAAATAGGTCTCTTGGTAGAAAGAAGCTTATCCCAACCTTGATTAATTAAAAGCTTTCCAATTTTAAAACCTTCTTGTTCTAAGAAGTTAAAATCAACTAACCTTCCATTAGCAAAGGATTTAGATGCAAGAAGGGAGTTGATATGATATGAAGAAATAGAAGACTTCCAGTGAAGATCGGCACAATCATCATCTCTAGCGACTGCCTTCTTCTTGGAAGCCATCCACTATCTTCAAGATGGATTGATTGAATGAATGGAGGAAAGAAAGAGATCAATGGAATGAAGAGAGGATGAGAGAGGGAGAGAGGACGCTCGGTGAAGACGCTCGGTTGAGGGAGACGATCGTGGAATGAAAGAATTGATTTGGTCAAAAGTTTATATAAAGAGATGGCTTGATGGTTAGCTGGCCAGGTGACTGTTTGGTTGCCTGGTCAGGTAACTGCCATGAATAAAATCAAAAAGGCTTCAAACGTCCGGTTGATGGATGGATTTAAGAAGTATAATAGTTGGCATTCATAAAGATGAAAAGACTTAAAGCATGCAGCATACTCAAGCAATTAATTTGACAGGATGTTCCCTTTAATTGATTTGATTTAAAAGATGTCACATCAATTAGATATCATATCAATTCATTAATTGATTCATTAAATGGTTGGATCAAACATTCCCAATTCTCTTCTGATTTCATAAAATTTTGTTTCATCAAGAGGCTTAGTGAAAATATCAGCAATTTGATTTTCAGTGCTTAGAAATTCAATAACAACATTTCCATTATTTACGTGATCTCTAATGAAATGATGTCTAATTTCAATATGTTTGGTTCTGGAATGTTGAATAGGATTCTTAGTTAAATTGATTGCACTTGTATTATCACATTTTATAGGTATAGCCTTTTGTTTAATACCATAATCTTCTAGCTGTTGCTTAATCCATAAAATTTGAGCACAGCAACTTCCAGCTGCAATGTATTCGGCCTCGGCCATAGACAATGCTACTGAAGTTTGCTTTTTGCTAAACCATGAAATTAAGTTAACACCTAGAAACTGGCAGGTTCCAGTGGTTGATTTCCTATCTAATTTACATCCAGCAAAGTCAGAATCAGTGTATCCTATTAAATCAATGCTAGATTGTTTATCATACATATACCCAAATTTATTGTTCCATTTAAATATTTAAATATTCTTTTAACCGCAAGCAAGTGTGATTCTTTAGGATTGGCTTGATATCTTGCACACATGCAAACACTAAATAAAATATCTGGCCTACTAGCAGTTAAATATAATAATGATCCAATCATGCCTCTATATAATTTTAAATCAACAGATTTTTTAGAATTATAAGATTCAAGTCTACATGATGAGCTCATAGGGGTACCGATACTCTTGGATGTCTCCATGCCAAACTTCTTGATCATTTCTTTGGTGTATTTGGATTGGCTTATGAAGATCCATCTTTGCTTTGTTTAATTTGTAGTCCGAGGAAGTAGGTCAGCTCACCCATCATACTCATCTCGAACTCTCCCTGCATAAGCTTAGCAAAGTCTTTGCACAAAGAATCATTAGTGGCACCAAATATGATATCATCAACATAGATTTGAATAATTAATATATCTTTATTTTATCTTTTAATAAATAAAGTTGTATCCACAGTTCCTCGAATAAAATCATTACTAATCAAGAATTTGCTTAATCTTTCATACCATGCCCGGGGCGCTTGCTTCAAACCATATAAAGCCTTGTTTAATTTGTAAACGTGATTTGGAAACAAGTGATTTTCAAAGCCGGTGGTTGTTCCACAAAAACTTGTTCAGCAATATATCCATTTAAGAAAGCGCTTTTAACATCCATTTGATACAATTTAAAATTCATATAACAAGCATAAGCAAGAAGTAATCTAATAGCTTCTAATCTAGCAACAGGGGCATAAGTTTCATCAAAATCAATCCCTCCTCTTGATTATAACCCTTAGCTACCAATCTTGCCTTATTTCTAATTATATTACCATGTTCATCTAATTTGTTTCTATAAACCCATTTAGTTCCAATAATTTGATGATTATGAGGTCTTTCAATAAGAGTCCAAACATTATTTCTTTCAAATTGGTTAAGTTCCTCATGCATGGCATTAATCCAATCAACATCATTTTTAGCATCATCATAACATTTAGGTTCAATTTTAGATACAAATGCTAAATTATTACAAGCATCTCTAAATGACGATCTAGTTCTAACTCCTTGAGAAGGATCACCAATAATTAGATCTTTGGGGTGACTAAGAACATACCTCCAACCTCTTTCTAATTCATCATTACCTTGTGAGGCTTCAGGTAGGTCAGCGTTCCCTTCTCCATTTACCTCTTGTGTATCTGTGTCGCTCTTATCCTTCAGTGTGATGTCCTTGAATTGATCTTCAATGTCATCTGCATCATTTATACCTTTTCCCTTCCTTGATGGAAGATCATTAGATTCAAAGATAACATGAATTGATTATTCAACTACTAAAGTCTTTTTATTGAATATTCTGAAAGATCTACTATGTAAAGAATATCCGAGAAAAATTCCTTCATCAGACTTAGCATCAAATTTATCAAGGTTTGATTTTCCATTATTTAATACAAAACATCGGCATCCAAAAACATGAAAGTAACTTATATTAGGTTTTCTTCCTTTCCAAAGTTCATATGGAGTCTTTTTCAAAACAGGTCTGATTAATGCATGATTTAAAATATAACATGCAGTGTTAATAGCTTCTGCCAAAAATATTTTGAAAGATTGCTTTCACACAACATGGTACGCGCCATTTCCTCTAATGTTCTATTCTTTCTTTCAACTACTCCATTTTGTTGTGGTGTTCTTGGTGCAGAAAAATTATGTTCAATTCCATTTTCATTATAAATTCTTCAAAAGATTTGTTTTCAAATTCTTTTCCATGATCACTTCGTATCGATAAAACAGAAGAATTCTTTTCGTTTGTAATTCTTTTGAGTAATTTTTGAAATGCTGAAAACGCTTCGTCTTTACTAGATAGAGATAAAACCCATGTAAAGCGAGAGAAATCATCAATAACAACAAAACTGTATCTTTTACCTCCTAGACTAGTTGTTTTTGAAGGACCGAATAAATCCATATGCAAGAGCTCCAAATGTCTAGTGGTTGAAATTAAATTCTTTGATTTAAAAGAAAGTCGGGTTTGTTTTCCAAATTGACAAGCATTACAAATCTTATCTTTTTCAAAAATAAGTTTTGGCAAACCATGTACTAAATCATTCTTAATTAATTTAGATAATAAATCCATATTTGCATGAGCTAGCCTACGATGCCATAACCAACTATTATCAGTTTTATTATTAGTAGCAACTAGGCAATCAATATTTTGATCATGCAAATCATTTAAATTAACAATGTATACATTACCATGCCTATGACCAACAAATTTCATGTTTTCATTAGCAGGATTTTTAACAATGCATAGAGATGATTTAAAAGTTACATTAAATCCTTTGTCACATAGTTGACTAATGCTAAGTAAATTGTGTTTCAGTCCTTTCACAAGCAAAACATTATCAATATAAGCATGAGGTGTGATACCTATTTTTTCAATGCCAATTATTTTTCCTTGGCCATTATCACCGAAAATAACAACACCTCTATCTTTTGCTTCCAAAGTGATGAATTGCGATTCATCACTGGTCATGTGTCTTGAGCACCCGCTATCCAAGTACCATTGTCTTTTAATTGCTCAGGTTGCAAGACACACCTGCATACACAATTTCAATTTTTTTTTTAGGTACCTGTTGGCCCAGATGACAACCCAAGAGGGGGAGGGGGTGAATTGGGTTCTTTAAAAAATTAGCCTTTTTAAAATAGTTTGCTTAAGAAGAATGAAGGCAATAGCAATGTAAATACAAAGTGCAGTGAATAAGACAGAGATAGAGATAGAGTCAATGAAACACGGCAAACACAAAGATTTTATAGTGGTTCGGTGTATCCAACACCTACGTCCACTCCCAAGATTCACTTGGGTCCACACTATAATCAACCTGATTACAGCCGAGTTGTTTTACAAGCTCACAACTCAAACTTGTTGTTTTCCCGGGTGCACAACGAACCCAGCTGGTTTTCCGGGCTCACCAGCACAAAAACCCTAACACAAGCTATCCCAAGCTTGTACCGAGGTAAGACTACCTCCACTAGTTCAATCCCCCAGATTGAACTAGACACAAATAAAGAAATGTTGTTTTTCAATACAAAGCTCCTTAATGAGCAGATAATCAAATATAAGAATAACAAGGTTTAGAAAAGCCTGATTTGTAGTTGGTTGGCTTTTGAGCTTTTCTTCTTCTTTTCTTCTTCTCCTTGCTGGGTTGAATCAAGCCTCAGCTCCGATTCTTCACAGTTGAAGCAGTTGAGAAGGGTTGAAAAGCAAGAAACTGAATCCTCTTTCTCCAAGTTGGGAAATGTACCAAAACTTTGATTTGAATGCCTTGGATTCCTCTTGAGCTTTTTGGAGTGGAGTGGATTTGAGCTAGAAGGTTTTCCTCTTGAGATTCAGGCTCTCTTTTTCGAATTTTTGGATTGGGATTTCTCTATTTTTCTCTGTTTTTCCTTTTTCCGTTCTTTTTTTGAATGATAGTCTTCCCTTTTTATAGATTTCTTTCAAGCCATTTTTGGAAGAAAACTATCCGTTGGAGTGTACCTTGTAACAAAATATATCCGTTAGAAATAAAGTAAAATAGAAATATTACCGTTAGAGCTGATCTGGCAATTTGATTTTTCGTTCCAGGTGGGTTGGAGTCGACTCTAACTTTTCTGGAGTCGGCTCTAACTCGAAACACTTTAATCCGTTATTTCTGGAGTCGTCTCTGACTTTTCTGGGGTCGACAAGAAACTTTTCTGGAGTCGACTCTAACTTACCCGGAGTCGACTCTAAATCGGGGCCAGAAAAATCAACGTTCTGCTTCTTCTGTGAGAGTCGGCTCTAACAGTCTCGGAGTCGACTCTAACTTCCGTGCCAGATCCGGAGTCGGCTCTGTGATTCTCGGAGTCGACTCTAATGTCTGCAATCTTACCTAGACATTAGATTCGATCCAGAACACGATGTAACTCCTGATTTTGATCATTCAATAGACTTATAATCTGAAACACTTAATCAAAATCATTAGAGCCTTCATTAGTTATACTCAAATAGTTTTGTTAATCATCAAAATCATCAATTGGGTCAACAATCTCCCCCTTTTTGATGATAACAAAAACTTTGAGTATATGCATTCAAAAATTCATTCGAACTAAAGATTATAGTCATTTTAAACTTAAAACATTTTTAATGAAGGATTTGATGCCAATATTCAAAGTAAACTTTAAAATTGTGCATGAGTTCAATATAATCCATCAATTATGAACATTTAATCTAATGTGCAGAAAATTGCAATTGAGCTTTTGTTAAGCTCCCCCTGCATTGAATAGCTCCCCCTATATATAAAAATCAAATTTTAATTGAACTGATTAAAATTTCAAGTCTCTTTTTGCATAAACAATCATTTCTCCCCCTTTCTTTCTTTCTTTTTGCATATTCAACCATCTCTCATTAAAATTTCAAGTCTTTCTTTCTTTGCATATTCAACCATCTCTCCCCCTTTTTTGTTATCAGCAATAAGGAGAGTATTAGATAAAGAAAGTTATTAGAGAAAAATTGTAGGTTCAATAAGACATAGGGATTCAAGCAGTCAATATTTGAAAATGTGAAATTGCATTTCATAAGTAAGAACATTACATTAGTTGATTCATGTACATTCCAAAATGAAATACATTAGATACTCAAAAACTTCCTAAATACAAACTATCAAAATCAAAGTCAAATATGTTTGAATACAATTTTCTTCAAGTGACCTATGATTTCCATTACATCATCTTTTGTGATTTCTTAAAGTTTTCAAGGCAAGCTTCAATTGTGAGACTGCAAGGTCAATGTCCTTCTTCAGTTGACCAGTTGCATGAACATAAGATCCCGAGCCATCAGCAATGCCTTCCATCCTTTCGAAGATTTTGTGAAGTTCAGCACCAAAGGATTCAACAGAATTGCTTAAGGTAAAGGAGATCATGTCCAGTCTCGAATTAAGTTCTTCTTTCAGCTGATTAAAGTCTTCTTTTAATTGATTAATCTCATGAGATCTCTGACTATCATACTCAGCAAGCAAAGCTCTCAACTGACCAATTTGTTCATCAGAGAATCTCCCAGAAGCAGCAATAGACTGATGTGGAGGTGAGGGAATAGTGCTAGGTCCGGCCTCTGAAGGTCCAGCTGAAGATGGTCCCGCAATAAATGGATCAGGGACTGATGGTCCCGCAGTGGATGGTCCAGGGATGTCTTCTACTCTGGCCTCTTCAGCTCTATCTCTTTCAGCTCTTTCCTCTCTTCCTCCTTTCATCCAACACCATTTAACTTCTTGAAGCCCATCCGATGAATAGTAGAGATACTATAATAGTCAGTGTGTCTCAATTTTCTTAGGGGTTCATTCTCCATAATGAGCACACCTTGGCTTCTAAAGATTAATGTCAAAATCATACCATATGGCAGTGTTGATCTTTTCTTTGTAGCTGCCTCTGCCATATATCCAATCATCATGCCAGCTAAGTTGACTGGCCTTCCAGTAATTATACAATCCATCAAAAGAACGTCTCGCTCCGAGACATACTCAAATCTACCAATTTTGGAAATAAGATTCTTCCACAAATGTTATGTAGTAACCTGAGTTCTAGATTTAATTGATTTGCAAGGATTTCCTCAAACTCGGTTACATCTCTCCCTAACATTCTTGTCAATGCTCCACTTCTATCATCATGTTGATATTCCATAATACCGATTGTGGGCATTTCCAATAAATTTCCAAGAATTTCAGCGGTTATTGTAACTCTTGTTCCTCTTACTATACTGATTAAACCGCCTTCTCCTCTACTTAAACCATTGTAAAACTCTCTCACTAAGGCTGGATAAGTGGGGATATCTAATGAGCAAATCTTTTCCCACCCCATTTCTTTCAAACATCTTCCTATATGAAGCCTTCCGACTCAAAGAAATCAAAATTGACCTTTCTTCCAGTTGTAATGGTCTTACCGGCTAATTGATCAACTTTGGTGAAGAGGGTGAAGGAGGGGAATCTTCTTGAGTGGCCGAAGAGGAGGATGGCGAGGGTTGCCTCCGAATAGTGCGTCTCCTCGTGGAACGGATGCTCCACCGACGAAACCGCGCCTCTTAGGTGCCATTGAGAAGATTGGAATGTTTAATCAAAGGTTTTGAGAAGATTGGGGAAGTTGGAAAGGCTTTGGAACTTCTTGGAGAGGTTTTGGGAGACGGATGGAATGATTTGGGGTCGACTCCGCCTTTTTATTTTTGACCTAGCTCGACTTAGAGTCGACTCCCGAAAACTGGGTGTCGGCTCCGAACCAGAAAGTCTGTCAGCGCTCGAATTAGAGTCGGCTCTACAAAAGCCAGAGTCGGCTCTAATTGCTTAGACAGAACATCAAAAACTAAGGTGTCGACTCCACAAACTGTCAGAGTCGACTCTAACAGTTTCAGAGATAAAAAATCAAGTTTCAAGGATTGAAACTATTCAAATTAATCATCAAATTCTAGATAAATGTTCCTTAGCAATTGGGGAAACAATGAATCAAGATCTAGATAGATTTCCTTATTGAATATCGAGATTTTTCAAGAAATTGATGAAATCTAGATAGATGTCCTTAAGAGTTTCAGAAAACTATTCCAAAGGATCACAAACTCCTAATTCTCCTCTAAGATAACAAAATCTCTCTTCACTTAAGGGTTTTGTTAATATATCTGCCAGTTGTTCTTCAGTATTCACATAATCAAGACAAATTTCATTATTGGCTACATGTTCTCTTATAAAGTGATATCTTATTTCAATATGCTTTGTTCTTGAGTGTTGAATTGGATTTTTAGTTAGATTTATTGCACTTGTATTATCACATCTTATAGGTGTCTTATCAAGTGTGATACCATAGTCTTCAAGTTGTCTCTTAATCCATAGGATTTGAGCACAGCAACTTCCAGCTGCAACATATTCTGCTTCAGCAGTAGATAATGCAACCGAATTTTGCTTTTTGCTAAACCATGAGATTAAGTTACTTCCTAAAAATTGGCATGCACCACTTGTGCTTTTTCTATCTAACTTACATCCAGCATAATCAGAATCAGAATAAGCAATCAGATTTAATGTTGAGTCTCTAGAATACCATAAACCTACATTTTTTGTTCCACTTAAGTATCTTAGTATTCTTTTAACAGCAATTAAATGTGATTCTTTAGGTTCAGACTGAAATCTAGCACATAAGCAAACAGCAAACATTATGTCTGGTCTACTTGCAGTTAAGTAAAGTAGGGATCCGATTATACCTCGATAATATTTTTGATCAACCTTCTTACCTTCTTCATCTTTGTCCAGCTTGCATGAAGGACTCATTGGTGTTCCGAGGGGTTTTATTGATTCCATACCAAACTTCTTTAGAATTTCTCTTGTGTACTTTGTTTGGTTGATAAAGATTCCCTCTTTGCTTTGTTTGATTTGGAGTCCAAGGAAGAAATTGAGTTCTCCCATCATGCTCATTTCAAATTCTCCCTGCATTAACTTAGCAAACTCTTGACATAGAAGATTGTTAGTAGCACCAAATACAATGTCATCAACATAAATTTGAACTACAAGTAAATCTTTATCTTTTCTTTTCAAAAATAATGTTTTATCAACATTTCCTCTTGTAAAATCATTTTCAATCAAAAATTTACTTAGTCTATCATACCAAGCTCTAGGTGCTTGTTTCAAACCATATAAAGCTTTGTGCAATTTAAAAACGTGATTTGGAAATTCATGATCTTCAAATCCCGGTGGTTGTTCTACAAATACTTCTTCATTTATTAATCCATTTAAAAATGCACTTTTGACATCCATTTGAAATAAATTAATGTTCATGTGACATGCAAATGCTAGTAATAGCCTAATGGCTTCTAATCTAGCTACAGGTGCAAAGGTTTCATCAAAATCAATACCTTCTTCTTGATTATATCCTTTTGCAACTAATCTAGCTTTGTTTCTAATTACTATGCCATTTTCATCTAGTTTATTTCTAAAAACCCATTTTGATCCTATAACAGAATGATCTTTAGGTCTTTCCACTAATGTCCATACATTATTTCTAGTGAATTGGTTTAATTCTTCTTGCATAGCTAACATCCAATTATTATCTTTTTCAGCTTCTTCAATGGTTTTAGGTTCAATTTGAGAAACAAATGCAAGGTGATTACTAATATTTCTCATAGATGATCTAGTTCTTATTCCTTGAGATGGATCACCTATAATCAATTCCTTGGGATGACTATAAGCGTATCTCCAATCTCTTGGTAGATCTATATCATTATGATTAGTATTAATAACATCAGCATTAGGCGAATCATTATCTTTAGCTTCTTGTTCATGATCTGAAGATACATCAATATTAAGTTTTTCAAGATTGTTTTCGAGAATGTTTGTATCTTCCTCATCATCAATCCTTTTGGAACTTGATGCTAAAGATTCATCAAAAACTACATGAATAGATTCTTCAACAATTAAACTTCCTTTATTGAACACTCTATATGCTTTACTAGTTGTTGAATAACCTAAGAATATTCCTTCATCAGATTTTGCATCAAATTTACCTAAGTTATTTTTACCATTATTATGAATAAAACATTTACAACCAAATGCATGAAAATATTTAATGTTGGGTTTTCTATCATGCCATAATTCATAAGGTGTTTTCTTTAAAATAGGTCTTATTAATGCTCTATTTAGGATGTAACATGCTGTGTTAATAGCTTCCGCCCAAAAGTATTTCGGGAGTTTACTTTCACATAGCATGGTACGGGCCATGTCTTCTAGAGTTCTATTTTTTCTTTCAACTACTCCATTTTGTTGAGGGGTTCTTGGTGCAGAAAAATTATGATTAATACCATTTTCATTGCAAAAACTTTCAAATAAGTGATTTTCAAATTCAGTTCCATGATCACTTCTTAGAGACACTATGGTAGTGTTTTTCTCATTTGTTACTTTCTTGAAGAATTTCATGAATATCGAGAAAGTCTCATCTTTGTGAGCTAAAAACATTACCCAAGTGAATCTAGAGTAATCATCTACTATCACAAGACCATATTTCTTTCCTCCTAGACTTGTGGTTCTAGTTGGTCCAAAAAGGTCCATGTGAAGTAGCTCTAATGGCCTAGAAGTTGAAACAACATTTTTAGATTTAAAAGAACTTCTCGTTTGTTTTCCAAACTGACATGCATCACATATTTTGTTATTTTCAAAATCTATTTTAGGTAGACCTTTTACTAAATCCATTCTAATTAGTTTTGAAATCAGGTGTGTGCTTGCGTGACCTAATCTTCGATGCCACAACCAACCAATCTCATTCATATTAGCATTATTAGCAACTAAGCAATGATTATTAGTAGACAAATTGTCTAAGTCAATCAAGTATACATTGCCATTTCTATTTCCAATAAAAACAATGCTATTATCAATGGGATTAGCAACTGTGCATATAGAAGATTCAAATGATACTTTAAAACCTTTGTCACATAATTGACTAATGCTAATTAAATTATGTTTCAAACCATCAACATATAAGACATTTTCAATATATGTGGAGGGAGTTATTTGAATGTTACCAAACCCCAAGATTTGGCCTTTGCCATTGTCGCCAAATGTAACTACTCCTCCTCTTTTCTTTCAAGGGTGATGAATTGATCTTTGTCACCCGTCATGTGCCTTGAGCAGCCGCTATCAAGATACCACTTTTCTTTGATCTTTTGGCCGCAAGACACTCCTGCAAAGATGATCAAGTCTTATGTTTAGGTACCCAAGCTTTCTTGGGTCCTTCATGGTTAGTAGCAATAAAAACTGTTCCTTTTGGAACCCATATTTTCTTTCCTTTAATATTTAAGTTTTTATTAGGTTTTAGAATTTTACATTCATAAGATTTATGTCCTTTTTGATTACATTTAAAGCATGTAAAATTACTTTGGCCAGCACGCACAAAAATATTTTTCAGTGATTTTTGTTTTCTTAAAGTGTTATACCCTAATCCGGCTTTGTCAAAAACTGCTTTTTGACTATTTAATAACATGTCTAATTTAGTTGAGCTTAAGGTAAACTTATCAACTATGTTCTTATGTTTTTCAACCTCTTTCCTTAGTTTATCATTTTCATTTGAAATTAATTCTTTTTCTTTTACCAAAATTTCATTTTCAGATTTAAGTTCTTAACTTCATTATTAAGATTTTCCTTTTCTTTAATGAAAGTTAAATTTTCATTTTTCAAAAGCTTGTATTTCTTTTTCAAAACCTTGAAATCGCCGACAAGTTCATTAAAAGCATCAAATAATTCATCAAATGCAAATTCATCGCAAGGGTTATCGGAACTTACCTCATCGTTGTCGTCCGCCATAAAACATACATTTGCGACTTCCTTTTGTTCTTCTTCTTCGGAAGAAGATTCTTCGCTATCACTCCAAGTCGCCACATAAGCCTTCTTTTTCTTTTTGTAGGCTTTCTTCAATTTAGGACATTCATTCCTAAAGTGCCCCGGTTTATTACACTCATAGCAAGTCAAGGGGTCTTTCTCTTTTTCTTTGTCCTTGTCCTTGTTCTTATCCTTTTCTCCTTCCCACTTTGCTCCAAATTTCTTCTTGTGGAAGGGTTTCTTTCTCCTCATGAATCTTTTAAACTTTTTGGCTAAGAGAGCAGTCTCTTCATCATCATCATCATCATCGCTGCTGCTCTCTTCTTCTTTTGCAGCTTTGAGGGCAATCACTTTCTTCTTCTTTGTGTCCTCCTCTACATGCTGCTTCATGTCAGCTCATGGGTCATAAGTGATCCTAGAAGCTCCTCTAAGGGTAAAGTGTTGAGGTCCTTTGCTTCTTGGATTGCTGTCATTTTTGCTTCCCATGATCTTGGTAGTGACCTAAGAATTTTTCGAACAAGTTCTGAGTTAGTATATGTCTTACCAAGACTTTTTAAACCATTTACAATATCTGTAAATCTAGTATACATGCATGCAATGGTTTCAGATTGTTCCATGCTAAACAACTCATATTTATGAACAAGAATATTAATTTTAGATTCTTTTACTTGGTTGGTACCCTCATGGGTAACCTCTAATCTATCCCAAATCTCCTTTGCGGAATTACATGTGGAGATTCTATTAAATTCATTAGCATCTAAAGAGCAATATAAACATTCATGGCTTTAGCGTTAAGCTGTGCCATCTTCCTATCATTATCATTCCAGTCCCTTTCGGGCTTAGGAACAATAGTGCCATCAATAACATGTGTGGGTGTACTAGGTCCATTAATTATAACACCCCATAGTTCATAGTCAGAAGCTTGAATGAATATCCTCATTCTAGCTTTCCAATATGAATAATTTGAACCATTAAACAGTGGAGGTCTATTCGTAGAATGACCTTCAGCAAATGATCCAACTTGAGCTGCCATTTGGATCTTTAGCTCTTGATCGTGTGATCAAAATCTAATGAGCACTAGCTCTGATACCAATTGTTGGCCCAGATGACAACCCAAGGGGGGGGGTGAATTGGGTTCTTTAAAAAATTTAAGCCTTTTGAAAATAGTTTGCTTAAGTGAGTGAAGTGAATGCAATGTAAATACAAATACAATCAATAAGATAGAGATAGAGATAGAGATAAAGGAGCACGGCAAACACAAAGATTTTATAGTGGTTCGGTGTATCCAACACCTACGTCCACTCCCAAGATTCACTTGGGTCCACACTATAATCTTCCTTGATTACAGCCGAGTTGTTTTACAAGCTCACAACTCAAACTTGTTGTTTTCCCGGGATCACAACGAACCCAGCCGGTTTTCCGGGCTCACCAGCACAAAAACCCTAACACAAGCTATACCAAGCTTGTACCGAGGTAAGACTACCTCCACTAGTTCAATCCCCCAGATTGAACTAGACACAAAAAAGAAATATTTTTCAATACACAGCTCCTCAATGAGCAAATAATCAAATAAAGAACAAGGTTTAGAAAAGCCTGATTTGTAGTTGGTTGGCTTTTGAGCTTTTCTTCTTTTCTTCTTTTCTTCTTCTCCTTGCTGGATTGAATCAAGCCTCAGCTCCGATTCTTCACAGTTGAAGCAGTTGAGAAGGGTTGAAAAGCAAGAAACTGATCCTCTTTCTCCAATTTGGGAAATCCACCAAAACTTTGATTTGAATGCCTTGGATTCCTCTTGAGCTTTTTGGAGTGGAGTGGATTTGAGCTAGAAGGTTTTCCTCTTGAGATTCAGGCTCTCTCTTTTTCGGATTTTTGAATTGGGATTTCTCTATTTGTTTCTCTTTTTTCCTTTTTCCGTTCTTTTTTTGAATGATAGTCTTCCCTTTTTATAGATTTCTTTCAAGCCATTTTTGGAAGAAAACTATCCGTTGGAGTGTACCTTGTAACAAAATATATCCGTTAGAAATAAAGTAAAATAGAAATATTACCGTTAGAGCTGATCTGGCAATTTGATTTTTCGTTCCAGGTGGGTTGGAGTCGACTCTAACTTTTCTGGAGTCGGCTCTAACTCGAAACACTTTAATCCGTTATTTCTGGAGTCGTCTCTGACTTTTCTGGGGTCGACAAGAAACTTTTCTGGAGTCGACTCTAACAGACCCGGAGTCGACTCTAAGTCGGGGCCAGAAAAATCAACGTTCTGTTTCTTCTGTGAGAGTCGGCTCTAACAGTCTCGGAGTCGACTCTAACTTCCGTGCCAGATCCTGGAGTCGGCTCTGTGATTCTCGGAGTCGACTCTAATGTCTGCAATCTTACCTAGACATTAGATTCGATCCAGAACACGATTTAACTCCTGATTTTGATCATTCAATAGACTTATAATCTGAAAAACTTAATCAAAATCATTAGAGCCTTCAATTAGTTATACTCAAATAGTTTTGTTAATCATCAAAATCATCAATTGGGTCAACAGTACCCAAGTTTTCTTGGGTCCTTTGGGGTTAGACAAGATGGTTCCTTTTGGAACCCATATTTTTCTTATCTTTTGTGTTTGACAATATAAGCTTTGTGTCCAATTTTTCCACATTTAAAACATGTAATCTTAGTAGAATCATCAGCATGCTCATAAATATTTTTCAAAATTTTTTGTCTTTTAAAAGTATTGTATCCAAGACCAGCTCTATTGTAAACTGCTCTTTGACTATTTAAAATCATTTCTAATTTTCTGAACTTAGACTAAATCTATCAACAATTGGTTTTAATTTATCCACTTCATTTTTCAAATCTTGGTTTTCCTTTAACAATGATTCATTATCCTTTGAAATTCTTTCTTTTTCAAGAGTAAGATTTTTGATTTCATTTTTCAATTCTTTGCTTTTTGAACTTAAATTTGCAAAATCATCAATAAGTTCATAAAATGCACATTGTAATTCATCAAAGGTAAAGTCATCTAAAAAGTTAGAGCTTACCTCATCATTATCAGCCATGAAGCAAACATTTGCAACTTCAGTTTTCTCTTCATCTTCTGAACTTGTTGCTTCACTATCGCTCCAAGTGGCCATCATTGCCTTCTTCTTTATTCTTTTAGATCCTTTCTTTAATAGTGGACAATCTGGTTTGATGTGTTCAGGCTTCTTGCACTCATAGCATGTAGGAGGTTCACACTTTTCCTTATCTTTGCTATGATCTCCTTTGACAAAATACTTTCTTAAACCTGTGCAATTAATTAGGATCAAATTCTAAATTAAACCGGGCAATGCAATCATAACAAACAAAATCACAAATCACATTACACACATTCTTCACATCCAAAATAAAAGTTCAAATATAAATTTCATTACATCAAGTTCAAATATAAATTTCATTACAATTTAAAGTTTCACAAAATTTAAAAATACATGAGATGAAAGATATAAAATAAAAAGAGCCGAGGTCAATGATCTGCAGGAGGAAGGTCGTCACCCTGTCCGCGAGGATCTGATGGTCCAGAAGCCTATAAGAAAAATTAAAAATATTTAATTTACAAGACTAACTATGAATATTAAACAAATAGTTAATTTAATATAAAAATATATATTAAATAATATATGTATTTACCTGATGAGGAACAACCGTTTGTATGAGAGATGTAAGCCGCTCAATGTGATCTCTCATGGAATCAATCAATGCTCTATCGGCTGCACTCCTCCGTTGCATCTCCTCCATCGCAACGGCACTCGACCGTTGCATCTCGTCCATCGCAACGGCATTCGACCACTGCATCTCCTCTAACGCTGTAGCACTCGACCGCTGCATCTCCTTAACCGCATGCTCAAGTCTGCGAACACGTGTATCATGAATAGCATCTGCAGCATCACGCGTAAGTCTACTCACCTCAGATAACTGAGTGGAGGTAACTCCAACTCCATAACCCCTCACTCGACCGTAGCGCTCTGGCGCCATCAACTCTGTAAACACCTCGGCCTCGATGCGACTACTCTGCGTAGATGCTGTAGAGTCATCGATACGCTCAGCAACAAGAGATGTAGCTCTTTCTTGTATTAATTTAGAAAAATTAGTTAGATTACTGAATAAAATAATCAAATTAAAATTATTGTAAGAAATAATTTGTAAGAAATAATTACATATAAATCCCTCGACTCATCCGGATAAAAGTACCATCATGGTGAGTATGAGTCATTCGGTAAAACTCCACCACACCGGGTTCCCTCCCATGCTCATCCATCTACAAAAACAATATATACAATTATAAATATTTGAACCAAGTTATAAATAAATTATACAATTCATTTTGATTTGTAAAGAGGGACTATAAATTATTCAATTATGTTTCAACAAGAGTTTCAACATAATTTTAAATTATTCAATTATGTTTCAATAATAGTTTCAATGAGAGTTTCAAGATAATTCTAAATTATTCAATTATGTTTCAATGATAGTTTCAATGAGAGTTTCAACATAATTCTAAATTTATGGTGATGTTTCAATGATAGTTTCAATGAGAGTTTCAACGAGAGTTTTAACATAATTCTAAATTATCAATTATGTTTCAATGATAGTTTCAATGAGAGTTTCAACATAATTCTAAATTTACGGTGATGTTTCAATGATAGTTTTAATAAGAGTTTCAACGATAGTTTCAACATAATAAGTAATTATTCAATTGTTTCAATGAGAGATTCAACGAGAGTTTTAACATAATTCTAAATTATTAATTATGTTTCAATGATAGTTTCAATGAGAGTTTCAACGAGAGTTTCAACATAATAAGTAATTATTCAATTGTTTCAACGAGAGTTTCAACATAATTCTTAATTGCTGTTTCTGATGGGCCAAGAGATTGGGAGCTTTGAACAAGTTCAAGGCGGGAATTGAAAAGGTTGTCTTTGTGTCTTACTTTTATTAACCTGGAATTGAAAAGGCTGGAATTGGGCGGTGTTGGTGCATGGTGGGAATTCCTGGAGTCGGAAGATTGGAAAGATTAAAAAAGACTCCTTTTTCTTTTATTAACCTGTTGAAATTCTTGTTTCATTAGAGGTATTCGATATCTTGGAAAACCCATGATGTAATAGTTTCGTTGAATATTTTTTACATCATGTCTGCTTCGCTGAACTACTTTTAATTAGTGTTGTTTTGATACTATTTGATATTATTGTTATGAGTGACTTGTGTAATTTCGCTTTGGGTTGGGAATATTACTTATTTCAAAACCATTCTTCTTGCAAGAGTTGTTTTTAAAGTATTGTGGTGGTTTCTTATGGTTTTTCTATTCTAATTCTTCTTATTCTATACTTGTTTGTATTCATTGTTCATACGATGTAGTTTGCTCTCATAAAGTGCTAATCATGTTGATGTGTATTGAGTGCAAATACATTGAGGTCATTTTTGGATTGCTGGATTGGACTGAATTGGATTTCCAATCCAATCCAACGTTTGGAAGAGAAGAAAAGGAAGTTGTATACTGTGAGCCTCACCCAAATGTTGGTTTGGTGTGCCTAAAACGTGGGATTGGATTAACAGGGCTTGAGTTTTGAAGGCTGGTGGGATTGGATTAACTGGGCTTGGGATTTAAAAGTGGGTGTGATTGGATTGCTAATCCAATTCCACCTCAATCTAGCATGGGTACCAAACACGCCTTGAATTGAATGCTAAGTAGGAAAATATATCTGATAGACTGATACAATCATCATTTTCTCTGCTATGATTATCATATAAAGTCTATGATTGATGGTATTACATATTCTGAATTTTTGTTTCATAGCAAAAAACTCATTATATCATATCCTTGAGTTTCGTTTGCTGAAAAGATACATGTACATTATAGTTCCTGACCAATATCTTTTGTTTCATCTTTGTAGAGAAACCTTTATTTCCTTTAGGTAATTATGGAATAGATAATACATTCATGAAACTGAAGTATTTATGACATATAAATGAACATAATTAGTTTAAGAATTTATAGTTTAAGAAACATACGAATTGTTGCCTGATTCGCGCATAACTCTTGGATCCTGAACAGACAGAGATGCTCGTGCAGCTTTACCAATATTAGAATATGTCTGCAAAATTAAATAAATATTTTAATAAAGTATCTTAAAAGATCAAATAACAAGAATATTAAGTAACAAGATACCTGTCCCTTCTCGGAGAACCAATAATGAACCAACTCCATCCACTGATGAGAGGGTACCTCAGGAGGACAAGTACCAACTACCTGCTCCTTGGTCATACCCGGCAGCTTGTACTTCGTCTTCAAATATGACTTATATTCTTTCCATTTTCGGTTGAGAGACTTCAGTACAAACTCATTAGCGGATGGAGGAAGTGCAAACTTGCCCTGCAAAAGATAAAATATTAAAACTGTTCAAATATAAAACATGTCATAATATACATAATGTTTGATGTTTAGATTCTTTTGTTTACCTGCACAACTCGTAGAAACGGTTGTCCGTATACTGTAATGGTCCGTATACTGAGTGAGATCAACTTGTTGAAGGCCAAGCTTGAATGTTTTGAAACTAAAGCTGAATGGGTGACATTTCAAATACATGCCAATGAAAACCAAACCAAGGATGCTTCTAATGCTGTTGATCACTGGACTGCTTCTATTGTCAGGCTTACAAGCCTCCTAGAGCAACATCTTGCTTCATTTCTTCCTGCTCCTCTAGTATTTGTACCAGATATATCTTATTCACATCCTCACCTTTGGATGCCTCCACTACATTCTCATAAGTTCAACCTGAAGCCTCTCATCATCCGGATGGATCTTCATCTCAACCCTTTATTATTTCCTCTGATGATGATAAGTAAATGTTATTTGTTTGTCTTGTATTTTTAAACATATCCTACTTATGTTTATTTGCTATATGATGTATGGTTGCTAAAACTTGATGTTTTCTATTAAGCCACTGGCTTACTGTTTTGAACGAATATTTAATCATGCACTCATGTTATCTTAATGCATATGTTTATGCTCACTTTATGAATGTCTATGATATGAATGTTATGATGAATGATTGAATTTGCACATTCTTCAATCACCTCCTTGATTGATGACAAAAAGGGGGAGAAGAATAATGCATACATTAAGAAAATGGAGAAGATAAATACTCCATACATTCAAATAGACAGGGGAAGAAATATTGGATTAATTAGAATGTATTAGGGAAAAGAATTTCTAATACATTCGTCTTCTTTCCTATTTTTTAAAGGTCTTTTCTATATTTTTTAATATACTTACGGGTTTTGTCATCATCAAAAAGGGAAAGATTGTTGGCCCTATATTGATTTTGATGATTATAAAATAATTAAGTAAGGACTAATTTATTTATTATGGAAACAAAGATCAATGCAAGAAAATGCAGCTAACCAAAGAATGCTTTCAGATAAATTACAATGTGCCTCATTGAGTTACAATCACATGAACATTACTCCTAGCTGTGTGGTTTCCAAATTGGTTAACTGGGCATTTTACCCAGCTAACTAGCACTACAACAAATATACTATGCACCGACGCTAAATATATCATTTATCGACGCTTTAAAGCGTCGGCAAATAACTTCACGACGCTTTTACACGCGTCGAGTAGCTTGGGGTGGAGACGAAATATTCCGACGCTTTTTAAAAGCGTCGATCGGCATTGTTCCATGCCGACGCTTTAAAGCATCGGTAAAATTTCCTCTTAACGCGTCGGAAATTGATAATTGTCCTGACGCTTTAAAGCGTTGGAGTTTTACTGACGCTTTAAAGCATCGGGTTATTTTTTTCTTGCCGACGCTTTTTAAAAGCGTCGGGAGAACTACGTCGAACGCTTCCGACACTTTAAAGCATCGACAAAATGTAACATTTATTTTAAATAAAAAACCAAAAATTTTTATTAAACCTGTGCAATTAATTAAGATCAAATTCTAAATTAAATCGGGCAATGCAATCATAACAAACAAAATCACAAATCACATTACACACATTCTTCACATCCAAAATAAAAGTTCAAATATAAATTTCATTACATCAAGTTCAAATATAAATTTCATTACAATTTAAAGTTTCACAAAATTTAAAAATACATGAGATGAAAGATATAAAATAAAAAGAGCCGAGGTCAATGATCTGCAGGAGGAAGGTCGTCACCCTGTCCGCGAAGATGTGATGCTCCAGAAGCCTATAAGAAAAATTAAAAATATTTAATTTACAAAACTATCTATGAATATTAAACAAATAGTTAATTTAATATAAAAATATATATTGAATAATATATGTATTTACATGATGAGGAACAACCGTTTGTATGAGAGATGTAAGCCGCTCAATGTGATCTCTCATGGAATCAATCAATGCTCTATTGGCTGCACTCCTCCGTTGCATCTCTCCATCGCAACGGCACTCGACCATTGCATCTCTTCCATCGCAACGGCATTCGACCGCTGCATCTCCTCTAACGCTGCAGCACTCGACCGCTGCATCTCCTCAACCGCATGCTCAAGTCTGCGAACACGTGTATCATGAACAGCATCTGCAGCATCACGCGTAAGTCTACTCACCTCAGATAACTGAGTGGGGGTAACTCCAACTCCATAACCCCTCACTCGACCGTAGCGCTCTGGCCCCATCAACTCTATAAACACCTCGGCCTCGATGCGACTACTCTGCGTAGATGCTATAGAGTCATCGACACGCTCAGCAACAAGAGATGCAGCTCTTTTCTGTATTAATTTAAAAAAATTAGTTAGATCTTACTGAATAAAATAATCAAATTAAAATTATTGTACGAAATAATTTGTAATAAATAATTACATATAAATCCCTCGACTCATCCCGGACAAAAGTGCCATCATGGTGAGTATGAGTCATCCGGTAAAACTCCACCACACCGGGTTCCCTCCCATCCTCATCCATCTACAAAAAAAAAATACAATTTATAAATATTTGAACCAATTTATAAATAAATTATACAATTCATTTTGATTTGTAAAGAGGGACTATAAATTATTCAATTATGTTTCAACAAGAGTTTCAACATAATTTTAAATTATTCAATTATGTTTCAATAATAGTTTCAATGAGAGTTTCAAGATAATTCTAAATTATTCAATTATGTTTTAATGATAGTTTCAATGAGAGTTTCAACATAATTCTAAATTTATGGTGATGTTTCAATGATAGTTTCAATGAGAGTTTCAACGATAGTTTCAACATAATAAGTAATTATTCAATTGTTTCAATGAGAGTTTCAACGGTGATGTTTCAATGATAGTTTCAATGAGAGTTTCAACGATAGTTTCAACATAATAAGTAATTATTCAATTGTTTCAATGAGAGTTTCAACGAGAGTTTCAACATAATTCTAAATTATCAATTATGTTTCAATGATAGTTTCAATGAGAGTTTCAACGATAGTTTCAACATAATAAGTAATTATTCAATTGTTTCAACGAGAGTTTCAACATAATTCTTAATTGCTGTTTCTGATGGGCCAAGAGATTGGGAGCTTTGAACAAGTTTAAGGCTGGAATTGAAAAGGTTGTCTTTGTGTCTTACTTTTATTAACCTGGAATTGAAAAGGCTGGAATTGGGCGGTGTTGGTGCATGGTGGGAATTCCTGGAGTCGGAAGATTGGAAAGATTAAAAAAGACTCCTTTTTCTTTTATTAACCTGTTGAAATTCTTGTTTCATTAGAGGTATTCGATATCTTGGAAAACCCATGATGTAATAGTTTCGTTGAATATTTTTTACATCATGTCTGTTTCGCTGAACTACTTTTAATTAGTGTTGTTTTGATACTATTTGATATTATTGTTTTGAGTGACTTGTGTAATTTCGCTTTGGGTTGGGAATATTACTTATTTCAAAACCATTCTTCCTGCAAGAGATGTTTTTAAAGTATTGTGGTGGTTTCTTATGGTTTTTCTATTCTAATTCTTCTTATTCTATACTTGTTTGTATTCATTGTTCATACGATGTAGTTTGCTCTCATAAAGTGCTAATCATGTTGATGTGTATTGAGTGCAAATACATTGAGGTCATTTTTGGATTGCTGGATTGGACTGAATTGGATTTCCAATCCAATCCAACGTTTGGAAGAGAAGAAAAGGAAGTTGTATACTGTGAGCCTCACCCAAATGTTGGTTTGGTGTGCCTAAAACGTGGGATTGGATTAACAGGGCTTGAGTTTTGAAGGCTGGTGGGATTGGATTAACTGGGCTTGGGATTTAAAAGTGGGTGTGATTGGATTGCTAATCCAAATCCACCTCAATCTAGCATGGGTACCAAACACGCCTTGAATTGAATGCTAAGTAGGAAAATATATCTGATAGACTGATACAATCATCATTTTCTCTGCTATGATTATCATATAAAGTCTATGATTGATGGTATTACATATTCTGAATTTTTGTTTCATAGCAAAAAACTCATTATATCATATCCTTGAGTTTCGTTTGCTGAAAAGATACATGTACATTATAGTTCCTGACCAATATCTGTTGTTTCATCTTTGTAGAGAAACCTTTATTTCCTTTAGGTAATTATGGAATAGATAATACATTCATGAAATGGAAGTATTTATGACATATAAATGAACATAATTAGTTTAAGAATTTATAATTTAAGAAACATACGAATTGTTGCCTGATTCGCGCATAACTCTTGGATCCCGATGTATGGGGAACAGATAGAGATGCTTGTGCAGCTTTACCAATATTAGAATATGTCTGCAAAATTAAATAAATATTTTAATAAAGTGTCTTAAAAGATTAAATAACAAGAATATTAAGTAACATGATACCTGTCCCTTCTCGGAGAACCAATAATGAACCAACTCATCCATTGATGAGGGGGTACCTCAGGAGGACAAGTACCAACTACCTGCTCCTCGGTCATACCCGGCAGCTTGTACTTCGTCTTCAAATATGACTTATATTCTTTCTATTTCCGGTTGAGAGACTTCAGTACAAACTCCTTAGCGGATGGAGGAAGTGCAACTTGCCCTGCAAAAGATAAAATATTAAAACTGTTCAAATATAAAACATGTCATAATATACATAATGTTTGATGTTTAGATTCTTTTGTTTACCTGCAACTCCTTGGCCAAACTCCTCTTTGAAACGGTTAACTGGAACTGATGACCAGTTAACTTGGATGGTATGATTTTTCTCCTGACCGTATGGACCTTCAAATAAGTTAACTGGCCAGCTAGCTATGGCTCCTGAACCTTCTTCTAGCCGTGTGCATGATTGAGACAGTGAACTGGACCATTAGTCTAGCTAACTAGCAAATGCTGTAGAGCTTTTTCTTGGCCGAACACTTTATGGAGATAGCTAACTGGACTCTCGGTCCAGCTAGCTAACGGGCTGAATTTCTTTCTCTTGTCATGGGTTTCTTGAGCTTAGTTAACTAAAGTTAAACTTCAGCTAACTATCTTTGGCCTGAACATCTCTCCTGGCCGTGTGAAATTTTGAAACAGTTAACTGGACCTTTAGTCCAACTAACTGACAGTTTGTATCTCATTTCCTCTGGTCGTGCTCTCTTTATAGATAGCTAATTTGGATAGGTGTGTGGATGCTCATTATTATAACGATGCATTGGATGACCCGCATAGAGATCCCATATGGATATTCTATATAGTATCGATGGTTGATCTCTAATGACGGTGGTGCGAGTGATCCTTTGACTTGAGATCTTCATTGCACCTCATATGTGGAATGTCATACTTTGATGACATGCAAACGTCGCTCTAGCCACATGTGGCAAATATGATGTCGGTTGGGTATAACATGAAGCATATGAAGATGGTATTTGATCAAGACAGGATTCGTCTTCCTTGATAGAAAGGGTTATATCCCATGGCTACTTGATGGATTAAATTGACTGTTAAATCCTTGCAAGGTTGAGTTGGAATTCGAAATGGTTTTAAAGTTCTAATTCATGTGGGTCAATTTTTTGAGATCAAATAAACAAAGATCAATTACATGGTTGACACATTCCATACTACTGATTGATATGGGATATGTGACGATGGGATTGAATCGTATGGAAACTATTCATGGACAGGTGTTGATGACCATGTCAATAAAATCTTTAACACTTGGGTGATCATGATGCTTTGCTAGAGGCCGCTAATGATCTATAATCATGATTTCTTTGATTTAATCAAGGAGTTGATTTGGTTAAAGAATTAACTTGGACAAAGTGTCGATCAAGTCATCCCTAGGTTCAATTAAGAGACATGATTATTGCCAACGTGTCAAGGGACCTAATGGGTCACACACATTAAGGAGATTTTGGATAAAGTTAAAATAAAAATTAAGTTGAACTTAATTCAGATTAGATGACCAATTAATTAGGATTAGGTTTGACTCAATCTTAATGAGAGAACATGAAATTGATGAATACGATTCATCATAAAGGAAAGAATTATATGTTCAAGGAAGAGACCTTTTGTACATGTGATGTACATATGAAATCCATTAATTGGATACCCAATTAGGCTTGATCCATGTGATGGATGACTTAGATTAATTAGGATTTGATTAGATTAATAATGTGGTATTTAATTGGATCCATATGATGGCATGATTTGATTCATGGAAACCCAATTGAACCGAGGGTTGAGATCGTGCCACGTGAAGAATGAATCCATGATCATATGATGGACATGACCCATCTCCATGTCATAAAGGAGGAAACATTCGTAATGTTGGCATTATCATGAATAAAAGGAGAAACCTCCTCTTCATGAATAAAAGGACTAACCTCCTCTTCATGAATATAAGGAAAGAGATGCCCTATTAGAAAGATACGTTTAACTCCTCCTTTTTCTCTCTCTTGAATGCCTAACAACCAATTTCTCTCTCTAAAGCATCTTTTCTCTCTCTAGAACGTTCCTCTCTCTCTTGAATGGATGGAAGTCTCTCTCTCACATTCCTCTTTCTTGGATGGTTGAAGGAAGGCTTTCTCTCTCTTCTTGGTTGATCAAGATTTGATCTTGATCAAGAAATCTTCCTTTCCTTATTGATCAAGATTTGATCTTGATCAAGAAATTATTATTTTTTGATAGATCAAGATTTGATCTTTATCAAGAAATCTTTTTCTCTCTTTATTGATCAAGATTTAATCTTGATCAAGAAATTGTTCCCGCTCTTGATTTGGGAAATCAATTGAAGAAGAAAAGAGGTTAGCACCCTCGATAGAAGGTAAGGTCATCATCCAATCCTGGGAGGACATCATCCAAAGATCTTTGCATGGATTACCGTTAGAGGTTGGATGTATGGACGACTAGTGGTAAATTATTTACCGGCTTCATCAGTCTTTATCCCTAATAAAGAACATAGGTATGTCTATTATTTAATCATGTATAATTTCTTGTTAACTAAATTTGTTTCATGAAGAACTTGAGCTTTGAAAATTAAATTCATATTTATTTTATCTTTCGCTGCTTGATATATGAATTTAATTCATATAAAATATATGAAATTTCATACATACATAGCATTAAACACAACAAGAAATTATTATGAAATCAAAAGCATGTGTATATCCATCCATGTGAGCGTGTTAGCTGATCATTTCATATAACCCTATTGTGATGATCCCAACATAGATGTAACATACCCATATTAGCGAAGGGTCAGCTACAACCAAAAACCCAAAAAAATTCTAGGTTATGAACAATAACGCGTGGGATTAACATCTGTTCCCACGTTAGTTAATATACATTTGTTCATGACTTTTCTTTGGCCTTCTCTCTCATTCTTATCTATTTCTTTCATTTGCTCTTAATCATATCTTCTGCACGGTAGGATGGACTTTTTCTTTTTTTGTTTTTCTTTCTGGGTGAGTTAAAAAGTTATCATAGATGATCCTACCATTCCTTTCGAGCTACGATGTATAGGTTAAACAAACATGCTCCACATTTCTCACCTTCTTTTTTGTGCTATTGCCGTCAACTTTATATCACTCTTTATCCAAATATCAAGTTCGTTTAACAAAAAAATACCATAAACACACCTTAGCAATATTATTCTATTCTTTTTCACACCATATTCTTCTTTCTTCTTCGATCGATTACAGGAACTCACAAAAAAAGGATGGATAAGATTACCTACCTGCTCTACTTGGCCACTTTGAAGCTATTACTCAATGATAAGCATTTTTTAATGATAGAGCATCTGCATGAAAATCGAAGGACTTCAAGTGAGGCCGCGGACAGGCGGGCAATCGTAGTGTTATGGCAGTTGGAGTTTGTCGAATACTATGCCCTCAGTGCTCCCCACGATTGCCTGCCTATTCACAGCCTCACTCGCAGTCCTTTGATTTTCATGCAGATGCTCTATCATAAAAAAAACGCTTATCATTGAGTAATAGCTTCAAGGTGGCCAAGTAGAGTAGGTAGGTTGTCTTATCCATCCTTTTTTTTGTGAGTTCCTGCAATCGATCAAAGAAGAAGAAGAATATGGTGTGAAAAAGAATAGAATAATATTGCTAAGGTGTGTTTATGTTATTTTTTTGTTAAGCAAACCTGATATTTGGATAAAGATTGATATAAAGTTGACGGCAATAGCACAAAAAAGAAGGTGAAAATGTGGAGCATGTTTGTTTAACCTATACATCGTAGCTCGAAAGGAATGGCAGGATCCTCTACAATAAGTTTTGAACTTATCCGAAAAGAAAAAAAAAAAGAAAAAGTCCATCCTGCCATGTAGAAGATATGATTCGGAGCAAATGAAAGAAACAGATAAGAATGAGAGAGAAGGCCAAAGAAAAGTCATGAACAAATATATATTAATTAACGTGGGAACAAATGTTAATCCCACGCATTATTGTTCATAACCTGGATTTTTTTTGGGTTTTTTCGTTTTAGCTAACCCTTCGCTGGATCAAAATATGGCTATGTTACATCTAGTTGTGATCATCACAACAAGGTTATATGAAATGATCAGCTAATATGCTCACATGGATGGATATACACATGCTTTTGATTTCATAATAATTTCTTATTGTGTTTAATGCTATGTAATGTCGCTTGTGCATGGATTTATTGTCTCTAGTTCACCTTTCTACAAGGAATTTAAATATAAAAAAAATGGACTAATACATGGAGCCATAGAGTGAAGGAAAATTCAAACATCATATTTAGTTTAATCACAAGTGACAAAGCATGCCAAAAAAAAAATCAAGATAAAAGTGTCATCTAGACAAGTCTATCCACAGTAACAAAGGACAGATGTGGTTCAACATTATAAAGAGAAACATATATACCATCGGTGCAAAGTTTTGGGATGGCAATCATGATTTAATCCCTAAGAAGACCAAAAATTCAATATAAATGACCATCAAATGCTTTCTCAGACCATCAAATGCTTTCTCAGACGGTATTATTTCTTACCATAAGTAAGATTTTTTGATATTTTTAAATATCAAATTTTATTAATTTATCTATCTCTCTTTTGAGAAGCCCAAGAGAAACAACAATCGAATAAAATTTGAAAATCCAACTTAACTAGAGAAAGGTATTTATTAACATTACTCATGGTCCACATCTTCTAATGCTTTATTTTAGAAGAATTATTTGCATCAATGAGATTTATTTGAGATTTTACGAACTTGTGAAGATTAATTAAAAAATTTACCTCCCCTCCCTCCCTAGAAAAGGGAAAGGGTTATTCGATATTCATAATTTTTTCAAAAAGATTTTTGGTGAATGCGTGTCCTTCTTGATTTTTTTTTTTTTTTTTGAGTATTGATCTTTTCAAGGGGCTTAGGATATTAAGGATGGTTTTGGCTTACAAGCAGCCATGGTAGCAAAAAAAAAAACCTCCCCTTTTTAATTATATCCTAGTATCCTTAATGTCTAAATGCAATATGCAATAAGAATTTCCAAATCTCGAAAACATTATTATTAAAAAAGCAACACTTTTACATAGGATGGTGGCTCAAAGTTTTGCTTTGAAAATTAATAGAGCCAATAGACCATGAAAAAGAAAAATATAATAAAAATTGGAATCAAGCTTCCCTCTAATTAATATGTAGATCAAAGAGGGTCAGTTGTCAAACTCATGCTATCTAACTACCGCCAAGATTACTAGCTTGTACTTCAATAAATTCAATGAATTGCGATCATCAAATCCTGTATAAGACATGAAGCTTGCTCAAATCATGAGCAATCTACACAATAGTTAGATGAACTTCAAGAATTGGCCCTCACTTATCTTCTTTTACAAAGCAAATAAGATTCTAATCCATAAAAATCCACACATGTAAAAATGATTAACATGAATTTTTACAAAAAATCATCGATAACCCTTTGAGAACAGACATACATACAGAGAAGAGAGAAGGGAGAGGGAGGGGGGCATGCCACCTTCTAAGCCCTGCAAGAAAATTGAGTGCATATAACAAAGGACTAGGGACTTTATTTAAAGGATCGGATACCCATGACATCTGAAGAATATCTAATGCAATCTCGAAGATTTTGCTTATCTATTAAATATAATAAACTAAAACCAAAAAAATTAATTAAATACTTAAAAGCCAGCAAAACATTGCCAAGTTAGGATGAGTTAGCTAAGCATGTGTCAGCATAATAAATTGTTAGAATCTTTCAAGAAAAAAAAAACATGGATAACCAATGCTAGTTAGGATGTGAGAGACATAGATTCATAATATTGAATATATATTAAATTACTATCATGCCCCCATGCCTATCTTTTAGGTGAGACATGTGACATGGTTGCACATCCCTTAGGTATAACGCTAAAGGATATACAAGATATATATTTTAATAATTCATAATTAAACATAATTTCAAAGTTAATTAATATCATGCATTAACTACAATAATAAAACTATTTATTTACAAGATAAAAATTCAATTAGAATCAAAATTCTAATATTTCTTTAGTTCTTATTTCTTACTCTAATTCTAATTCAAAATAGGATACTAAGCATCTTGATGCTCTAAAAATATAAATAAGGAAAGTATGAGCCGTAGCTTGTAAAAATCCTTTAATTATGCATTTGCAAACATTTTCATAATTTTAACAAATTTATATACGCAAGTGAATAATAGTATGAATAGTAGACATGAGCATTGGGCCGTGCCTGGCATGGCTCGACCGAGGCCTTCTGAGTGGCCGAGCCACTAAATAAACAGGTCGTGCCTGGCATAGCTCGTTAAAATTAAAAGTGCGCCCAGCATGGTCCATCATGGACCATGCTCGGCATGGCACGTAACATTTCTAACTGGGATGTACGGGCGATTGCTTGACACAACCTAATTAAATCCATTTCTAGTCGTTTTCAAATGGCTAGAAATGGTTAGTTGAAAGATTTTTACCATTTTAACCCTCAGGCAATGCCTAGCATGGCCCAATTAGATATATTTCTAGTCATTTTCAAACGGCTAGAAATGGCTTATTAAAGGATTTTACCATTTTAACCTCCTCAATAGCCATAAAATGGCTAAATTAAGGGGTATTTTGGAAAATTTTTTAGAGTCCTATAAATATTCCTTTTCTCTCTCATTCTCACCATACCAAACCAACTCTTCTCTCCTTCTCTATTACTACTATTTTTCTCTTCTAGCAAGTGTCTAGAAATTTAATTTTTAGTTTGCATTTAGCAAGTGTTCAAGTGCCAACCCAGGCCCTAATGGGCCATGCTAGGCTTGGTCCACGGGCCAAAATTTTGAAATAAAATATTCTTTGGTTCTGCTAAATTGTTCAACGAAATTTATGTTCTTAATCTTCAAGCCCCTATTCTCAATATTGAATCAAAAAGATTAAAAATTAAATAATTCTAGGGACTCATACCTATGGCATTATCATCTAGGCCTTGCAAATGAAAGCGTTTAACCAAGTTACATAATGATGGATACTTGGGCTCATTCGATTGGGAATCGTTTGAGGAATGCAAGTCATGTTTACTTGGCAAGATGACCAAGTCACCTTTTATTGGAAAAGGCAAGTGAACAACTGAATGTTTGGGTTTAGTACATTCAGATGTATGTGGACCCATCAACATTCAAGCCATAGAAGGTTTTTCTTATTTCATCACATTCATAGATGACCGTAGTAGATATGGTTATGTGTATATGCTAAAGCACAAATTTAAAGCCTTTACAAAGTTTAAAGTATTCAGATGTAAAGTAGAAAAATAAATTGGCAAAAGTATTAAGATACTTCGATCAGATTGAGGTGGTGAATACTTGAGCCATTAGTTGTAGATTATTTGAAGGAGAATGAATTCTTCCTCAATAGACTCCTCCTGATACACCACAACATAATGGTGTTTTAGAAAGGAGAAATCATACACTATTAGACATGGTATGTTCGATGATGAGTCTTGCAGATATTTCAAAAAATAATTTAGGGTTATGCACTAGATACTGCCGAATATACCCTAAATCGAGTTCTATCTAAATCGATCAAGTCCACTCCATATGAGATATGGTGTGGAAGGAAATCATCCCTTAATAATTTAAGGGTTTGGGGCTTTTATGCTTATGTGGAGCATGTTTGTTTAACCTATACATCGTAGCTCAAAGGAATGGCAGGATCCTCTACGATAAGTTTTGAACTTACCCGGAAAGAAAAAAAAAAAAAATCCATCCTGTTGTGCAAAAGATTTGATTCAGAGCAAATGAAAGAAATAGATAAGAGTGAGAGAGAAGGCCAAAGAAATGTCATGAACAAATGTATATTAATTAACGTGGGAACAAATGTTAATCCCACGCATTATTGTTCATAACCTGGAATTTTTTGGGTTTTTGGTTGTAGCTAACCCTTCGCTGGATCAAAATATGGCTATGTTACATCTACGTTGGGGTCATCACAACAGGGTTATATGAAATGATCAACTAATACGCTCACATTGATGGATATACCATGCTTTTTAATGCTATGTAATGTCGCTTGTGCATGGATTTATTGTCTCTAGTTCACCTTTCTACAAGGAATTTAAATATAAAAAAATGGACTAATACATGGAGCCATAGAGTGAAGGAAAATTCAAACATCATATTTAGTTTAGACACAAGTGAAAAAGCATGCAAGAAAAAGATAAAAGTATCATCTAGACAAGTCTATCCACAGTAACAAAGGGCAAACGTGGTTCAACATTATAGAGAGAAAACATATATATCATCGGTGCAAAGTTTTGGGATGGCAATCATGATTTAATCCCTAAGAAGACCAAAAATTCAATATAAATGACCATCAAATGCTTTCTCAGACCATCAAATGCTTTCTCAGATGGTATTATTTCTTACCATAAGTAAAAGATTTTTTGATATTTTTAAATATCAAATTTTATTAATTTATCTATCTCTCTTCTGAGAAGCCCAAGAGAAAAAATAATCAAATAAAATTTGAAAATCCAACTTAACTAGAGAAAGGTATTTATTAACATTACTCATGGTCCATATCTTCTAGTGCTTTATTTTAGAAGAATTATTTGCATCAACGAGAGATTTATTTGAGATTTTACAAACCTGTGAAGATTAAATAAAAAATTTACCTCCCTCCCTCCCTAGAATAGGGAAAGGGTGATTCAATATTCATAATTTTTTCAAAAGATTTTTGGTGGATGCACACCTATACGCTCAATTTTCTTGATTTTTTTTTTTTTTGAGTATTGATCTTTTCAAGGGGCTTAGGATCTTAAGGATGGTTTGGGCTTACAAGCAACCATGGTAGCAAAAAAAGAAAAACCTCTCCTTTTTAATTATATCTTAGTATCCTTAATGTCTAAATGCAATATGCAATAAGAATTTCAAATATCAAGTTTGTTTAACAAAAAAATACCATAAACACACCTTAGCAATATTATTCTATTCTTTTTCACACCATATTCTTCTTCTTCTTCTTCGATCGATTACAGGAACTCGCAAAAAAAAAGGGTGGATAAGACAACCTAGCTGCTCTACTTGGCCACTTTGAAGCTATTACTCAATGATAAGCATTTTTTAATGATAGAGCATCTGCATGACAATCAAAGGACTTCAAGTGAGGCTGCGGACAGGCAGGCAATCGTAGTGTTATGGCAGTTGGAGTTTGTCGAATACTATGCCCTCAGTGCTCCCCACGATTGCTTGCCTATTCACAGCCTCACTCGCAGTCCTTTGATTTTCATGCAGATGCTCTATCATAAAAAAACGCTTATCATTGAGTAATAGCTTCAAGGTGGCCAAGTAGAGTAGGTAGGTTGTCTTATCGATCCATTTTTTTGTGAGTTCCTGCAATCGATCAAAGAAGAAGAAGAATATGGTGTGAAAAAGAATAGATAATATTGCTAAGGTGTGTTTATGTTATTTTTTTGTTAAGCAAACCTGATATTTGGATAAAGAGTGATATAAAGTTGACGGCAATAGCACAAAAAATAAGGTGAAAATGTGGAGCATGTTTGTTTAACCTATACATCGTAGCTCGAAAGGAATGGCCGGATCCTCTACAATAAGTTTTGAACTTACCTGAAAAGGAAAAAAAAAAAGAAAAAGTCCATCCTGCCATGTAGAAGATATGATTCAGAGCAAATGAAAGAAACAGATAAGAATGAGAGACAAGGCCAAAGAAAAGTCATGAACAAATGTATATTAATTAACGTGGGAACAAATGTTAATCCCACGCGTTATTGTTCATAACCTGGATTTGTTTTGGGTTTTTGGTTGTAGCTAACCCTTAGCTGGATCAAAATATGGCTATGTTACATCTAGTTGGGATCATCACAACAAGGTTATATGAAATGATCAGCTAATACGCTCACATGGATGGATATACACATGCTTTTGATTTCATAATAATTTCTTATTGTGTTTAATGCTATGTAATGTCGCTTGTGCATGGATTTATTGTCTCTAGTTCACCTTTCTACAAGGAATTTAAATATAAAAAAAATGGACTAATACATGGAGCCATAGAGTGAAGGAAAATTCAAACATCATATTTAGTTTAATCACAAGTGACAAAGCATGCCAAAAAAAAAAAACAAGATAAAAGTGTCATCTAGACAAGTCTATCCACAGTAACAAAGGACAGATGTGGTTCAACATTATAGAGAGAAAACATATATACCATCGGTGCAAAGTTTTGGGATGGCAATCATGATTTAATCCCTAAGAAGACCAAAAATTCAATATAAATGACCATTAAATGCTTTCTCAGACCATCAAATGCTTTCTCAGACGGTATTATTTCTTACCATAAGTAAGATTTTTTTTGATATTTTTAAATATCAAATTTATTTAATTTATCTATCTCTCTTTTGAGAAGCCCAAGAGAAACAACAATCGAATAAAATTTGAAATTCCAACTTAACTAGAGAAAGGTATTTATTAACATTACTCATGGTCCATATCTTCTAATGCTTTATTTTAGAAGAATTATTTGCATCAACGAGAGATTTATTTGAGATTTTACGAACTTGTGAAGATTAAATAAAAAAATTTACCTCCCCTCCCTCCCTAGAAAAGGGAAAGGGTGATTCAATATTCATAATTTTTTCAAAATATTTTGGTGAATGCGTGTCCTTCTTGATTTTTTTTTGTTTTGAGTATTGATCTTTCAAGGGGCTTAGGATCTTAAGGATGGTTTTGGCTTACAAGCAACCATGGTAGCAAAAAAAACCTCTCCTTTTAATTATATCCTAGTATCCTTAATGTCTAAATGCAATATGCAATAAGAATTTCCAAATCTCGAAAACATTATTATTAAAAAAGCAACACTTTTACATAGGATGGTGGCTCAAAGTTTTGCTTTGAAAATTAATAGAGCCAATAGACCATGAAAAAGAAAAATATAATAAAATTGGAATCAAGCTTCCCTCTAATTAATATGTAGATCAAAGAGGGTCAGTTCTCAAACTTATGCTATCTAACTACCACCAAGATTACTAGCTTGTACTTCAATAAATTCAATGAATTGCGATCATCAAATCCTGTATAAGACATGAAGCTTGCTCAAATCATGAGCAATCTACACAATAGTCGGTTGAACTTCAAGAATTGGCCCTCACTTATCTTCTTTTACAAAGTAAATAAGATTCTAACCCATAAAAATCCACACATGTAAAAATGATTAACATGAATTTTTACAAAAATCATCGATAACCCTAGGAGAACAGACATACATACAGAGAAGAGAGAAGAGAGAAGGGAGAGGGAGGGGGGCATGCACACCTTCTAAGCCCTGCAAGAAAATTGTGTGCATATAACAAAGGACTAGGGACTTTATTTAAAGGATCAGATACCCATGACATCTGAAGAATATCTAATGCAATCTCGAAGATTTTGCTTATCTATTAAATAATAAACTAAAACCAAAAAATTAATTATGTTGCCCAGATGTAGTAACCCAAGAGGGGGGGTGAATTGGGTTATTTAAAAAATTTAATAGCTATGCAGATATATATGCTTTTAACCCTAATTTTGATTTGCAGCGGTGAAGTGGGGTGCACAGAATAATAACAACAGAAAATTAAACAACTATAAACACACAGAAGTTTATAGTGGTTCGATGCCAAACTCAACACCTACATCCACTCCCCAATACCTTTGGGAATTCCACGAATCGTATCACAATGATTACAAACTCTAGCCGAACCAGGCTAGCCCTCTTGTTTATACGGCACAAGGAAGCCAAAAACCCTAGCCAAACCTAGGCTAGTCCTCTTGTTTCACGTCACAAGGAAGCCAAAAACCCCTAGCCAAACCTAGGCTAGTCCTCTTGTTTCAATGGCACAAGGAGGCCAACAACAAACCAGGGTTCACTAACCCTTTTACAAGATAATCAGAGTATGTAAAGGAGAAGCTCCTACAATGAGCAAATATTCAGAAATACTTTACAACTTTTGAAGTAATAAACTCAACAATAAATGAACTAGGTTGAAGCAGCTGAAGTCTTGAATGCTTGAAAAGCTTCAATGATTCGGACGACCTTTCGGAGCAAGGAATGAACTTGAATGCCCAGCAACCACTCAACAAATATGCAATGAAGGCTCTTTTCTTGGATTTTTTTTCTCTTTGAACTTTCTTTTTCAAAAATCGTCTGGGTGTGCTTCTAATCCTAGCTATTATAACCATCTAACAAGAAGATATCTGTTAGATACATAAGAAATAAATGGAAATAATAACGGGAAAAAAATATAACCGTTAAACATGTTTCCCTTAAGCATTGAATGCAGATCTCCATTTGAGGAAGGATGAGCACTGTAAAATTCAAAAATCAAAAGTTAAATATAGCTTGAAATAGCAATAGAGAAAGAGAGAGAGAAAGAGCTCTCATAAAAGCTTAGGCGGCGGTGGATTAAAAAAAGAGGCTCCAGGTAGCAGAGGATATGAATGCCATCGTCCAAGAGTAAAGCAATAAACCTCAGCTAGCTAATCAGTTAGCTAACCAGAGAGGTCACAACAAGGAATCGTCCTGAGGCAGCTCATCAGTTAGCTTGGCAGCTAACTAAGCGAAAGTCAGTTAGCTCTTTAGCTAACTAACATAAAAAAAGTAACGGCAGAGAGAGAATTCATGCTATCACAGTTAGCTCTCCAGCTAACTAACCAACAGTCAGCTAGCTCTTTAGTTAACTGAATTTTGAATCCCCACGGCTGATACGTTCCCTGTGAAAATCAGTTAGCTGAGTAGTTAGCTCCAGGATGAAATAGTTAGCTAAGCAGTTAACTAAAAGAAATCATCAGCTAGCTAGAAGGAGTTTCAGTTAGCTAACAAGACATCCAGCCAGCTAGCTAAAATTTGAAGGTGTTCGGCCAATGCACTGTGACGAGCAAATTAGTTAGCTGAAGGAATTTCAGCTAGCTAACAAGCTAGCTCACCAGTTGACTAAAAGAAAAGGACGTTCGGCCAGGCACATGAGACAAGTTTCTTAGTTAGCTGAAAGAGCTCCAGCTAGCTAATAAACTAACTCACCAGCTAGCTAAAAAAGGAGGATGTTCGGCCATCTAACTAAGACGAGCATTTTAGTTAGCTAAGGAAATTCCAGCTAGCTAACAAGCTAGCTAAACAGTTAGCTAAAATACAAGATCATTCGGCCCAATCACTGTGGCGAGAATTTTAGTTAGCTGAGGGGCATGCCAGCTAGCTAATTGAAAGAACAAGCTAGCTAACCAGTTAACTTCAAGCAAAAATAAAAATATTTAAAGCAAAGTAAAATAAAGTACTTTCTTACCAGTTAATTTTGCATGAAGATACTTACTTGCAAGGCGACCGAACTTTCTGTATCAATCTTAGAATTGCTTAATTTGTTTTGTAATCATCAAAATCAATCTGGGGTCAACAATCTCCCCTTTTTGATGATGACAAAACCTTTAAGCATATAAAGAACAAGTGTATATATGGAAGTTTAATAAGTAAAAAGGAGTAATCAGAAAACATTAATTTCTTCCCCTGTCAAATTAAATAAGTGAAATCTTTTTCTTTTCTCCCCCTGAATATATGGAGTTACTATTTTACTCCATTCCTTAATGTATGCAAGCAACATTCTTCTCCCCCTTTTTGTCATTAATCAAAAAGAAGTTTGAAGAGTCTTGCAATAATTTTAAGCATAATAGATCAAGGAGATGTTAACATTCATTGCATAATTAAAACAGTCATGCAGATTAGTAGAAGACAATAGATATTACATATCATTTTCAAGTCATAGAGCATAAACATAAACAAGCATAACAAGTTTGTTCAAATACTACAAAACCACATAAGTTAAGTACAATCACTTATCGTCATCAGATGAAGAAATATGCACGGAAGAAACTTTTTCCTTGCTTGAAGATTGAGGCTTGACGGAGGAGGGCCGTGACGGTGGAGTGAAAAGGTGCGGATGAGAAAAAGAAGCATCAGGCGCAGAGGCGGCAGAACAAGTGATGAGAGTCTCCATGAGTTGACTCAGCCTTGAGAGGGTTGCAGTCCAATGATCAACAGTGTTTGCTGCATCCCGGTCTGGGTCTGGCTCGATCTCATTTGATATTCTACCCACTCTGCCTTAGTCTCAAAGTTTTCAAGCTTGCTTTTAAGTAAATTTACCTCCTTCAGGATCCGTTCCATGACAGATTCGTTGTGATGAAAAACTCTCCCATTAAGAATGTTCACATCATGAACAAGCCTTTCAAGAATGAGTTTAAATTCAGACATGTTTTCAAAAATAGAAGAAATATGTGGTACAAGAGTCTGATCATTGACATAGAAGCACTGTCACCAGAGCTTCGACTAGAAGTGGCAAGGGTCAATTCATTGATAATATGACGGAGTTGATCATCACATAATCTAACAGTTGGAAAAGGAGCAGGAGCAGGGTTGTCATTGCGAAAAGATGATCCAGAAACATTGATTTCAGGTGGATCAGGTAGAAAAGGGTTTTGGTCAGCTGTCATAGCAGCAAGATACGATTAGGTTGGCTGAAGTCATAAGTGAAAAAGTTTTGAGGGGAACAGGCAGGTTGATTCACAGTAGGCGGTGGCATACTAGATTGTCCTGTTCTAGATCTAACTTTTAACCAAATACCATCCCTTTTAGCAAAATCCATACGGTGCAGTGAATGAGCATTAAAAACGTCAGAGTGACGTAATGCCACTGCAGTTTCTCCTTTAAGTTTAATACCAAAAAACTCAAAAATATGTGAGAAACATTCCGTAGGGCAAAGCAGCCTTAGATCTGGACAAAGATTCTCTCATAACGGTCATCATTAATTCAGGTAAATCAACAGGGTCTTCAATTAAGATATCATACATTAAGCAAATGTCCCTATCGTTTACCACATTAAATGATCCAGCACGAGGGGCGAGAATCTTAGCAATGATACTATGGAAAAGCCGATTTTCAACAGATAACATATTTGCATCTAACGTTTCAATCTTACTAGCTTCAGTATCATCTATATTAAGGATTAGGCCAATCTTATATCCATGTTCACTAGGGAGAATTTCTAAGAAACCTTCAGATGGAATTTTCAAAGCAGATCCTAATGTTTTACCATCTAGGTCTATTTTAGTCTTTTTCACAAAGGAAGAAATAGTTCCACTACCAAAGGAAATGTTTTCATAGAATTCCTTAATAAGTTCAGGATAAATAGGTCTTTTGGTAGATAAAATTTGTCCCATCCTTGTTTAACTAACAGATTACCGATTTTAAAACCTTCTTGTTCTAAAAAGTTAAAGTCTACTAACCTCCATGAGCAAAAGATTTTGAAGCAAGTAGGGAGTTGATTTGAGTAGAAGACGTGGAAGACTTTCGGCGAAGATCGGCACAATCGTCATCTCTAGCGATTGCCTTCTTCTTGGGAGCCATCAACTTCTTCTAGATAGATTAATAGGTTGAATGGAAGGAAGGATTAATGGAAGGAATGAAAGAAGGGTTGAGGATGAGAGATGAAGAGAAGATGCTCGGTTGGAGTTGGAATGAGGGAGAAGATGGCGTGAATTGAAAAGAAACGAGTGGAGAAAAGGTTATATAGGGAATAGGCTTGATGGTTAACTGGCCAGGTGACTGTTTGGTTGCCTGGTCAGTTAGCTGCCATCAAAAGAAAAATAAAAGCTTTTCAAATGGCCGGTGGTTGGAAGAATTCAAAGAGCATAGCTTTTATTAATTTGAAAAGACATAAAGCCTTACAACAAGCATTTAATTTGACATGAAATTCTTTGATTGATGTGATTTAAAGATGTCATAACTTTTAGATATCATATCACTTCATTAAATGATTCATTAAATGGTTGGATCAAACATCCCTAATTCTCTTCTGATTTCATAAAATTTTGTTTCATCAAGTGGCTTAGTAAAAATATCAGCAATTTATTTTTTAGTATTTAAAAATTCAATAACAACATTTCATTGTTAACATGATCTCTAATGAAATGATGTCTAATTTCAATATGTTTAGTTCTGGAATGTTGAATAGGATTTTTAGTTAAACTAATTGCACTTGTATTATCACATTTTATAGGTATGGCTTTTTGTTTAATACCATAATCTTCTAGTTGTTGCTTAATCCATAAGATTTGAGCACAGCAACTCCCAGCTGCAACATACTCGGCCTCGGCCGTAGATAGTGCTACTGAAGTTTGCTTTTTGCTAAACCATGAAATTAAGTTAACACCTAGAAACTGGCAAGTTCCAGTGGTTGATTTCCTATCTAATTTACATCCAGCAAAGTCAGAATCAGTGTATCCTATTAAATCAATGCTAGATTGTTTATCATACCATATACCCAAATTTATTGTTCCATTTAAATATTTAAATATTCTTTTAACAGCAAGCAAGTGTGATTCTTTAGGATTGGCTTGATATCTAGCACACATGCAAACACTAAATAAAATATCTGGCCTACTAGCAGTTAAATATAACAAAGATCCAATCATACCTCTATATAATTTTAAATCAACAGATTTTTTAGAATTATAAGTTTCAAGTCTACATGATGAGCTCATAGGGGTACCGATACTCTTGGATGTCTCCATGCCAAACTTCTTGATCATTTCTTTTGTATATTTGATTGGCTTATGAAGATCCCATCTTTGCTTTGTTTAATTTGAAGTCCGAGGAAGTAGGTCAGCTCACCCATCATACTCATCTCGAACTCTCCCTGCATAAGCTTAGCAAAGTCTTTGCACAAAGATTCATTAGTGGCACCAAATATGATATCATCAACATAGATTTGAATAACTAATATATCTTTATTTTGCCTTTTAATAAATAAAGTTGTATCCACAGTTCCTCGAATAAAATTATTACTAATCAAGAATTTGCTTAATCTTTCATACCATGCCCGGGGCGCTTGTTTCAAACCATACAAAGCTTTGTTTAATTTGAAAACGTGGTTTGGAAACAGATGATTTTCAAATCCGGGTGGTTGTTCCACAAAAACTTGTTCAGCAATATATCCATTCAAGAAAGCGCTTTTAACATCCATTTGATATAATTTAAAATTCATATAACAAGCATAAGCAAGAAGTAATCTAATAGCTTCTAATCTAGCAACAGGGGCATAAGTTTCATCAAAATCAATTCCCTCTTCTTGATTATAACCTTTAGCTACTAATCTTGCCTTATTTCTAATTATATTACCATGTTCATCTAATTTGTTTCTGTAAACCCATTTAGTTCCAATAATTTGATGATCATGAGGTCTTTCAATAAGAGTCCAAACATTATTTCTTTCAAATTGGTTAAGTTCCTCATGCATGGCATTAATCCAATCAACATCATTTTTAGCATCATCATAACATTTAGGTTCAATTTTAGATACAAATGCTAAATTATTACAAGCATCTCTAAATGATGATCTAGTTCTCACTCCTTGAGAAGGATCACCAATAATTTGATCTTTAGGGTGACTAAGAACATACCTCCATCCTCTTTCTAATTCATCATTACCTTGTGAGGCTTCAGGTAGGTCAGCGTTCTCTTCTTCACTTACCTCTTGTGTATCGTTCTTATCCTTTAATGTGATGTCCTTGAATTGATCTTCAATGTCATCTGCATCATTTATACCTTTTCCCTTCCTTGATGGAAGATCATTAGATTCATCAAAGATAACATGAATTGATTCTTCAACTACTAAAGTCTTTTTGTTGAATATTCTAAAAGCTCTACTATGTAAAGAATATCCGAGAAAAATTCCTTCATCAGACTTAGCGTCAAATTTATCAAGGTTTGATTTTTCATTATTTAATACAAAACATCGACATCCAAAAACATGAAAGTAACTTATATTAGGTTTTCTTCCTTTCCAAAGTTCATATGGAGTCTTTTTCAAAACAGGTCTGATTAATGCACAATTTAAAACATAGCATGCAGTGTTAATAGCTTCTGCCCAAAAATATTTAGGAAGATTGCTTTCACACAACATGGTACGTGCCATTTCCTCTAATGTTCTATTCTTTCTTTCAACTACTCCATTTTGTTGTGGTGTTCTTGGTGCAGAAAAATTATGTTCAATTCCATTTTCATTACAAAATTCTTCAAAAGATTTATTTTCAAATTCTTTTCCATGATCACTTCGTATTGACAAAACAGAAGAATTCTTTTCGTTTGTAATTCTTTTAAATAATTTTTGAAATAATGGAAATGCTTCATCTTTACTAGATAGAAACAAAACCCATGTAAAGCGAGAGAAATCATCAATAATAACAAAACCGTATCTTTTACCTCCTAGACTAGTGGTTCTTGTAGGACCGAATAAATCCATATGCAAGAGCTCCAACGGTCTAGTGGTTGAAACAAAATTCTTTGATTTAAAAGAAACTCGGGTTTGTTTTCCAAATTGACAAGCATTACAAATCTTATCTTTTTCAAAAACAAGTTTTGGCAAACCATGTACTAAATCCTTTTTAATTAATTTAGATAGTAAATCCATGCTTGCATGAGCTAGCCTACGATGCCATAACCAACTATTATCAGTTTTATTATTAGTAGCAACTAGGCAATCAATATTTTGATCATGCAAATCATTTAAATTAACAATGTATACATTACCATGCCTTTGACCAACAAATCTCATGTTTTCATTAGCAGGATTTCTAACAATGCATAAGGATGATTCAAATGTAACATTAAATCCTTTGTCACATAATTGACTAATGCTAAGTAAATTGTGTTTCAAACCTTTTACAAGCAAACATTATCAATATAAGCATGAGGTGTGATACCTATTTTTTCAATGCCAATTATTTTTCCTTGGCCATTATCACCGAAAGTAACAACACCTCCATCTTTTGCTTCCAAAGTGATGAATTGTGATTCATCACCGGTCATGTGTCTTGAGCACCCGCTGTCCAAGTACCATTGTCTTTTAATTGCTCGGGTTGCAAGACACACCTGCATACACAATTTTAATTTTTGTTCTTAGGTACCCAAGCTTTCTTGGGTCCTTTAGGGTTAGTCAAAATGGTTCCTTTTGGGATCCATATTTTTCTTATCTTTGTGTTTGACAAATATAAGCTTTGTGTCCAATTTTTCACATTTAAAACATGTAATTTTAGTAGAATCATCAGCATGCTCATAAATATTTTTCAAAAATTTTTGTCTTTCAAAAGTATTGTATCCAAGACCAGCTCTATTGTAAACAGCTCTTTGACTATTTAAAATCATTTCTAATTTTTCTGAACTTAGACTAAATCTATCAACAATTGGTTTTAATTTATCACTTCATTTTTCAAATCTTGGTTTTCCTTTAACAATGATTCATTATCCTTTGAAATTCTTTCTTTTTCAAGAGTAAGATTTTTGATTTCATTTTTCTTTGTTTTTTGAACTTAAATTTGCAAAATCATCAATAAGTTCATAAAATGCACATTGTAATTCATCAAAGGTAAAGTCATCTAAAAAGTTAGGGCTTACCTCATCATTATCAGCCATGAAGCAAACATTGGCAACTTCAGTTTTCTCTTCATTTTCTGAACTTGTAGCTTCACTGTCGCTCCAAGTGGCCATCATTGCCTTTTTCTTTATTCTTTTAGATGCCTTCTTTAATAGTGGACAATCTGGTCTGATGTGTCCAGGCTTCTTACACTCATAGCATGTAGGAGGTTCACTCTTTTCTTATCTTTGCTATGATCTCCTTTGACAAAATGCTTTCTTTTTCCAAATCTCTTTTTCTTCATGAACTTTTTAAATTTCCTTGAAATAAGTGCCATATCATCATCTTTCTCACTATCACTTGTGGTTTCTTCACTCTCATCTTCTTGAGTTGCACTCTTCAATGCCATGGTCCTTCTCTTCTTTGAATCATCTTCATCAATATGTTGTCGTTGCTGAAGTTTGTGAGTCATCAAAGAACCGACCAACTCTTCAAGTGATAAATTGTTGAGATCTTTTGCTTCTTGAATTGCTGTGACTTTTGCTTCCCATGTCCTAGGTAAAGATCTTAAAATTTTTCTAACAAGATCACTGTTAGCATAAGATTTTCAAGACTCTTCAATCCATTAATAATGTCAGTAAATCTTGTAAACATATCAGTAATATTTTTAGCAGGATCCATCTTAAATAATTCATACTTATGAACAAGCATATTTATTTTGGATTCCTTGACTTGATTTGTACCCTCATGGGTGACTTCAAGTCTATCCCATATTTTCTTAGCAGACATACAAGTAGATATGCGATTAAACTCATTTGCATCAAGAGAGCAATAAAGAACATTCATAGCCTTAGCATTTAATTGAGCTAATTTCTTGTCTTGCTCATCCCATTCAGATTCAGGTTTTGCAATATTAACATTTTCAATCATAATAGTGGGTGTGTGAGGTCCATTAATTATGATTCCCCATAAATCATAATCTAGTGCTTGAATGAAGATTTTCATTCGTGCTTTCCAATATGTGTAGTTTGTTCCATTGAACAAAGGTGGTCTATTAGTTGATTGTCCCTCAATCAACATGAATTCATTGGGATTACTATTGATCTTTGGCTCCAAGCTAATCAAAGCTATAGAAATCAAGAGCACGCTGCTCTGATACCACTTGTTGCCCAGATGTAGTAACCCAAGAGGGGGGTGAATTGGGTTATTTAAAAAAAAATTTAATAGCTATGCAGATATATGCTTTTAACCCTAATTTTGATTTGCAGCGTGAAGTGGGGTGCACAGAATAATAACAACAGAAAATCAAACAACCACAAACACACAGAAGTTTATAGTGGTTCGGTGCCAAACTCAGCACCTACATCCACTCCCCAAACCTTTGGGAATTCCACTAATCGTATCACAACGATTACAACCTCTAGCCGAACCAGGCTAGCCCTCTTGTTTATACGGCACAAGGCAGCCAAAAACCCCTAGCCAAACCTAGGCTAGTCCTCTTGTTTCACGGCACAAGGAAGCCAAAAACCCCTAGCCAAACCTAGGCTAGTCCTCTTGTTTCAATGGCACAAGGAAGCCAACAACAAACCAGGGTTCACTAACCCTTTTACAAGATAATCAGAGTATGTAAAGGAGAAGCTCCTACAATGAGCAAATATTCAGAATATACTTTACAACTTTTGAAGCAATAAACTCAGCAATAAATGAACTAGGTTGAAGCAGCTGAAGTCTTGAATGCTTGAAAAGCTTCAATGATTCGGACGACCTTTCGGAGCAAGGAATGAACTTGAATGCCCATCAACCACTCAACAAATATGCAATGAAGGCTCTTTTCTTGGATTTTTTTTCTCTTTGAACTTTCTTTTTCAAAAATCGTTTGGGTGTGCTTCTAATCCCAGCTATTTATAACCATCTAACAAGAAGATATCCGTTAGATACATAAGAAATAAATAAAAATAATAATGGGAAGAAAATATAACCGTTAAACATGTTTCCCTTAAGCATTGAATGCAGATCTCCATTTGAGGAAGGATGAGCACTGTAAAAATTCAAAAATCAAAAGTTAAATATAGCTTGAAATAGCAATAGAGAAAGAGAGAGAAGAAAGAGCTATCATAAAAGCTTAGGCGGCGGTGGATTAAAAAAAAAGGCTCCAGGTAGCTGAGGATATGAATGCCATCATCCAAGAGTAAAGCAATAAACCTCAGCTAGCTAATCAGTTAGCTAACCAGAGAGGTCACAACAAAGAAATCATCCTGAGGCAGCTCATCAGTTAGCTTGGCAGCTAACTAAGCGAAAGTCAGTTAGCTCTTTAGCTAACTAACAGAGAAAAAGTAACGACAGAGAGAATTCATGCTATCACAGTTAGCTCTCCAGCTAACTAACCAACAGTCAGCTAGCTCTTTAGTTAACTGAATTTTGAATCCCCACGGCTGATACGTTCCTTGTGAAAATTAGTTAGCAGAGTAGTTAGCTCCAGGATGAAATAGTTAGCTAAGCAGTTAACTAAAAGAAACGTCAGCTAGCTAGAAGGAGTTTTAGTTAGCTAACAAGACATCCAGCCAGCTAGCTAAAATTTGAATGTGTTCGGCCAATGCACTGTGATGAGCAAATCAGTTAGCTGAAGGAATTCCAGCTAGCTAACAAGCTAGCTCACCAGTTGACTAAAAGAAAAGGACGTTCGGCCAGGCACCTGAGACAAGTTTCTTAGTTAGCTGAAAGAGCTCCAGCTAGCTAATAAACTAACTCACCAGCTAGCTAAAAAAGGAGGACGTTCGCCATCTAACTGAGATGAGCATTTTAGTTAGCTGAGGAAATTCCAGCTAGCTAACAAGCTAGCTAAACAACTAGCTAAAATACAAGATCGTTCGCCCAGTCACTGTGGCGAGAATTTTAGTTAGCTGAGGGGCATGCCAGCTAGCTAATTGAAAGAACAAGCTAGCTAACCAGTTAACTTCAAGCAAAAATAAAATATCTAAAGCAAAGTAAAATAAAGTACTTTCTTACCAGTCAATTTTGCATGAAGATACTTACTTGCAAGGCGACCGAACTTCCCTGTATCAATCTTAGAATTACTTAATTTATTTTGTAATCATGAATATCAGTCTGGGGTCAACAAATTAAATACTTAAAAGCCAGCTAAACATTGCCAAGTTAGGATGAGTTAGCTAAGCATGTGTCAGCATAATAAATTGTTAGAATCTTTCAAGAAAAAAAATAAACATGGATAACCAATGCTAGTTAGGATGTGAGAGACAGATTCATAATATTGAATATATATTAAATTACTATCATGCCCCCATGCCTATCTTTTAGGTGAGACATGTGACATGGTTGCACATCCCTTAGGTATAACGCTAAAGGATATACAAGATATATATTTTAATAATTCATAATTAAACATAATTTCAAAGTTAATTAATATCTTGCATTTAACTACAATAATAAAACTATTTATTTACAAGATAAAAATTCAATTAGAATCAAAATTCTAATATTTCTTTATTTCTTATTTCTTACTCTAATTCTAATTCAAAATAGGATACTAAGCATCTTGATGCTCTAAAAATATAAATAAGGAAAGTATGAGCCGTAGCTTATAAAAATCCTTTAATTATGCATTCACAAACATATTCATAATTTTAACAAATTTATATATGTAAGTGAATAATAGTATGAATAGTAGACATGGGCATTGGGCCGTGCCTGGCATGGCTCGACCGAGGCCTTCTGAGTGGCCGAGCCACTAAATAAATGGGTCGTGCCTGGCATAGCTCGTTAAAATTAAAAGTGCACCCGGCATGGTCCATCATGGACCATGCTCGGCATGGCACATAACATTTCTAACTGGGATGTACCAGGCGGGCCATTGCTTGACACGACCCAATTAGATCCATTTCTAGTCATTTTCAAATGGCTAGAAATGGCTAGTTGAAAGATTTTTACCATTTTAACCCTTAGGCAATGCCTAGCATGGCCCAATTAGATCTATTTCTAGTCATTTTCAAACGGCTAGAAATGGCTTATTGAAGGATTTTTACCATTTTAACCTCCTCAATAGCCATAAAATGGCTTAATTAAGGGAAATTTTGGGAAATTTTTTAGAGTCCTATAAATATTCCTTTTCTCTCTCATTCTCACCATACCAAACCAACTCTTCTCTCCTTCTCTATTACTACTATTTCTCTCTTCTAGTAAGTGCTCTAGAAATTTAATTTTTAGTTTGCATTTAGCAAGTGTTCAAGTGCCAACCCAGGCCCTAATGGGCCATGCTAGGCTTGGTCCATGGGCCAAAATTTTTGAAATAAAATATTCATTGGTTATGCTAAATTGTTCAATGAAATTTATGTTCTTAATCTTCAAGCCCCTATTCTCAATATTGAATAAAAAAGATTAAAAATTAAATAATTCTAGGGACTCATACTTATGGCATTATCATCTAGGCTTTGCAAATGAAAAGCGTTTAACCAAGTTACATAATGATGGATACTTGGGCTCATTCGATTGGGAATCGTTTGAAGAATGCAAGTCATGTTTACTTGGCAAGATGACCAAGTCACCTTTTATTGGAAAAGGCAAGTGAACAACTGAATGTTTGGGTTTAGTACATTCGGATGTATGTGGACCCATCAACATTCAAGCCATAGAAGGATTTTCTTATTTCATCACATTCATAGATGACCATAGTAGATATTGTTATATGTATCTGATGAAGCACAAATTTAAAGCCTTTAAAAAGTTTAAAGAATTCAGATGTAAAGTAGAAAAACAAATTTGTAAAAGTATTAAGATACTTTGATTAGATTGAGGTGGTGAATACTTGAGCCATTAGTTCATAGATTATTTGAAGGAGAATGAAATTTTTCCTCAATAGACTCCTCCTGATACACCACAACATAATGGTGTGTTAGAAAGGAGAAATCGTACACTATTAGACATGGTATGTTCGCTGATGAGTCTTGCAGATCTTTCAAAAAATAATTTAGGGTTATGCATTAGATACTGCCGAATATACCCTAAATCGAGTTCTATCTAAATCGATCAAGTCCACTCCATATGAGATATGGTGTGGAAAAAAAATCATCCCTTAATCATTTAAGGGTTTGGGGCTGTTACGCTTATGTGGAGCATGTTTGTTTAACCTATACATTGTAGCTTGAAAGGAATGGCAGGATCCTCTACGATAAGTTTTGAACTTACCCGGAAAGAAAAATAAAAAAAGAAAAAGTCCATCCTGTTGTGCAAAAGATATGATTCAAAGCAAATGAGAGAAACAGATAAGAATGAGAGAGAAGGCCAAAGAAAAGTCATGAACAAATGTATATTAATTAACGTGGGAACAAATGTTAATCCCACGCATTATTGTTCATAACCTAGAATTTTTTGGGTTTTTGGTTGTAGCTAACCCTTCGCTGGATCAAAATATGGCTATGTTACATCTACGTTGGGATCATCACAACAGGGTTATATGAAATGATCAACTAATACACTCACATGGATGGATATACACATGCTTTTTAATGCTATGTAATGTCGCTTGTGCATTGATTTATTGTCTCTAGTTCACCTTTCTACATGGAATTTAAATATAAAAAAATGGACTAATACATGGAGCCATAGAGTGAAGGAAAATTCAAACATCATATTTAGTTTAGACACAAGTGACAAAGCATGCCAGAAAAAAGATAAAGTGTCATCTAGACAAGTCTATCCACAGTAACAATGGACAGACGTGGTTCAACATTATAGAGAGAAAACATATATATCATCGGTGCAAAGTTTTGGGATGACAATCATGATTTAATCCCTAAGAAGACCAAAAATTCAATATAAATGACCATCAAATGCTTCTCAGACGGTATTATTTCTTACCATAAGTAAGAGATTTTTTTTTGATATTTTTAAATATCAAATTTTATTAATTTATCTATCTCTCTTTGAGAAGCCCAAGAGAAACAATAATCAAATAAAATTTGAAAATCCAACTTAACTAGAGAAAGGTATTCATTAACATTACTCGTGGTCCATATCTTCTAGTGCTTTATTTTAGAAGAATTATTTGCATCAACGAGAGATTTATTTGAGATTTTATGAACCTGTGAAGATTAAATAAAAAAATTTACCTCCCCTCCCTCCCTAGAATAGGGAAAGGGTGATTCAATATTCATAATTTTTTCAAAAGATTTTTGGTGGATGCACACTTTTACGCTCAATTTTTCTTGATTTTTTTTTTGAGTATTGATCTTTTCAAGGGGATTAGGATCTTGAGGATGGTTTTTCGCTTACAAGCAACCATGGTAGCAAAAAAAAAAACCTCTCCTTTTTAATTATATCCTAGTATCCTTAATGTCTAAATGCAATATGCAATAAGAATTTCCAAATCTCAAAAACATTATTATTAAAAAGCAACACTTTTACATAGGATGGTGGCTCAAAGTTTTGCTTTGGAAATTAATAGAGCCAACAGACCATGAAAAATAAAAATATAATAAAAATTGGAATCAAGCTTCCCTCTAATTAATATGTAAATCAAAGAGGGTTAGATCTCAAACAAATGCTATCTAACTACCGCCAAGATTACTAGCCTATACTTCAATAAATTCAATGAATTGCGATCATCAAATCCTGTATAAGACATGAAGCTTGCTCAAATCACGAGCAATCTACACAATAGTCGGATGAACTTCAAGAATTAGCCCTCACTTATCTTCTTTTACAAAGTAAATAAGATTCTAATCCATAACAATCCACACATGTAAAAATTATTAACATGATTTTTACAAAAAATCATCGATAACCCTAGGAGAACAGACATACATACAGAGAAGAGAGAAGAGAAAAGGGAGATGGAGGGGGGCATGCACACCTTCTAAGCCCTGCAGGAAAATTGTGTGCATATAATAAAGGACTAGGGACTTTATTTAAAGGATCAGATACCCATGACATCTGAAGAATATCTAATGCAATCTCAAAGATTTTTCTTATCTATTAAATATAATAAACTAAAACCAAAAAAAAATAATTAAATACTTAAAAGCCAGCTAAACATTGCAAGTTAGGATGAGTTAGCTAAACATGTGCCAGCATAATAAATTGTTAGCATCTTTCAAGAAAAAAAATAAATAGATAACCAATGATAGTTAGGATGTGAGAGACATAGATTCATAATATTGAATATATATTAAATTACTATCATGCCCCCATGCCTATCTTTTAGGTGAGACATGTGACATGGTTGCACGTCCCTTAGGTATGACCCCAAAGGATATACAAGATATTATTTTAAAATTCATAATTAAACATAATTTCAAAGTTAATTAATATCTTGCATTTAACTACAATAATAAAACTATTTATTTACAAGATAAAAATTCAATTAGAATCAAAATTCTAATATTTCTTTATTTCTTATTTCTTACTCCAATTCTAATTCAAAATAGGATACTAAGCATCTTGTTGCTCTAAAAATATAAATAAGGAAAGTATGAGCCATAGCTTGTAAAAATCTTTTATTTATGCATTCCCAAGCATATTCATAATTTCAACAAATTTATATACATAAGTGAATAACAGTATGAATAGTAGACATAGGCATTGGGGTGCCTAGCATGTCTCGACTGAGGCCCCTCGAGCGGCCGAGCCATTAAATAAGCGGGCCATGCCTGGCATAGCTCGTTAAAATTAAAAGCGCGCCCAACATGGTCTGTCATGGATCTTGCCCGGCACAGCATGCAACATTTCTAACTGGGATGCACCAGGCGAGCCATGCTTGGCATGACCCAATTAGATCCATTTCCAATCGTTTTCAAATGGCTAGAAATGGCTAGTTGAAAGATTTTTACCATTTTAACCCCCAAGCCATGCCTAGCACGGTCCAATTAGATCCATTTCTAGCCATTTTCAAATGGCAAGAAATGGCTTATTGAAGGATTTTTACCATTTTAGCCCCTTCAATAGCCATAAAATGGCTAAATTGAGGGGTATTTTTGGGAATTTTTTTGGAGTCCTATAAATATTCCTTTCCTCTCTCATCTCACCACACCAAACCAACTCTTCTCTCCTTCTCTGTTACTACTATTTCTCTCTTCTAGCAAGTGCTCTAGCAATTTAATTTTTAGTTTGCATTTAGCAAGTGTTCAAGTGCCAACCTAGGCCCTTATGGGCCATACCGGGCTAGCACACGGGCCATGTCGGGCCTGGCCCATGCCAACCCAGGCCCTAATGGGCCATGCTAGGCTTCATCCGCGGGCCAAAATTTTTGGGCCCAGCATGGCCCACTTTTATGGGCCATGCCTAGCACAGCTGGTACCGTAGCAAGCAGGCCGTGCCACGCATAGCCCACTTCATGCCAGGCTGGGTCAGACCATGGGCGGTCTGGCCCAGTGTCCATCTCTAATGAATAGTCGATAATTGCATCTATTAAATATATATTTAAATATAAATATCATAATTGTGTTCATTTATTAGATGCCAAGTTTATATAAGAATGAAATTATCTTCCAGCCATTTCCTATTTTGACTCCAAAAATTTCAATTATCCTCCTAGGAGTCGACTCGAGTAGGTTTCAAGTTGGCTCAAGCTCAGGATGTCCCAACAATACTAAATTTTTGCCCGACAAGGAGTTTACTCCTATCTTCCACGAGTCGACTCGAGCCCTACACAAAATTGTAGCCTCTCTATTTTTCTGACCAAGTCGGCTCGCCCATTGTGCGAGTCGGTTCGAGAGCATGCCGAAAGTATCGAACTATGCCAGAGTGTGCTAGAGTCAACTCCTACCTTCTGTGAGTCAACTCTAAGCGTTGAACATGACACTTAAAGGTGACTTAAGCTTAAACTTGCTTTCCTCTATTGATTTTGATTGATTAAAAACTTAAATCTTCAAATAATTTAATCCAAATCATCAGCAACATATGAAGTATACTCAGGATGTTATAAGCGTGGTCCTCTTTGATAAGGCATGGGCTCTCTGTTCCCTACATTGGTTAGTTGGGCTCAGTGTGGCTCCTCTTCGCTTGCATGCCATTAGACTTGGGCACTGAGCCGTGCCTGACATGGCATGGCTCAGGCCTACTGGGCTGCACCAATAGCCGGACCATGCCTGGCATGGCCCAGTAATAAACAGACTGGGCATGGCACAACAAAAAAATTCTGGCCTGGCATGACCCACTAGGGGCCATGCTTGGTACGACATGACTATTGGTGCATTCAAAACAGTGATTTTGATGTGGACATGAGAAAGGACCCTCTGTATCAATCGAGTAAATCTATCGGAATCTCACGGGCAAAAACCAAATCAAGCATTGCAATTCGAGAGGGAGGGAGAGGAGAGAGAGGGGGGGGGGGGGGGGTCGGTCACCTGACATGGAAGAGATCGAAATGACCTGGGCGCCGAGGTAGAACTCGACGGCGATGAAAAAGGCCTTGTACGCCATCAGGTGCAGCCCGTCGATCCTCGGGTATGGCAGCTGCGGCAATTGCAGCATCTCCTCCTCATCCATCGCCGCCGCTCGGTACTTGTACTCCTTCCATGTCATCCCACCAGCCCCGTCCTCCTTGACCGGCAGCGCCACGAACCCCGCCGCCTCCATGATGGGCTCCAGCTCCTCGTGGGTGAATATCGGCTGGAATGTCCAAGTGTGCAACAACGTCAGCTTCTTGGCCACCTCCTCCATCGCTAGCTTCATCTCTGCCATCGATCAGCATCCCCCATCGCCCCGCCGTCTTGACTACGATTACTCAAACACCACTCCCTCTACCCTAATTTCCTCTTTTGTTAGGATGATTCTATCTTGTCCGTCCTATTCCTAGCTTTGTCAGGCCCCTATGGTGTTTGCGTAACCATGTGGGCGGTGCTGTGCTGGCACGGCGAGCCATGCCGGCACAGGCCCATCACGGATCGTGCCGTGCTGGGTCCATGGGCTAAATCTTTTGAGCCCGGTATGGTACAGTTTAATGAACCATGCTGGCATGCTTGGCTATGACCTGGTACTGTAGCAGTACTAGATCGTACCATGTATGATCTGGTTCGTGCGGCACGGTCTAATGCCCATTTCTACCTAGCATCTCCATCGACTTCCAATTGCTTAGTCTTTGCTTGGGTTGGCCTTGTATTCTTAGCTGTTTTTTTGGTCAAGCATCATGTGTCTCATAGGTTGTTTCCCTATTAGGATGGTTGGGTCAGTGCCTAGGTTTCTAGGTTAGGGTGATGATTCTTAGATAGGTGGCCATGCTTTGCCCCATTCTTCTAATGGCATGTGCTGTTTGTTGGTGGTGGATTGGCCCAACCAATCTGGTCATTTTGTTAGCATGGACAGGGTTTTAATTGTTGGCTAGCAATGTTGGTCTGTGAAGTAGTGCTAATAGCCCTATCTTTGACAAAATGTTCCTTCCATTAAGATGGTTAATTCTTTTTTGTTTGTTGCTCAAGTTTGGGTTCAGTATAGATATGTCTTATATTTGGATCACTGGTTTGAGCCTTCGCTTGGTGCACTAAGCCATGTGCTAGTGCGGTGGAGACTGGGAGTGATTAATCTTGGCTTGGTGAGCTGAGCCATGTGCTGGTTGTTCGAGACTCAGAGGGATGAATTGGGTCCTTGACATTGTGGAATGTTTGTGCTAGCTCTCTCTCCCTGGAAACTGGTTTTAAAACAGCAATTTTAATTGTGGTTTAACATGGGAATTAATTGGTTTGGTTGTTCACTTTCTGCTGCATTCATGTTGCCTTAGCTAGTTTTGGTATTGTTTGCTGTTTGTTGGGTAAGCTTCTGTTACATTAGGCGATCTCAGTTGGGGCTTATGGTACATGTGCTGTTACCAGAAATGGGTTTTGATGGCTGTTTTTGGTAGTGTTCACACTTATACTCTTCTATTGCCTCTTTTTAATTTTTGAGTCGTGATAAAAAAAATTGGCGTCTGTTACTGTTGATGTTATTATCTGGTATATATTTTTAGTTTTGGTTGGTGTTTTTTCCATGCTGGGAGAGTTTGATGCTGTGGGGGGACGAGAGGTGAGTAAACTCTGTTATTGAAAATAATTTCTACATGCTTGCAACTAGGAATATATATAGGTATTCACATATATAATATATATTAAATATATATTTTAAAAAATAATAATTGTGGTGTGTGGCAGATGATATTCAGTGAAAAGAAAAATTATCTCAAAATAAGAGCAAGTTAAAGAGTCAGGCCTGGGAGGCGGTTTAAACCAGTGCCCTAAAGGAGATTTGGTCCCCTTCTCGTGCGAAGAAAAATTGAACCACAACTCTCCTCCAAGGTACAATCCGGAAGCCAAAACTCCAATATCCGTTGGTGGTACAATCTCAACGGACGCCGATCAGCAATCTTCAAAGAAAAACAAGAAAATACAAAGTTGTTGTTGTTGTTACAAAATTTTCATCCTTTATAAACCTATTTATAGATTTTTTTTAAAAAAATGGTTGGACATTTTTATTTTATTAAAATAATCAGGCATTTAGGATTTAAAAAAATGGTCGAACGTTTGAAACGGTTAGGCATTTGGGAAAAACAACTAGCGTTGGTTTTTTTTTTAAAACTTTGGCATTTGGTTTTTCAAATGGCCAGGCGTTAACAATTTCCCACAAAAAAATAAAAACAAAGGAATAATAACCAAATAAATAAAATTATTAAATTCAATAAGCAATTTCAAAAATTTGAAATTTTACTATGCTTAGTGCAAGTACTTTCTAGGTTTGAACTTACATTTAGTATAAAATACACACAGTATGAAGATGAGCTGATCATAATGCGAGTAAGCGCTATCTAGGCCATGCGCTTGCCTTGATTTTTATGAGAGTTAATAGGGATTCACCCCGGTCCCATAGTCGCAGCCTCACGACTACTCTCACTAAGGTAAATCCTCAGGGTATGTGCAACGGAATCATACCTCACTGAATTTATAGCCTTGGATCTATTAAGAGCTATACTCAATAAGGTAGATCTCCAAGGGTACATGCAATGAAATCTTACCTTGCTGAATTTACAGTCTTGGATCTATTAAGAGCTATGCTCAACCTAACCGTCACAATAAAGCACCACACCATAGGGATGGGGTGGAGACAGACTCCTAAAGCGGTGCTTCCAGATATCACCTCAGAGATCGTTTCCCTTTGAACCTTAACCATAGGGTTACCATGACAGTAGGGGTCCACTCTGGGCTTAAGCCCCATCCCCTTCGATGTCTCAAAAACTGCAGCCTTTGAAAGGCCTTTGGTTAAAAGATCTACCAAATTATATTTAGATCTTACAAACTGCAGTGATATTGATTCTTTCATTTTATTTCTTATAGATTTATACCTGATCAGGATATGATTATTCATCTTTTTATTTGTTGTCTGTTGATTTAACATATCAATCAGAGCTCTACAATCACAATTTAAACACATTCGAGAAATATTTGGTGAAAGAATATCTATATTATTTATTAAGTCTTTCAGCCATTGTGCTTCAGTACAAGTAGTGTCAAGAGCTGTTAGCTCAGACTCTAGAGTGCTACTAGTAATTATAGTTTGTTTACATGAGCCCCAAGATACTACAGCTCCTCCTAATAGGAAGAGATACCCAGTGGTAGACTTAACATCGAATTTTTCTGTTATCCAAGTAGCATCACTATACCCCTCAATCACTTCAGTATAACTAGAATACACTAGAGAATAATTTATGGTTCCCTTAAGATATCTAAAAATTCTTTCTAGGGCTTTCCAATGTTCTTCACTAGGATTACTAGTATACCTACTCAGTCTGCCTACTGCATAAGCTATGTCTGGATGAGTTCTATTTGAAATATATAATAGGGATCCTATTCTTTGAGAATATCCTAATTGATTAATAGGTTCTCCTAAATTTTTAATTAAATGAGAATTATGATCATAGGGGGTATAAATAGGATTTAAATCATAATATTCAAACTTTTGAAGCATTTTCTTTATTGAGTGTGCCAGACTTATTGCCATTCCATTATCTACTATGTAAAGTTTTATTCCTAGAATTACATCGGCTTCTCCTAGGTCTTTCATATCAAACTTATTTTATAAGTAGCTTTTAGTTTCTTGAATTAATTTTAATGATGTTCCTAGGAGTAATATATCATCTATATATAAGCATAGTATTATAAAATCAGTATCCTATCTTTTATAGTATACACATTTGTCATATTCATTTATTTTAAAGCTATTTTTCAAGATGATTTCATCAAACTTAATGTGCCACTGTCTAGGAACTTGTTTTAAATCATAAAGAGATTTAATTAATTTATATACTTTATATTCTTATCCTTTTACTTCAAATCATTGAGATTGATTTATGTAAATTTCTTTTTCCAATTCTCCATTTAAAAATATAGTTTTTACGTCCATTTGATGAATTATTAATTTATAAATTGAGGCTAAGGCAATTAGAGTTCTCAGGATTGTTATTCTTGCTACAGGAGCATAAGTATCAAAATAATCTATGTCCTTCTTTTGATTAAATCCTTTTACTACTAACGTAGCTTTATATCTTTCTATTGATCCATCTGGTCTTAATTTTCTTTTAAAAATCCATTTTGTTACTATAGGTTTGTTTCCAGAAAGTAAATCAGTTAAAATCCAAGTTTTATTTTCTATGATTGATTTAATTTCACTATCTATATCTTCCTTCCAATATGATGATTCTGATGATGTCATTGCCTCATTGTATGTGGAAGGATCACCTTCTATTAAGAATGTAAGGAAATCTTCACCAAAATCTTTTTCAATTCTTTTTCTTTTACTTCTTCTTAATTCTGGTTCAGTTTCTAGTTTGGTTTTATGGCTTTAGAGGACGATGGTTCAAATTCCAGGGGTCTAGAGATTTTAGTCTTGAATGGAATTATATCTTTAAAGAAGAAGGCATCTCTAGCTTCTAAGATTGTGTTATCAGATATGTCATTAATCTCTGATTTTATTACTAAAAATATGTAGGCATTGCTATTTTGGGCATAGCCTATAAATACAGCATATAAGATTTTGGATCCTAGTTTTCTCTTTTTGAATTCAGGAATATTAACCTTAGCTAGACACCCCCACACTTTGAGAAAGTCTAGGTTAGGTGTTCTTCCTTTCCAAAGTTCATAGGAAGTCTTACCAATATCCTTAGTAGGTATTCTATTTAGGATGAAACAAGAAGATAGAAGAGCTTCCCCCTACAAGTTCTTAGGTAAGCCAGAACTAATAAGCATGGAATTTACCATATCCAAAAGGATATGGTTCTTACGCTCAGCTACACCGTTGGACTATGGAGATTAAGGAGCAGTCAGTTGATGAATTATCCCATGTTCTTGATAGAATTGAGAAAATTCATTCGAGGTATACTCCCATCCTCTATCAGATCTAAGAATTTTAATTTTTTTTCTTGTTGATTTTCTACCTCACTCTTATAAATTTTAAATTTATTGAAGGTTTCATTTTTAGATTTAATTAGATAACAATAAAAATATCTAGAAAATCATTTATGAAGGTCACTAAGTACCTATTGCCACCACGAGTTGCAGTCTTAGTTGAGTCACAAACATCACTATGTATTAACTCCAAAATTGACGAATTTCTTTTAACTGATTTGAATGGCTTTCTTGGTTGTTTAGATTCAGCACATATTTCACATGTAGACATATCTAGATTCGATTTAGGAATTAGTTTTAAATTCATCATGTGTTTGACCTTTCTTAGTGCACATGACCCAACCTGGCATGCCACAGATTTTGATTAGACTTATTCACAAGATAGGTTTGATTTTCAACTTTATTAATAAAAGGTTTTATTACATTCAGTTTAAATAAGCTTTCACTTACATATCCTTTTCCTATGAAGGCATTATTCTTAGTTATTACAAATTTATTACAATCACGAACAATTTTGTATCCTCTTTGAACTAGCTGAGATCCGCTGACAAGGTTCTTCCTAAGATCAGGAACATAAAGCACATTCGTCAAGGTGAGAACTTTTTTTGATAACATTTTTAGGTTTACTCGACCTTATCCCTCGACCCTGGCGGCTATGTTGTTCCCTAGAGTCATACTTCCTCCACTTGAGTCCTAAAAAGTAGTGAATCAGGAGCGATCAACACAAATATTAACATTAGCTCATGAATCCAACCACCAATCAAGGTTGGAAGAAGTAAGATTTATTTCAGGGTTTAAGTTCACTAACCTAAGGATGGAATCATCTTGACCTTCAACTACGTGAGCTTGGGGTTCGGAGGAAATAGAAGGTTTGTGAAAGGGCTCCCTTTTTCAATAAAAGCATTCTCTCGCAAGATGACTTGTCCTCCCACACACGAAACAGAATCTTTTACTTGGACCTTGGGTTGGCTGGCTAGGTCTAGTATTGTGGGTTTTAAAGGTTTCACCCTTGGGTTTGAACTTGTTTGGTTTAGGATTGTAGGGTTGGTTTGATTATTTTTGGAGGTTTGATAGAAATTTAGGCTTTGACCTTCATTTAGAATTATTGTTGGTCTGGTGTTGTTCGGTTAGATTGGCTTGGACACTTGGAGTTTTATTTTGAAGGGTTTTAGACCTATGTTGGTCTTCTATCCTGATGGAGTTTAAAAGTTGAGCCAAGGTCAGCTCTCCTTATTTTTGAAGCTGACTTTTGACAAAACCATTCCAAGAAGGAGGCATTTTATCTAGGAGGCTAGAAACTTTAAAACCTTCAGAGAATTTGCCTTCATTGGCATGAAGTTTTCTATGGTATTCTTGAAATTTATGAATTTGGTCATTGATAGGTGTGTCATCTACCATATTAAATCTAAGGAATGATGTGGTGTTGAATCGTTCTACTCCAGCATCATCAAGTTCATATTCAGACTCAAGGTTATCCCATAATGCCTTTGAATTCTTAGCCGATAGGTAAATGTCATAGAGTGAGTCGGATAGGGCACTAAGGATTCTACCTTTACATAGATAATCCCTTCAGGGGTAGTGGTTGATATTGTACTAGAGGAACTGGTAGACTTATCAATCACTGACCAAAGACCTAAGGTAGTTAGCCAAAACTTCATTTGGCTTTGCCACCTCCTAAAATGGGATCCATCAAATTTTTTCAGTCTAAGACTAACGATGTCATCCCTAAGGGTTGCCATATGGTCCAAGCTAGATTCAGAGAGGAAGATCTGGAAAATGAAAATGACTTTGTTACAAAATTGTTTGAATAATTCAAACTTTTTTTTTTCACACAACAAGAGAACAAAAAGAGAACCAGATATTCTGCTATAAGTGAAAGATATATATATATATATATATATATATATATATATATATATATATATATATATATATAAATATGCAATGCAAATAAATTATAATTAATTTGCAACAAATCTCCTTTAGATTGTTAATGAAAATGATTTCTACATACTTGCAACTAGGAATATATAAGTATTCACACACACACATATATAGATATATATTAAATATATATTTTAGAAAATAATAATTATGGTGTGTGGTAGATGATATTCAGTGAAAAAAATTTATCTCAAAATAAGAGCAAGTTAAAGAGTGGGAGGCGGTTTAAACCATTGCCCTAAAGAAGATTTGGTCCCCTTCTCGTGTGAAGAAAAATTGAACGACAGCTCTCCTCCGTCAAAACTCCAACGTCCGTTGGCGGCATGATCTCAATGGACGTCGATCAGCAATCTTCAAAGAAAAACAAGAAAATACAGAATTGTTGTTACAAAATTTTCATCCTTTGTAAACCTCTTTATAGATTTTTTTTAAAAAAAATGGTCGAATATTTTTATTTTATTAAAATAGTTGGGCATTTTAGGATTTTAAAAATGATCGAACGTTTGAAACGATCAGGTGTTTGGGAAAAATGGCTGGCACTGGTTTTTTTTTTTAAAACGTCGGTGTTTGGTTTTTCAAACGGCCGAGCGTAAACAAACTCTTCACTGGCGATGGGCTTCTCATTTTGGAATTCGAGCTTCCATTATTTTCCTCCTTTCTCCTCTCTTGTGCGATTTGTTTTGCTTAATGATTAACGCATTCATTTGTCTTTTTCCTCTGTGTGCAACAATCTATGATAAGACTTACCAGTTGTTTGAATGGTGTGCTGATAGGCTTCCCATCATTATTTGTGGATTAGCCTTGATGTTTTTCTTCCTTGATGTGCACTTTGCCATTATCCAGTGTTGTCCATTTTCTTTTTCTGGTGTTTTTGTGGCTTTTCTTTGATTTTGGCATGATTTTTTTTTTAATACTTTGCTTTGATTTTCAACTTGCAAGGTAATTATTTTAATTCACTATGCATCAATGAATTTTTTTCTTTTACATATAATAAATCGGTTGGCATTGATGATTTTCAATGACCTTTTTTTGCAAATGGTAAACTTTTGATTTATGCATGCTATCTTTGGTATTCCACTGTTGCAGCTGTGGCCATGGCATGGGTATTGTCAAGCTATGGCTTTGGTGTTCATATTGCGAACATTGATGTCCGCATGCCTTGCAGTGATTATTTCTTTTGCTGCTGAGCCCTGCAAGATTTTTTTCTTTCACTTTTTCCTTGCATTTTTATTTGATAATTCTGGATAGACTTTGATGGGGCAATGATTGTGGAGGCAATTAGTCTATTGTATGGCATTAGCTCATGGGAAAGGTGTGGATTTGTTATTTTGCAATACTCAAAAGCAGTTAGCTTTTATTTTTTTTTCTTTCTAAGATTTATATATTTAAACATTTTCCTCTTTCAGTGGCTGTAGTTATTGGTTCTTATGCCTGTAGATTTTGTGGGTGTTATGCATGTGCAGCCATCTCCTTTGCAATTTTTCTTATGTAACACAAGAATGTTGTCTTATAATTTATTAGTTTTCACTTTCTTGGTTACAGCTAAGAGGAAATGGATATAGAAGAAACACTAATAGAGAATCGGGCTTTCAAGGTTTAACAAATCATAGGTTTTGCTTCCATTCCCTTTATCTTTGATTTATTTGCTTTCTTTCCTTTCAATAACTATGATTTAGTTTTTGTGCTGTTGCTTATATGATCTTTGGTCATAGCTCTATTTCTGGCTTTATAAATGTTTGTCTTTATTTTTTTTTTTGGTTTAGAGCTTAAGCAGTTTGAAATGGGAATGAGGTAATTATTTTAATTATCTAGTCATTTCAGCTACTTAAGGTTGTGAAATTTTGATGAGGAATAAGTATAAATGGCTATTCTTCCTCTTGTAGTTTGGATGGCAAATACTTTAGACTGACAATTGTTGTAGGAAATTAACTTTTACCTTATATTTGAAAGAGTTGTACCCTAAAAGCCAATCACAATTTATATTATGATAGGGTTTCTTTTATTTTTTCAAATCATATACATGAAATTTTGCTTATAAATAGAAGGCATTATGTTTCATCATTCGCTGTTTCTTATAATTATGATGAACCCCATAGATTAGGGCAATTGTTTTAGGTCTTGATGAGGTCATGCCAGTAAGACCTAAAATCTAATCTAAAATATTCTCAGTCAATGGTACAATGAGTCGGGGATCAATGCTACCAGAAAGACTGACACATCTTATATATGCTCAATGCAGAGGGTGATTGATCTCACAATCACTTGTATGAGATACTAATACAAAGATGTGGGAGCTCATTAGAGGAATGAGTTCAGTGAATTGACCTACCAAGAGAACATCTTATTTGTCAAAAGATGATTCTTTAAGTGGGAGTTGTGCAAGTGATCCTTAGATCTGAGATCACCACAGTATCTTGTGCATATAAATCCATGTTTTAGTTTACACTCATTCATGACATTAAATTGTATACGATATATTCTGGATGTGGTGAATTATGTACGAAGATTGTGAGTAGATCAATAAGGAATTAATCACTTCTAGTAAGAGAACCCCGCATCCTACTTGCTCTAATTTTATGATGATTCAGGAAGTCTTAGATTAAAGCAGAATAAAAAATTAGAAAGAGTTTATAATATTTCATTAATTAAATTATCATAGAAGATTAAGAGAGACATAAATAAGTAATAGAGTTTGATATTGATCCATACTCATATACTTATTCGGAGTGCAGTATGATTGAAGGATTAAATTGCACAGTAACTTGTCACTGAAGGGTATATTTGGTATATCCATCAAATTTTATATCTTTTGGGTAGACATAATACATTACTAGACGTCAATCATGTCTTGTAGGTTTGATTGGATTAAAGAGTTTGATTTAATCAACAATTAGAAAGGGTTCTAATTGTCAAGTTCGGGATCGCATTGATTGGACCTATAAGGATTAGAAATGTTCTAATCATGATAGGTCAACTTGGACCCATAGCTACTACTGGCTAGATGTGGAACCCAATGGGTCACACACAAAGGAACTGATCAAGGGTCTAATTGGATTAGATCATGTTTGCATGATAGACATGCTAGCACATATTGCAAACCCTAGCTTCTGATTCGAATTAGATTCAAATCTTATTCTTGTATTAGGTTAATCTAATATGATTAAATCATAACCTAATGTGGGTTGGCCAAGAGTTGGAACCTAATTATCTTTATTTGGACCATTGGATGGCTCTTTGGATAACAGATCTGAACTATTGGATAATGTCTTAATTTCAACCATTAGATAGTGTCTTATTTTGGACCATTGAATGATGTCTTAATCCGGACCTTTGGATGGTGTCTTATTTTGGACATTATCATGAAATAAGTGTGAAAGGTTATCAACGTGAGAATGGCATGGATAAGACTTATCGGATAAGTCTTTTGAGGCGGATACGGCTCTCTTCGTAGCGCCTCATCATAATGAGGCGCTATCCTTAAGACACGCCTCATCATGATGAGGCAGGATGAGGCATGTGGATTGGATGCATCTGCATCCCTCCGCCTCTTATAAATAGGATGAGGCATGTGGATTGGATGCATCTGCATCCCTCCGCCTCTTATAAATAGGAAGGCCTTCTGTGGTTCATGATACACAGAATTCATTCGAAGAGAAATAAACTCTCATCTCTTCTTAATTTCTCTTTTAAGTCTTGTGCTGGACCAAGACAAGGTCTTCTTTAGGAAAAGAGGTTGTCTTGTCCTGAACCAAGACAAGAATGTCTTTTTAGGATAAGAGGTTGTCTTGTTCTAAACCAAGATAAGAAGGTCTTATTCAGGACAAGAGGCTTTGAAGGATTTTGTAAGAGAAAGAAAATTAGAAGAAAAAGAAAGCAAGCCAATCAAATCCTTTAGAAAGATTAAAGCATAAAGAATCAAAGTTTTGAAAGAGCCAAAGTCTTGAACCCAATTCTTGTGTGGATTAACGTTGGAGGGTGAACACTTGGGCACCTTGTGGATATTCCAACATATTGGATTTAGTGTTACAGGTATTATTCTTATCCTATAATTACTATCTATTCATTTGATTGTTATTATTAAGAAGATCTTGGGTATTAAGGGTTTCATGCATATATTTTTCATTAAGAAATTTATAATATTTGCACACTTTCACTGTCCTATCAGGCGTGTATGGAAACCCCAACAGTGGTATCAGAGCCATCCTTAAATGTGCAATCAAATGATCATGCATGTTGTAGGATCCAAAAATGCTATGTGATAGCAATATTAGATATCATGATATGGAGCATGTTTATTGAAATGCTATGTGATATCAATATTAGATATGATCAAGCATGTTCATATTCCTTATGTTGACCCATTTATTGATTTTGATGATTAAGAAAAGCCATGTGTTTATTTCTTATGTTACTAATGAGATTGGCAAAGTGTTTCAGTAATTTAAAATGGTTAAGTATTCATAATTCGAAAAAAATTGAGTTTGGATTGATTTTTAATGTTATGTATTAAGTTTCAGACTTTAGAGTTGACTCCAAAAATATTATAGCCAACTCCGGAGCATATCGGAACTGTTTGGCATATTCGGCACGGTTTAGAGCCGACTCCAGAAAGTTAGAGCTGACTCTAACCTGAGATATAAAGAACCTCCTTTCTGCATTAGAAATTAGAGTCGACTCTAGAAAAGTTAGAGTTGAATCTAACATGAGAACAAAGACTACATTTTTTGGGACACAGTTAGAGTTGACCCCAAGGAAGTTAGAGTCGACTCCAGCACGGGATGTGTCGATCCCACGAAAAGTTAGAGCCAATTCCGCGATGGAAGATTCTTTTTATTTTGAGCAACCCAACTTAGAACTGACCACAGGCCAGATTAGAGCCGACTCTAATATGTCAGAGGCAACTTTCAGAACTGTCAGAAATGGCTCCAATGGCTATATTTTTCTTGGTAATCTTCAATGGCTCTTTCCTTTCTCATGATAAACTCATCCATAAGCACATTCAACGGCTATTTTGCATCAAAATATGGATTAATAGGAGATTATAAAAGGCGGGTTCCGATCGTTTGAAAAGAAGAGAAGAAAAAGAGGGAAAATCAAGAATAGAAGAGAAATATCAAAGAGAGAAAGCTTAGATTTAAATCTCAAAGAGAGAAGAGAAATCCAAAAGCACTCAAGATCCAAATCCAAAGGATTTCCATCAAATAGAAGAAGAAAAGCAAGAGCCCTAGTTCTTCATCCTTCTATACATCAATGTTTTTTTCAGAGCTTCAATCCTGTCTTGAGGAAGATCATCCAAGAAGAAGAAGAAGAAAGAAGAAAAAGAAGAAAAGAAGAAAAGAAGAAAAGAATAAAAGCTCAACCTTAAAGATCTACTAATCAGGCTTTTCTATCTCCATTTTTACTTATATTATCTATTTGCTCATTCAAGGAGCTTTCATATTATTGTAATCATTTACTTGATACATTTTTTTTCTGATTCAATCAAGTGATTGAATCAGCTAAGGCAGTTGGCCTTGGGCAAGCTAGAGTTAGCTTGTGTTATCTTGTATGCTGGTAAACCTATGAAAATTGGCTGGGTTCATTGTGATCCTATTGTAAAACAATAAGTTTGGGTTGTGAGCTTATAAAACAACTCAGTTATAACTAGGGTGATTATAGTGTGTGCCCAAAAGTTGCTTGAGAGTGGATGTAGGTGTGGCTAACACCGAACCACTATAAACCTTTGTGTTTGTGTGCTTATTTCTTCTTTCCTTCACTCTATCTTTATATTCTACTTTGCATTCTTAGCATCATACTCGCTACACTCTTTTTGTGCACCTTCACTTTAGAAAATTAATTTTAAACGATAAATTTTTTAAGAACCCAATTCATCCCCCCTCTTGGGTTGCCATCTGAGCCAACAATTGGTATCAGAGCTTGTGCTCATCCTTGCTTGATCTATCAATCAAGAGATAAAAATCCAAATGGCAGCTCAAGCTGGTTCTTCTTTTTCTAAGGTAATCCACAAACTGACCATCCTTGTTTAATGGTACAAACTATTCATATTGAAAAGCTAGAATGAGAATTTTCATTCAAGCTTTAGATTATGAGTTATGAAGTGCCATTATCAATGGTCCTAGCACTCTCACACACTTAGTTGATGGATCCATTGTTCCTAAGCCCAAAAGAGATTGGAATGAAAATGATCAAAAAATGTCCTAGCTTAATGCCAAGGCCATGAATGTCTTATACTGCTCCTTGGATGCAAATGAATTCAACAGAATATCCACTTGCATCTCAGCCAAGGAGATATGGGATCGGTTGAAAATTACTCATGAGGGTATCAACCAAGTTAAAGAGTCCAAGATTAATATTCTTGTGCATAAATATGAACTCTTTAACATGGATCAAAATGATTCTATCACATGCATGTATACTAGGTTTAGTGATATAGTGAATGGTTTAAAAAGTCTTGGTAAGACTTATACTAACTCTGAATTAGTTCAAAAAATTCTTAGGTCTCTTCCAAGAGGATAGAAAGCCAAAGTGACAGCAATCCAAGAAGCCAAAGATCTAAACAGTATACCTTTTGAGGAGCTCCTTGGATCCCTTATGACCCATAAACTTATAATGAAGCAGCATCAAGAAGATGATGTAAAGAAGAAGCGGACCATCGCACTTAAAGCTGTAGAAAATAAAAAGAGCAACAGTGATGAAGATGAAGATGATGATGAAACTGCTCTTCTTACGAAGAAATTCAAGAAATTATGCAAAGAATGAGACCCTTCCATAAAAGAAAAATTATTATTAAGATGAAAGGAGAAAAAAAGAAAGATAAGGATAAAGAGAAAGATCCCTTGATTTGTTACAAATGCAAGAAGCTGAGATACTTCATATCTGAATGTCCTCAACTTAAGAAGGGATACAAAAAGATAAAGAAAGCGTATGTTGCAACTTAGAGCAACCGTAAGGAATCTTTATTCGATGATGATCAACAAGAGGTTGCCAATATGTCTCATGGCAAATAATGAAGATGAGGTAGATTCTGAAACCCCCAATTATGATTTCACATTTGATGAATTTTATGATGCTTTCAATGAATTGCTTAGTGACTTCAAAGTTTTAAGAACAAAGAACAAAATTTTGAAAACTAAAAATCTAGATCTTCTTAAAAAGAAAAATGAATTTGTTTTTGAAATTAAAAAGATAAAATCTAAAAAGCAAGATATGCTAAAGGAAAAAGAATTGATTTCTACTGAAAATCATAATTTAAAGAAAAAAATTAAATATATAAAAATATTATTGACAAATTTATTAATAGCTCAAAAAAGCTTAACTTACTTTTAAACAATCAAAGAGCTATATTTAATAAAGCAGGTTTAGGTTATAGATCACACAAGAAGCAAAAATTTGTTAATGATTTCTTTGTAAAGAAATCAAATAAAAAAGAAATTTTCTATTTTCACTGTGGTATGAAAGGGCATAAATCTTATGTGGGCAATCATAAAATGTTTCATATGGATATTACTCATAAACGTAAACTGATTTGGGTTCCAAAAGGAACTATATTTACTACTACTAACCATGAAGGACCCAAGAAAGCTTGGGTACCTAAACATAAGATATGATTGCTTTGCAGGGGTGTCTTGCAGCCAAAGGATCAAAAAGGAAATAGTATCTTGATAGCGGCTGCTCAAGACACATGACGGATGACAAAGATCAATTCATCACCCTTAAAACTAAAAGAGAAGTGGTGACTTTTGGAGATAATGGTAAAGGTCACATCATAGGCTTTGGTAAAATTTAGATCACTCCATCGACTTTTATTAAGAATATTTTATATGTAGATGGATTAAAACATAATTTAATTAGCATTAGCCAACTGTGCGATAAAGGTTTCAAAGTTTTCTTTGAAGTATCTATCTGCACTGTATCGAATCTCATTGAAAATAGCATTATATTTTTTGAAAATGAAAATTGCAATGTATACTTAATTGATTTGGATAATTTGTCTATAAGTAACCATTGCCTAATTGCTAATAATGCTAAGGTAAATGAGATTAGATGGCTATTGCACCGTAGATTAGGTTACACAAGCACACACTTGATTTTAAAATTGCTTAGAATGAATTTAGTTAAAATCTTCGAAAATTAGATTTTGAAAATCATAGAGTTTGTAATGCATGTCAATTTGAAAAACAAACTAGGAACTCTTTCAAATCTAAAAATATTATTTTCACTTCTAGGCCACTCGAACTACAGCACACACTACAAAAAAATAGTATAATAGTGACAAAAATTTCCATCACTATTCCGTCACAAACCGGGTTTAGTGATGGATTAGTGATGGAAATCTTATCATCACCATTTTTGTCGTCACTAAATTTAGTGACGGAAAGAGCGTCCGTCACAAAATAATAGTGATGGATTTATGATGAAATATTTCGTCACAAATTTGTGATGAAATATTCCATCACAAATTTATGACGAAATATTCCGTCACAAATTTATGACGAAACATATTTTCCGTCACTAAATTGTGAAGGATTAGTGATGAACCATCCGTCACTCATTATTCCATCACTATTACATCACAAATATTTTCGTCACTATTCCATCACAATTTAGTGACGGATTATTGACAAAAAAATTAGTCACTAAAACTTTCGTCACTAGTCCGTCACAAATATTCCGTCACAGTTTAGTGATAGATTATTGATGGAATGCATGTCACTAATAGTTCCATCACTATGCCATCACAATTTGCTGATAGATTAGTGACGAAAGAATCCATTAATCATCGTTATTGTTCCATCACTAATCAATCACTAATATTTTCGTCACTAATCAATCACTATTATTTTTATCAAAAATCCATCACTAATCCATCATTAACCTAATAAAATTTCATCAAAAAAGGAGCCACCGTCAAGCAGTAGATTCTGGAATCATTTCTGATATATCTAATTAATGCAGTACTGAGTCAGAAAAGTCCATAGTCAACTGTGAAACTTTGAATAAATTCATTGAAACGGTGAGCCACCACCAACTCCATTAATTAAAATGGGCCAGCCGAGTAGCTGACTTCATTACAGCCATTATAGACATTTCCACACATGAACCCCTAGTATGAGCACAGCACTAATCTCAAGTTAGAATCACTCGCTTTCTAAAACAACAAGCTTGGCCTCTTCGCTATGGCCCCACGCCAGTGGGTGCAACTCGATTCACCAGCAACCGTCCATGCCTGGAAGGTGTCATTCACTGTACCTATCCGGATTTGATGGTAGCCTTTGGGTCTCTCAGGAGGTGGATCCTGCAAGTGAAAAATTATGAGACAGAAGATCCAAGCTCGCAAAGACTCATCAGTGGAAAATCCCAATTACGTACGTACCAATGGCTTCTGTCCTCCCAATTTTGGATGGTCAAAGGCTGGTTGGAGGTGAGATGGAACGCAGTCTATGAGATCACCGTCAGGACTTTGCAGATGGGCAAAAACTCAGGTCATTTATAAACAACCCCTGGATTGGAAGAAGAGGAGTGAAAAATCGAGAAGCTGAATGTAGTAGTAGTAGTGGTGGTGGTGGTGAATGCCTTAATCATCTGAATGTAGTAGTAGTAGTGGTGGTGGTGGTGAATGCCTTAATCATCTTGAGTGAAGGTTTGTTGAGCCTCTTCAGATGGGCTCTAATCCTGCTGTATCTCAGTAGTTCCTCCCCGGGCCGAAGCGTGCTATTAGCCATCGACGCGGAGAGGACATGACTTGCAGCAGCTACCAGGAGAAGAAACACAACAAAGATGGCAATGATTGGGAGAAGCAGGCGGTAGCTAGAAGCCATCCCTCGGGAATTTTGGAGTTGCGATCTTTCTTCTAGAACTGTCTGTATCTGTGGACATTACTGTGGTTGTCTTCTTCTTGTGCGATCATATTGCCCTCTGCCTATCAATGAGATTTCACATTCACATGGCCAGCAGTAGGTCCCAATATAACAGACACCCGACTGCCACATTTCCCAAACTATAGAACAAATAACCTAGCAGTAGCGTGTTTCATTTTATTCCATTCCAACAAGATATACCTATTTGCTCAATATTGTTGTTTTAAGAAGCTAAATTTTAGACTGAAAAGCTAATCATTTGTTCTAGACCATGATAATATTAACAAAGTCAATGCAGTGAATGTGGAAAATGAATTGACTGATTTACATGAATATTCCATATTCTTGGAAAGAAGTCATAGATATTGCTTGCCTGATGTCAACCATTGGAGAACTGTTCCACGTGTTATACCAACAACCCAACCGCTGTCATTAAGAGGCTGTTCCATGGCAACTGAAACTGCAACCATATCCCCCTTTTCAACATGTGAACTGCAAGCCAATACACCAGGAAGATATACCTGCAGATCAAGTGTTAATATATTATGCTAATCATGCCAGTGTGAAATTAACCTAAGATCATTCAAATATTGCAGCAATCTAAGTCCATGCCAAATATAAATAAGATTGCTTCAGATAGAGTAGGCAACTGTTAAAATGCAAGAACCTAAGAATGAAAGTAGCGAAGAATACATCAAATGGTAAGTGTGGAGGAGTAAAAAAATGTATTATAAGCAGAAAAAATCACCCTCTAAACCAAGGATTTAAGTCCCGATGACATGGTAGTACATCCCATTATCTAGAGTGTGCAACAAGACAATATCAATATCTCTGCAAGCTCCTTAACTTGAGCTGCAACCTATGATGGATATGAGATTCTGCTGCTCTGAAATGAAGCAGGATATAAAGACACTGCTGTGAACCAAGACCATATATACGCATCTTCTTCTCTCCACCTGCAGCCTCAAAGTAAAGAGCATCAATATCAATTGGTAGAGGTTCCGAACCCTCATCCAAAGACTGAGATACAGAAGACACCAACTCCTCCATGCGATCCTATAATAAAATAAATTATTTAAGTTAGATTAAGACTTTACGATTTAAAAATTACAAATACAATAAAAATTAATAGAAATAGTATATAAACATACATTTACTTTTTTGGACTTCGCATCTATAAAAGTTCCATCTTTTTTGGTGTGCACTTTTTTAAATAGCTCCCAACTATTGGGCCGACGTTTTAACTCTTCAGCCTACAACAATAATAAGTTAGTAATTACATGTTTAGATGATTACAAAATGAAAACAAGTACAATTTAAACCATTAAGACAAATACATTGATACTATACCATTTTTAAAGAATGCTCCACCATAGATCGAGATCCACATGTATGCTTAGTCACACTGATACCTGGACCATCTATCTCAGTTAGACAACTTTGTTTAGCTTTATTAGCTTTATCTTTCCAATCTGGACTGCTCCAAAGTTGTTGCCAAGTATCCCAAATTTCTTGAGTAACGCAACCTGGCTTGCCATTCTTAGAATGCCTCCAACTATGAATATGCTTGGTATACTGCATTTGAACATTTTGCCACCAACAGCTCTTAATAGCCTCATCATCTAAAGGGTCCCAAGCGTACATCTTCTGCAATAATTATAAGTTATGAGCACAACAAAAGTGTTAATTATAGAATATAATTTAAAATCTAAACTTATAATTGTAAAATAATTTTTGAATCTATTTGTCTCACAATAATAGATATATTAAATATTACAACCTTAAACTCCTCCCAATAAAATTCTCTAAGAGCTGGTGAGATATGCTTCCCACTATATGTAGTTGCATCTTGTCTTTCATCAAATTTTGAAGCCATATAAGTTGATATTGCTTTACCTGGAGGAAATGAACTGGTACTGACGGGAACTAACCTGAAAAAAACCAATGGCACAGACAGAAACATATACTATAACTTGCAAACAATAAAGTCTTACACGCACAACAGACAAATATATAAGATAAAATTAAATAGAGAAATTCTTTACTTATTATCTTCAACTCTAATCAATATCCTGCTACTAGGATTTGTGGATGATATTTCAGAAGGTGTTGTGACTGCAGTATATGCTGAAGACGGTACTGTGAAGACATTCTCACCATGTCCACTAGAACTGGATGGTAAGCTGCTCATAGCTATAAGAAAAATAGATGGAGATTATACCAAAAATAACAAGTGAAAATATAACATAAGACTAGTAATCATCATTATCAAATACAATAAAACAGATCCATTGATGTCCATCAGTTATCATCATCATCAAATTGTGCATTTGTTGCTTATATAAAACATGAATCTAGTAATCTAGTGGTCATCGTCATCATCATCAAATTGAAGGTCTCCATCATTGTCGTTGTCTTCTTCTTCTTCTTCTTCTTCTTCTTCTTCACCATTAGTGTCTTCATCATCGTCGTCATCATTATCATCATCATCAAATTCTTGTTCTACATTAATGTTTTCATCATCATCATCTTCAATTTGCAAGTTTGGTTCAATAGTTTTCTCGATTTGAGTATCATCAATATCAATAAATGAACCATTCACATCATTTAGAGACCGATGTCTATCATCTGTTTCTATATTAATTCCATGTTGATCACAGACATCCTCTTGAAATGCCATCACATCAGAAGGCATGCATGCATTTGAGTCCGGCACCTCCACAATTGACCTTGCTTTAATCTTGCAAACAGCTAGCCAATTAGTAGCATTTCTATTCAAAGTAGGATAACTTGCAAAATATACTTGTTCCGCTTGCACAGCAAAAATAAATGGTTCATATCTATTGAATACTCCTCCTCTCTTGACTTCAACAAGTTTGTATTGCGGGTGAATTCTCGTACCACGATTTAAGGTTGGATCGAACCATGAGCACTTGAACAGTACAGTTCGCTTGATTGGTAGAGCAGGGTACTCCAACTCAAAAATTTCTTGCAACTAACCATAGTACTCTAGCTCATTTGCACTATGGCTAGAGCCTTTAATGCACCCTCCACCATTCATTGTTCTACTATTTGAACCATGTTCCTCTGTATGGAACTTAAATCCATTAACATAATAACCTGGAAATGATTTCACCCTATACAATGGTCCTTTTGCAAGGTCTTTGATCATTTGGTTATGGATGCTACATGATTGTAAACGTGCCTATATATAATAAATATAAGAAATTAATTAGTTACAAAATATACTATCTATTAAATCAGTATTATATTTTGAAGTATAGTGTACTTACATAATTCTCAAACCATAATGCAAAAGTTGTCTCAAGTTCTGTATCAATTTGTGAAGCTTCAATATTAGGTCGAAGTTGCCTCAACTCTAATTCAAAGATTCTATAATGATAAAAATAAATTTAATGTTATTGTTTAAGATCATATTACTTTGCAATATAAAAAAAATACAATAAGAATATTAAAGTATAGTGCACTTACTGAATGTATGGTTTAACTTCTGGACAATTCAATAATATGTATGTGTGAGCTGCATTATATTCCATATCATTTAAACGTCTGAATTTTGCTTTTCCAAATGATCGACCAGCACATTTAAATATGGAAAGCATTTTAGGATGTTCTTCCAAATCAAATCCACAACCATGACTGTTGCGCGGCACTTTTCTATGTCGTGTATATACAGAAGGTTGAAAGTAATGTGCACAAAATGATGAAGCTTCTTCAACCAAGTATGCATTACAAATTGAACATTCAACTTTAGCTTTATTCCTAACATTATTCTTCAACTTTCGAAGGTACCTACAAATAAGAAACGATTTTAACTATCACATTATACTTAAGTTAATAATATATAAAAAGAACTTAGTTTCTCAACTTACCGCTCAAATGGATACATCCATCTATATTGCATTGGACCAGCAATTCTTGCTTCATAAGCTAAATGAACTGGAAGATGTTCCATGGAGTCAAAAAAACTTGGTGGAAATATGCGCTCTAGCTTACATAGAACAATAGGAATCTCCTCTTCCAAACGTTTCATGTCAGCCTCTGTTATGACTCTAGCAGTTAAATCCTTAAAAAAAATGCTCAACTCTGTCAAAGCTTGCCATACATTTGCAGGCAATAACTCATGAAATGCAATAGGAAGTAGCCTTTGCATAAAAATATGACAATCATGACTTTTCAATCCATACAATTTATTCCCACTCAAATCAACACATCTTGCTAAGTTAGAAACATAACCATCTAGAAATTTTAATTTCTTAATCCACTTGTAAAGCTGTTCTTTTCCATCCTTATCCAATGTGTAACAAGCCTTAGGATATTTATTTGCATTTTCGTCCCGATGCAACTCTGGACGATTGCAAAATTCCTTCAGATCTTCCCTGGACTTAGCATTGTCCTTGGTTTTCCCTTTAACATTCATCACCGTATTAAAAATATTATCAAAAATTTTTTCTCAATGTGCATAACATCCAGATTGTGCCTAATGAGATTGGTTTTCCAATAAGGTAAATCCCAAAAGATACTTCGTTTCTTCCAACCACATCCACATACTCTTTGAATTGTATGGTTTATCTTTTCTCCACCAGGTTCTGTCACTTTCTTAAACCCAAAGTAATCAATTTCATTTATCAATTCCATACCTATCCTTATAGGTGGTGCACTTTTTTGAACTGATTGTCCCTTTCTAAACCATTTTTTATTCCTTCTCCATGGATGATCATCTGGTAAGAACTTGCGATGATTGTCAAATCATGATGTTTTTCCTCCTTTAGTAAGAGTAAAAGAATCAGAATCTCCCATGCAATAAGGACAAGAAAGCTTTCCTGCAGTACCCCAACCAGATAACATCGAATAAGCAGGAAAATCACTTATTGTCCACATCAAAGCAGCTCGCAACTGAAAATTCCTCTTCGTGAAAACATCATATTTCTATACCAACATCCCATAATTCTTTCAGCTCAGCAATCAATGGTTGCAAAAAAACATCCAACTTGGACTTAGGATTGTTCGGCCCAGGAATGATGACAGTCAAAAATATATACTCTTCCTTCATGCACATCCAAGGTGGCAAATTGTATGGAGTTAGAATTACAGGCCAAGATGAATACTATTGACCTGTTTGCCCATATGGTTGGAACCCATCAGTGCATAAACCTAACCTCACATTTCGACTTTCATATGCAAAAGATGGATGTGTCTGATTAAAATGCTTCCAAGCAGGAGAGTTTGAACAATGGTGCATGACAGCACCTTCCTCGCTTGATTGCTCAGCATGCCACCTCATATATTTTGCAGTTGCATCAGACGCATACAACCTCTGTAGACGAGGAGCTATAGGGAAGTAGTACATCTTCTTATATGAAACATGTCTTTTATGTTTGGAAGATCTACGGCTTTGTCCCTTAAAACGAGGACATGAACAAATTTTGCAACAAGTCAAGTGACTATCTTCACCCCAATATATCATACAGTTTTGCTCACAACAATCAATCTTCTGCACTGGCAAACCCAAACCTCGAACTAACTTCTTTGTGCTGTAGAAGCTGTCAGTCATTAAATTATCGGTTGGAAGTAATTCTGACATCAACTTACAAATTTCATCATAACACCTTTCAGAGATATGATGTTCAGCCTTAATATTCAACATTCTAGCCACTGCAGATAACTGAGAATGGCCATAAGGGTTTTCCTTCCACACCTCTTGTTGTGCTGCTTTGAGCATATCAAAAAGATGTTGTGTTGTAGGATTTGGGGTCTCTTCCATTTCAATCGGATTAAAAGAAGGACCACCAACATCATACACCATAGACTGCATTGCATTGACAGTCTCGCTTTCTTCGCAATGTACAAAAGAATCAGCTTGATAAGTACTTTGTTTCATTGCTTAAGGCACATAAGTTTCCCCATGATGATACCAACAATAATAATCTGCCACAAATCCATTAGTTCCAAGATGTACCTTAACTGTATTCTGATCTAGATAATTCTTATTCCGACATTTTTGTTGATTACAAGGACATTTAATCTTTTCACCATCCATACATTCTGGATGCATTTTTGCAAAATCCACAAATTGCTCAATCCCAAATAGAAATTCAGGTCTTATCCATCCATTTTCTAATCTTGCATACATCCACTGCCTATCTGAACTCATGATTTATTGTCCTGATATATGAACAAAACCATGTATAGTTTTTCAAAAATTAGCAATTTTCAATAATCATATCAATGATCAATTGCATGTATAAAATGCTAACTATTTGCAAGAGTATCAAATAATCATATCAAATAATCATTTGCATTTGCAGGGTCCTAAGTAGTTGCACAATTACACATAGGTACGTTATAGGTAGGGTATTATAACGGCTATCATCTAATAGCCACCTAAATGCCAAAATGTCAACCTCAAAAATGCTTAAGAGGTTTTCTTTAAAGTGAAGTTTCATGTAAACCGCACCTGTGGTAATCTATTTGAACTTGAAAATGGTTTTTGCAGTAAGAACCGGAGCTCCAAGGTCCTATCCCAAAGTACCTTTAAAACAAGAATATGATAAAAGGTTAATGAACAGAAATAGCTTATTGATCTAAGATAGAAGCAATAGGTCTTATATTTGGAATATGAAAATAATCATGAATGAAACTTTACACAAAATATACCAAAGAATTAAGTGCAGGATAGTTCATAAAAGATACTACATAAAACAATAACTAGACACATGCCAATACTAGACACCAATAACTAAAAGATACTACATAAAACAACAATGCTGGTCTGCTCCAACTTTAGCTGCGTGCTTTCAAACCACTTCTCCTTTGGCTATAAAAGTCACATTCTTGTTTATAAAGCAATGTGTGATATAGCCTTCAGTCAAACTAACTTTTGATACCAACCAACTTCATTGAACATTTCAGACTATGGGCAGTGACTCGTTTACTTTTGCCTGACAAACCTGGGCACATTGCCACAGCATTTGAGCAAACAGTGAGTACAGAAAAGGGGAATTCAATTACTATTATTCTGAACATAAACATTTATAACCCCTTTCCTATCACTACATCTCTAAAAGACAATCGTAAATAGAAAAGCATCAACAATACAAAAAATATAGAATCAATTGGTCAACAAGAGCATGGGCTACAAGACAATTTATATATGAATCAACAATACACAGTGCCTCTTGAGACATATATATGAATGTTTGCATGTCACTCAAACAATAAAAGGTAAGCCACAACTCATATTGAAGTTGTGTTTGTGTTTGTGTTTGTGTGTGTGTGTGTGTGTTTTTTTTTTTTTTTTGCTGTTGGGGGGGTGGGGGGGATCCACTAAAAGAAGATATATAAACCTTGAAAGTAGGTTGTGCTGAAGTGGGGCCTTGAACCCTAGCCTTCTTGAAAGCTGCACCAGCTGTTGTGCTATTGCACTTGGGAAAGAAAAAGAAGAAAGGAGAATAAGGGCCCATATCTAGGTCTCACTAAAAACAAAGTCAAGAAGCCATCCAAGATCCATGACAGTAAATGATTGCACTACACACTTAACAAGAGAATACAGAGTTAACAATTTCAATTGAAAGATTTCAAACCTTATAGTTTCATTCTTCCAACTATAACACTTAAGTAATAGACACTATCAACATCTTTGTTTTCTTAGACACCATAGTAAACTTGCAAGCAAAGGCAAAATATATATATAGGTAATCAAGATAAAGAGGATCATTGCTATCAAATTCCATAGTCCTAACCAACTTGAACTTGGTCAATTTAAGACTGGAGTGCTGGTTTGGCACCGCAACAGGGAAGCAATGAAATTCTGGAAAAGTAAGAGTGATACATCATTACAGAAACAAAACTTCAATCACTATAAAGCAACAGATGAGCACTTGGGCTCTGAAACAAGATGCATAACACATCCTCTTATCCAGGGCATAAGAACTGATACAAGGGTTGCACTCCGAAGTGCAGGACAATAAGGCAAGAGAAGATAGGGACAACACCATGAGGCCTGCATTCCATCCACGTGATCCCAACCAGAAATAGCAGAACAAAAGCAGACAGATTCATGTTGAGCAAATCAACAAATTACAACAAATGCATGACTGTTTTCTGTTAACTGAAAATGAGCAAATCAACAGATTAAAACAAATGCATGACTATTTTCTGTTAACTGAAAATGAGCAAATCAACAGATTAAAACAATTCTTCTAGTGTCCTGTTTCTATCATCCTCCTTAAGTGGCTGAATGCTGGTTCTTCTAATTCTTACCACTGTCCTGTTTCTCTGTCCCCCTTTTCTGATCACCAGATCCCATATATGTCCTATCTTGTTTTTCTGTCCCTTTTTTTGTCTAGCTGCTGCTATTTCCTTCTCCTCCTAAGTAGCTGGGTGCTGGTCATAGATCTAATATGATGTACATGATTTGAAAAATGGATCTAATATGCCATATATTATTTGGCCCATGTAGCCATACAAGAGGGGTCAATTGACTGGCCCCACTTAGGCTTTTATTTTATAACCTTGCTCCATGTCCATAGTCATGCAGCATTGGGCAAATGTGGTTCCCATACGTGACCAAGACATATGGTGGGCCATTCGGGGCCTATGTAGGCATAGGTGGCCTGCTTATGTGGCATAACTTTCGTGTTTGTGGCATTATATTTTTCCCTCCTCTTCATAGGACATTTGGTAGATTTTTTCATCTGTTTACATTCTTGAAATATGAGCAAAGTGAAGTATTTTTTAGGTCAACATGTTATACCATACTAGTATGAACTCCTGAATAAGTGTGGATGGATATGCTTGGGTGTTGTTTGGCTTGCAAATAATTATAATTGAGATATTTGAACAACTTTAATCAAAAAGGTACTTATTCCTCTCTAACCAGGTAAACTATTTGCTGACTTCCTGACTCCTTCAATAGTTACAAGATTAAAACAATTCTCATGATTAAAAATGGTTACAAGATGTTAACTCAGCTTCAAGAAGACCAATCGCTTTATTGGATATCAAAGTCTAGAGAGCACAGTTTAAATGTACTGATTTCCCTTACCCAATGGATGATTTGTTGATGCTACGATAATATTAACTAAAACAAAACCATGTAGAACATGCTAAAATTTTCCCAAGCTCACGTTTCTCCCCCTCTCTAAAGGGGAGGATGACTTCGAATAACTAAAGAAAAAATGGAAGAGCTGATTCATTCTCAAAATAAGGTACGACCAGCATACATAAAACCAAAAATAGAAGAACATATTGAAGACTACTTACTCAAGATTTCTGAGACACACTGCTCTGCATCAGCTGGAATCTCTCTGCCTGGGACACTGACCTTCAGAAGGCTGGAATACCTGTCAAAGCCCCTTCCCTAGATCCTTCCACTACAATTCAGAAAACTTCTTCATTAGATCAAACCGAATACAAAAGAGATCAAATCAATGCCGACGATTTGATCAGAGGTAAACCTAGCTTGGGGGATTAGAGAAGAATCTGGGGGGATCAGAGAAGGAGCCTGCCGACGGGGGGGGGGGGGGGGGGGGATCAGAGGTAAACCTGAAGGAGCCTGCCGATGGGGGGGGGGGGATCAAAGGTAAACCTAGCTTGTTGGGGGGGGGGGGGGGGGGGATCAGAGATAAACCGCATCTAGGGGAGAAGGAGCCTGCCGACGGGGGAACGCTCGTGAGGGGGGGGTATTAGAGGAGAGGAAACCTATGACCCAACTCTGATATTTAACTTGGTCATATGTGCTATAACAATCTAACGGCATCAAAATACGCGATGCTCCACATTGGGGTTTCATGTCATGCATGTATGATAAACTCCCTGTTCTAGAAGCAAAGCATGCGCACCTCACCATATGCCAATGCTGTGTCCTGTTGGGTACATGTATTGAGACTTATTTATATATACCATTAATCCTGTATTATGTAATACCCACATGGTTGAATCCAAGGAGGTGATGCGGGGGGTGGGGAGGAAGAGATGAGAGGTGCGGTAGAGTGAACCTGAGAGAGATTGGGTTCACGTCTAGTGCAAAAGAGGTATAGCCAAGAGCAGCGATAAAGATATTAGGAGGGCATTTAATAATCTAAATAAGAATTCTTATCTTAAGGTGATATAAGATCACCATATTTGATATATTATGTTTAAATAAATAAAATTTCCAATAAGATATGAACCTATTTTGCTAGTAATATGATATTTTACCATTATTTCATATTGCTTATTATAATATTTAAATTAAATTATAACATTTTTTAATTATATAATACACATATATAAAAATAATAAAATTTAAAAATATTTTATTATTTTTTATTTTAATATTAATTCTTTTAAAAAAATATTAGACATGCAATTATTTATAATAAAAATATTATTATTATAAATTATTAAATTTTTTTATTTTACTTTCTTTCTTCTCATTCAAATAAAAAAATATTAAAAGTATAAATTTGATGATGGAAGGGCAATCTGTCACTAATTTGTTACTAATATAGCGACGGATATCTCTTCCGTCACTAATTTTGTGATGGATTAGTGACGGAAGGGCAATATATCACTAAATTAGTGACGGATGAAGAAATCCGTCACTAAATTAGTGACGGATTGCTCTTCCATCACTAATTAGTGATGGATAGGGCAATCCGTCACTAAATTAGTGACGGATTAGTGACGGAAGGCCAATCCGTCACTAAATTAGTGACGGATGGGGCAATCCATCACTAATTTAGTGATGGATTGCTCTTCCGTCACTAATTAGTGATGAATTAGTGACGAAAGGGCAATTCGTCACTAATTTAGTGATGGATTTCTCATCCATCACTAATTTTGATAGATTAGTGACGGAAAATAATTCGTCACTAATTAGTGACGATTGTTTTCCATCACTAATTTGTGATGGATTAGTGATGAAAAAGTAATCCATCATTAAGTTAGTGACAGATTGCCTCATCCGTCACAAAATTAGTGACGGATTGCCCAATCCGTCACTAAATTAGTGATGGATTAGTGACGGAAGAAATATCCGTCACTAATCCGTCACTAATTTAGTGACGGATTGCTCTTTCGTCACTAATTTGTTATGGATTAGTGACGGAAGGCAATCCGTCACTAAATTAGTGATGGATTAGTGACGGAAAATAATTCGTCACTAATTAGTGATGATTATTTTTCATCACTAAAATTGTGACGATTAGTGAAGAAAAAGCAATCCATCACCAAGTTAGTGACGGATTGCTCTTCCGTCACTAATTTGTTATGGATTAGTGACGGAAGGGCAATCCGTCACTAAATTAGTGACGGATGTGAAAGTCCGTCACTAATTTAGTGACAATTTAGTGACGAAAAAACTAATCCATCACTGATTTTAATTTTTTGTCACTATTTTGTTACTAAACCGTCACAATTTAGTGACGAAAATTTCCATCACTAATTTTCGTCACTATTTTGACATTTTCTTGTAGTGACATGGACCTTTTTGGACCTACTACAACCACTAGTCTAGGAGGAAAGAAATATGGTCTTGTGATAGTAGATGATTACCCTAGATTCACTTAGGTATTATTTTTAGCTCATAAAGATGAGACTTTCTCGATATTTCTAAAATTCTTCAAGAAAGTCATAAATAAAAAAAATACCACCATAATGTCTCTTAGAAGTGATCATATGACTAAATTTAAAAATTATTTATTTAAAAAATTTCGCATTGAAAATGGCATTCATCATAATTTTTTAGCACCTAGGACACCTCAACAGAATGAAATTGTAGAAAGAAAAAATAGAACTCTAGAAGATATGGCCCATACCATGCTATGTGAAAGCCAACTCCTAAAATATTTCTCGGCGAAAGCAATAAATATAGCATGTTACATCCTAAATAGAGCCTTAATTAGACCAATCCTTAAGAAAAGTCCCTACGAATTATGGCATGATAGGAAACCCAACATTAGTTATTTTCATGCATTTGGTTGTAGATGTTTCATTCATAATAATGAAAAAGATAATCTTGAAAAGTTTGATGCTAAATCAGATGAAGGTATATTCTTAGGTTATTCCACATCTAGTAAGGCATATACAGTATTCAATAAGAAGTATCTAATTGTAGAAGAGTCAATTCATGTAGTATTTGATGAGTCTTTAGCATCAAGTTCTGAAAAGAAAGATGATGAGGAAGATACTAATTTACTTGAAAGAGATTTTAAAAAATTAAATATCAATGTATCTTTAGATCATGAACCTGAAGCTAAGGATGATGACACACCTAAGGATGATGTATTGATACTACTCATAATGATACATATCTACCTAGAGATTGAAGATATGCTTATGGTCATCCAAAGAACCTAATCATAGGTGATCCATCTCAAGGCGTAAGAACTAAATCATCTATGAGAAATATCAATAATCATCTTGCATTTGTATCTCATATAGAACCCAAAACAATTGAGGAAGCCGAAAAGGATAGTAATTGAATGTTAACCATGCAAGAAGAATTAAATGAATTCACTAGGAATAAGGTATGGACCCTAGTTGATAGACCCAAAGATAATCCAATTATAGGATCCAAATGGATATTTAGAAATAAATTAGATGAAGATGGCATTGTTATTAGAAATAAAGCTAGATTAGTTATAAAAGAATATAATCAGGAAGATGATATTGATTTTGATGAAACCTTTGCACCTATTGCTAGATTAGAAGCCATTAGGTTGTTACTTGCATTTGAATGTTGCATGAACATTAATTTATTTTAAATGGATATAAAAAGTACATTCTTAAATAATTTTATAAATGAGAAAGTTTATGGTGAGCAATCACCTGGTTTTGAAGATCATAAATTTTCAAATCATGTTTTTAAACTACACAAAGCACTTTATGGTTTAAAGCAAGCACCTAGAGCTTAGTATGATAGGTTGAGTAAATTTTGATTTAAAATGATTTTTTAGAGAAAATATTGATAAAACCTTATTTTTGAAAAGAAAAGGAAAAGATTTATTAATAGTGCAAATTTATGTTGATGATATAGTATTTGGTACTACTAACAATCTTCTTTTTCAAGATTTTACAAAGTTAACGCAAAGGGAATTTGAAATGAGCATGATGGAAGAACTGAACTTCTTTCTTGGACTTCAAATCAATAAGAAAGAGAAGGGATTTTCATCAACCAAACAAAATACACTAAGGAGATTCTTAAGAAGTTTGATATGAAATCTGTTAAATCTCTTGGCACACCAATGAGTCCTTCATGCAAACTCGATAAAGATGAAGATGGTAAGAAAGTAGATCAAAAGTATTATAGAGGTATGATTGGTTCTCTACTTTATTTAACAACTAGTAGATCTGATATTATCTTTGCTGTATGTTTATGTGCTAGATATCAATCCGATCCTAAAGAATCTCACTTAATTGCTGTAAAAAGAATTTTTAGATATTAAGTGGAACTAAAAATATAGGATTATGGTACTCTAGAGTTCAACACTAAATTTGATTGCATATTCTGATTCTGATTCTACTGATTGTAAATTAGATAGAAAAATCACAAGTGGTGCATGTTAATTCTTGGGCAGTAACTTAATCTCTTGGTTTAGCAAAAAGCAAAATTCAATTGCATTATCAACTGCTGAAGCTGAATATGTTGCAACTGAAAGTTGTTGTACTCAAATTCTTTGGATTAAGCAACAACTTAAGGATTATGGTATAACACTTGATGAAACACCAATTAAGTGTGACAACACTAGTGCAATAAATTTGACTAAGAACCCTATTCAACATTCAAGAACTAAACACATAGAGATAAGACACAATTTCATTAGAGAACATGTTGCTAACAATGATATTTATTTTGATTATGAATATACAGATGAACAATTAGCAGGTATATTTATAAAACCTTTAAGTAAAGAGAGATTTTGTTATCTTAGAGGAGAATTAGAAGTTTATGATCCATTCGAATGATTTTAGAATCCCTAAGAATGACTATCTAGAATTCAATCATTTTCTTGAAAATCTTCTTATGATTCTAAGAAAAATTCATCTAGATATTTGAACTTCTTAATCCCCCACACTTTAAAGAAGATTTATCTAGAGTTTGATGATTATTTTGACAAGTTTCAGATTCTTTGAAACTCTTATCTTTCACTAAAACTGTCTTGAAGCCGACTCTATTTATGTTGGAGTCGACTCTAATTTATTGTGCTCTTTGTTTGATCTTTTAGAGTTGACACCTGCGATTGCAGAGCTGACTCTATTTTGGGCGCTGACTGTGTTAGCAATTTAGAGCCGACACCTTGCTTTGTGGGAGCTGACTCTAAGTGGTCCCCTTTCATTTTATCTAAGGTAGAGCCGACACATTTCCAAATCAAACTGACTCAAATCCATTTCAAACTTCTCTCTACTTGTCTCAAACCTTCAAAATCTTTTGAATACAACTTCCCTTGATCTCAAATGGCTCATAAGCGACGAGCATCGGCCATTGGTGTCACCATCACCACTGGGAGGAGGTTTGTTCGACGTCCGGCGAGGCAACCCTTACCAAGCTCTTCTTCAACGTCTTCTTCTTCAACATCAAGCACCATTCCTACCCTACCTTCACCACAAATCGATCTTCTGGCCGGAAAAGCTATCACCACAGGAAGAAAGGTAGATTTCAACTTCTTTGAATCTAAGGGTTTTTCTATTGGGAGACAACTAAAGGAAATAGGATAGGAAAAGGTTTGTTCTTTTGATGTCTCCACCTATCCTAGTTTAGTGAGAGATTTCTACAATAATGTGAGTAGAGGGGATGGTGGACTGGTTAGTTTTGTGAGAGGAACCCATGTTCATTTAACTTCAGAAATTTTGGGCAATCTTTTAGAAATTTCGATGATTGGTATGACTGCTACTTTGCATAGTGATAGAGAAGAAGTCTTATCAAGAATGCTAGGAAGAGAAGTGACTGATTTTGAAAAAATAAGTACAAATCAATTATCTTTGGAGTTGAGGCTACTACACAACATCTATAGCAGAATTTTGTTTCCAAAAACTGGTAGATTTGAGTATGTATTCGAGATAGATGTGGTGGTTATGGACTGTGTAATAATGGGACAGCCCATTAACCTGGCTGGGATGATGATTGGTTATATGGCTAAGGCTAGAAACAAGAAAAAGTTCACCCTGCCTTATGGAATGATCTTAACATTAATATTTCAAAGTCAAGGAGTTAACATATTAAAAAATGAGCCATAGAAAAATTGAGGCATATGGACTATTACAATGTTTCTACTCTTCACTGTATGGGCTTTAAGAAAGTAAATGGCCAATGGAAAAGGAGAGGACAAGTTGTATTGATAGAACCTGTTAGGGAAGAAAGAGCAGCTGAGGCTGATATTGATTTTGTTAAAGAGGTCTCTGGTCCTTCGGAAGCTGGACCATTTGCTACCAGACATTCTTCACCTAAACTGAGCACTTCAGCACCTCCACCAGCACCAGCAGCGGCTACCACTTCTATCCCCAGTTCTTTTGATTTTTCTGACAGACAAATTGAGCAGCTCAAAGCATTATTAGCAAAGCATGAGGCAAGGATTAAAGAAGATGTCAAAGATTAGCTATTGGGAGTTAGGTAGCTTTTTTACACTTTGGAAGAAAAGGTTAATAAGATAGAGTCATCATTCAGTACCTCTTCTGATGTCTTGAAGACTGAACTGCAATCAATTTTTGATAAGATCAAAGACATTGGAGGTGACTCAGATGTGTATTCCAAAGGTAATGCGGAACTTTAGGAGAAAGTTGTGACAACTGCTTCCCTTATTGAGAAATTGCTTAATGATTTTATGAAAGTTCAAGAAAAAGGAATGTGACAGATTCTGGTGGAACTGAAGAAGATTCTGAAATGATGTTCTCCTCCCTCCAAGCCAAGCAAAGCCAAGCCAACCCTACTCCAATCCAATCAACTACAATCTATCTTAAGTTATCTTTAGATTTTAGGATTTAAAATTAGCATATGAAAGTTAGTTTGTATCTAGGACAAACTTAGAACTATGTTGTTTTACTTAGCATGTTGTGATTATCTTATTTTCACATGTTATGTACTTGATCTTTTGTACTCAATGACTCAATGCAATATATGATATGAAAACAGCCTTGATCCTTACACTTTAAATGAATTATGTGATATTCAATTCTTATATTGATTAATTTTGATCCCAATTTGAGCAATGGCTATCCTATATCTTCTTAACCTTTTTGTTGATAACAAAAAAGGGAAAAAAGAGTTGTATATGCATATGTACTTTAAATGGATATATTGTATGCACATATATAGGAGTAGCTATCTTACTCATGGGGAGCCTAATTAAATCACTAAATTTTATTTGAATGATATATGAGAATATGTTTAAATTGATGAAGTCTTTATAAAGCATAAACTATTGTTAAATAAAATTGTTAAGATCTTGGTTATTATCATCTTGACTAAAGAAATGAAATTGCTTATTTTAATACTTATGCAATAATTGATTATGCATATACTCAATGTTTTTATCATCATCAAAAAGGAGGAGATTGTTGACCCATTTATTGATTTTGATGATTAACAAAAGCAATAAGTATATTTCTTATGTTACTAATGAGATTGACAAAGTGTTTCAGGAATTTAAAATGGTTAAGTATTTATAACTCGAGAAAAATTGAGTTTGGATCAATTTTTAATGTTGTGTCAAGTTTCAGAATTTAGAGCCAACTTCAAAAATATTAGAGCCGACTCCGGAGCGTATCGGAACTGTTTGGCACAATTTAGAGTCGACTCCAGAAAGTTAGAGCCGACTCTAACTTGAGATACAAAGAACCTCCTTTATGTGTCAGAAATTAGAGTTGACTCCAGAAAAGTTAGAGTCGACTCTAACTAAGAACAAAGACTATTTTTTGGGACATAGCTAGAGTCGACCCCAAGGAAGTTAGAGCCAACTCTAGCACGGGATGTGTCGATCCCATGAAAAGTCAGAGCCGATTTCATGATGAAAGATTCTTTCTATTTTGAGCAACCCAACCTAGAGACGACCCTAGTGTTGGGGAGTTTGTTGAAAAATTATATGACCCAAATCTTATTGATTTTGATGATTACCAAAAGCCATGTGTACTTAAAAGATGATATGTTTATTTACATGAGCAATGAATTTATTTTGAACAATCAATGAGAATGTTAAAGTTTGACTTTAATCAATTTTGAAAGTAACTTTAAGCTCAATGTTTAAGCTTTCAAAAAGAAATTTTATAATTCATATTTAATCAATGAGTTTTTGGAACACTTCTTGAATTGATTCTTAATGTCAATTTTATTGAATTCAAGTCAAAACAATGATTTAAAATGAATCTGGAACGATTTTAAAGTCAATCAGAAAACTTTCTGATTTTTGATACGTTCCGGAGCCGACTCTGAGTTTCAGAGTCGACTCCACTCAGAGTACAGAAATGTCTATCTGTCTCGAGTCGACCCACAATTTCTCGAGTCGACCCCCGATTCTGTCGAGCCGACTCCATGACTGTGCGAGTCGACTCCGCTCAGACACCAGAGGTGTGTTTTTCTGAGCACTTCGCGAGTCGACCCCAACTTTTCATGAGTCGACCCCCGACTTTCAGGAGTCGACACTTTACTTTTGGTGAGTCGACCCCTGACTTTCTAAACATTTCTATTTTTGGTATCACGAGCTCGAGCCGACTCGGGAAAAGCATGAGTCGACTCCAGCAAATCTGGGCGAATTTTTACGGATGCCAACTCAGCTCCAACGGTAAGATTTTTGATTAACGGCTATTTTTCTTTGTCTCTAACGGCTATATTTTGCAGAATCTATAAATAGAGAAGCTGTTTTCAAATCAAAAGAGACAATAGAGAGATATTTATTTCAAAGAAAAAGAAGAAAAATCGAAAAACAGAGCTTCATTTGAAAAAATCCGAGATTCAAAATAGAGTGAAAGAAAGAGTGTGAAATCAAAGGAAGTTCCTTCTGTGTTCAAGCTCAATCCAAGGAAGCTTCAGAAGAAAATCCAAGAGCTATTCAAGAGATCTCAAGAGATTTTCAACACTCAAAGAAAAGAGGAAAAGCTCAAATCAACTCCAACACTCTTCCGTGAAGAATCCAAGCTGAGGCCTGATTCTACACTTCAAAGGAGTTGAAGAAAAGAAGAAAAGCTCAAAGCCAACCAACTGCAAATCAGGCTTTTCTAAACTTATTCTTACATTTGTTTATCTGCTCATTAAGGAGCCTTGTAACTAAAAAACAATATTTCTATTCTTTGTGTCTAGTTCAATCTGGGGGATTGAACTAGTGGAGGTAGTCTTACCTCGGTTCAAGCTTGGTTAAGCTTGGGTTAGGGTTTTTGTGCTGGTGAGCCCTTGAAAACCAGCTGGGTTCGTTGTGCGCCCGGAAAACAACAAGTTTGAGTTGTGAGCTTGTAAAACAACTCGGCTGTAATCTAGGGAGATTATAGTGTGGACCCAAGTGAATCTTGGGAGTGGACGTAGGTGTTGGATACACCGAACCACTATAAAATCTTTGTGTTTGCCGTGTTCATTGTCTCTTCTCTATCTCTATTTTATTCACTGCTTATATTTACTTGCATTGCCTTCATTCATCTAAGCTAAATAATTTAAAAGGCTAATTTTTAAAGAACCCAATTCACCCCCCCCTCTTGGGTTGTCATCTGGGCCAACAATTGGTATCAGAGCAAGTGCTCATTAGATTTTGATCACACGATCAAGAGCTAAAGATCCAAATGGCAACACAAGTTGGTTCTTTTGCTGAAGGTCATTCTACGAATAGACCTCCACTTTTTAATGGCCAAACTATTCATATTGGAAAGCTAGAATGAGGATATTCATTCAAGCTTCTGATTATGAATTATGGGGTGTTATAATAATGGACCTAGTACACCCACACATGTTATGATGGCACTATTGTTCCTAAGCCCGAAAGGGACTGGAATGATAATGATAGGAAATGGCACAGCTTAATGCTAAGCCATGAATATTTTATATTGCTCCTTAGATGCTAATGAATTCAATAGAATCTCCACATGTAATTCCGCAAAGGAGATTTGGGATAGTTAGAGGTTACCCATGAGGGTACCAACCAAGTAAAAGAATCTAAAATTAATATTCTTGTTCATAAATATGAATTATTTAGCATGGAACAATCTGAAACCATCACATGCATGTCACTAGATTCACTGATATTGTGAATGGTTTGAAAAGTCTTGGTAAGACATATACTAACTCTGAACTTGTTCGCAAAATTCTTAGGTCATTACCAAGACATGGGAAGCCAAAATGACGCAATCCAAGAAGCAAAGGACCTCAACACTTTACCTTAGAGGAGCTTCTAGGATCGCTATGACCCATGAGCTGACAATGAGGCAGCATGTTGAGGAGGAGTCAAAGAAAAAGAAAGATTGCCCTCAAAGCTGCAAAAGAAGAAGAGAGCAGCAGTGATGATGATGATGATGATGATGAAGAGACTGCTCTCTTGCAAAGAAATTCAAGAGATTTATGAGGAGAAAGAAACCCTTCCACAAAAAAATTTGGAGCAAAAGTGGAAGGAGAAAAGGATAAGATAAGGACAAGGAAAGGAAAAAGAGAAAGAGCCCTTGATGCTATGAATGTAAAAACCAGGGCACTTTAGATATGAATGTCCTTTACTTAAGAAAGCCTACAAAAAAAAAAAAGGCTTACATGGCAACTTGGACTGACAGTGAAGAATCTTCTTCCGAAGAAGAAGAACAAAAGAAGTTGCAAATGTATGCTTCATGGCGGACGACAACGATGAGGTAAGTTCCGAAACCCTTGCGATGAATTTACATTTGATGAAATGTTTGATGCTTTTAATGAACTTGTGATTGATTTCAAATTTTGAAAAAGAAATACAAGTTTTTGAAAAATGAAAACTTAACTTTCATTAAAGAAAAGAAAATCTTAACAATGAAATTAAGAAACTTAAATCTGAAAATGAAATTTTAATAAAGAAAAGAATCAATCTCAAAGAAAAAGATAAACTAAAGAAAGAGGTTGAAAAACATAAAAACATAGTTGATAAGTTTACTTAAGTTCAACTAAATTAACATGTTATTAGATAGTCAAAAAGCAGTTTTTGACAAAGCATTTAAGAAAACAAAAATCATTAAAAATATTTTTGTAAAAGCAACCAAAGTAATATTACTTGTTTAAATGTAATCAAAAAGGACATAAATCTTTGAATGCAAAATTTAAATAATAAAAACTTAAATGTTAAAGAAAGAAAATATGGGTTCCGAAAGGAACAATTTTGTTGCTACTAACCATGAAGGACCCAAGAAAGCTTGGGTACCTAAACATAAAGTTTAAATTTATGTTGCAGGAATGTCTTGTAGCCAAAAGATCAAAGAAAAAGTGGTACCTTGATAGTGGCTGCTCAAGACATATGACGGGTGACAAAGATGAATTCATCACCCTAGAAGAAAAGAAAGGTGGAGTTGTTACGTTTGGCGATAACGGTAAAGGTCAAATTATGGGCCTTGGTAAAGTCGTATAACTCCATCTACATTTATTGATAATGTACTTTATGTTGATGGTTTGAAGCATAATTAATAAGTATAAGTCAATTATGTGATAAAAACTTTAATGTTTCATTTAAATCTTGTATGCACTGTAACTAATTCTATTGATAATAGCATTGTATTTACTGGTTATAGACATGGCAATGTTTACTTGGTTGATTTAGAAAAATTATCTTTGAGTGATCATTGCTTAATTGCTGACAATGCTAATATAAATGAAATTAGTTGGTTGTGGCATCGTAGATTAGGTCATGCAAGCACACACCTTATTTCAAAACTAATTAAAATGGATTTAGTTAAAGGATTACCTAAACTAGATTTTGAAAATAACAAAATATGTGATGCATGTCAATTTGGAAAACAAACTAGAAGTTCTTTCAAATCTAAAAACATTGTTTCAACTTCTAGGGCCTAGAGCTACTTCACATGGACCTTTTTGGACCAACTAGAACCACAAGTCTAGGAGGAAAGAAATATGGTCTAGTGATTGTAGATGATTATTCTAGATATACTTGGGTAATGTTTTTAGCTCACAAAGATGAGACTTTCTCGATATTCCTGAAATTCTTCAAGAAAGTCACAAATGAGAAAAACACTACCATAGTATCTCTAAGAAGTGATCATGGAACTGAATTTGAAAATCACTTATTTGAAAGTTTTTGCTGAAAATGGAATTAATCATAATTTTTCAGCCCCTAGGACTCCACAGCAAAATGGTGTAGTTGAAAGGAAAAATAGGACTCTAGAAGACATGGCCCGTACCATGCTATGCGAAAGTAAACTACCAAAGTACTTTTGGGCGGAAGCTATTAACACAGCATGTTACATCTTAAATAGAGCCTTAATAAGACCAATCTTAAAGAAAACACCTTATGAATTATGGAATGAAAGAAAACCCAATATAAAATACTTTCATGCATTTGGATGTAAATGTTTTATTCATAATAATGGTAAAAACAATTTAGGCAAATTTGATGCTAAATCTGATGAAGGAATATTCTTAGGATATTCAACAACTAGTAAAGCTTATAGAGTATTTAACAAGAAAACCTTAGTAGTTGAAGAATCCATTCATATAGTTTTCGATGAGTCTTTAGCACTAGTTCTGAAAAGCTTGATGATGAGGAAGATACAAACATAATTGAAAAAGATCTTGAAAAACTTAATATTGAAGTATCTTCTGATCATGAGCAAGAAGCTAAAGATGATGATTCACATAAGGACGATGATCAATATTGATCATAATGATGTAGATCTTCCAAGAGACTGGAGATATGCTCATAGTCATCCCAAGGAATTGATTATAGGTGATCCATCTCAAGGAATAAGAACTAGATCATATATGAGAAATATTAGTAATCATCTTGCATTTGTATCACAAATTGAACCTAAAACTATTGAAGAAGCTGAAAAAGATAATAATTGGATGTTAGCAATGCAAGAAGAATTAAATCAATTTACAAGAAATAATGTATGGACTTTAGTTGAAAGACCTAAAAATCATTCAGTAATAGGATCAAAATGGATTTTAGAAATAAACTAGATGAAAATGGCATAGTAATTAGAAACAAAGCTAGATTGGTTGCTAAAGGATATAATCAAGAGGAAGGTATTGATTTTGATGAAACCTTTGCGCCTGTAGCTAGATTAGAAGCCATTAGGCTATTACTTGCATTTGCATGTCATATGAATTTTAACTTATTTCAAATGGATGTAAAAAGCGCATTTTTAAATGGATTTATAAATGAAGAAGTTTATGTAGAACAACCACCAGGTTTTGAAGATCACGAATTTTCAAATCACGTTTTTAAATTGCACAAAGCTTTATATGGTTTGAAACAAGCACCTAGAGCTTGGTATGATAGGTTAAGTAAATTCTTAATTGAAAATGATTTTATAAGAGGAAATGTTGATAAAACTTTGTTTTTGAAAAGAAAAGTAAAGATTTATTAGTAGTCAAATATACGTTGATGACATTATTTTTGGTGCTACTAACGATTCTCTATGTCAAGAATTTGCAAAGTTGATGCAGGGAGAATTCGAGATGAGCATGATGGGAGAACTCAACTTCTTCCTTGGACTCCAGATCAAACAAAGCAAAGAGGGAATCTTCATCAACCAAACAAAATACACAAGAGAAATCCTAAAGAAGTTTGGTATGGAATCAATGAAACCCCTCGGAACTCCAATGAGTCCTTCATGCAAGCTGGACAAAGATGAAGAAGGTAAAAGGTTGATCAAAAATATTATCGAGGTATAATCGGATCCCTACTTTATTTAACAGCAAGTAGACCAGACATTATGTTTTGTATGTTTATGTGCTAGATTTCAATCTGAACCTAAAGAATCACATTTAATTGCTGTTAAAAGAATACTAAGATATGTAAGTGGAACAAAAAATGTAGGTTTATGGTATTCTAGAGACTCCACATTAAATCTAATTGCATACACTGATTCTGATTATGCTGGATGTAAGTTAGATAGAAAAAGCACAAGTGGTGCATGCCAATTCTTAGGAAGTAACTTAATCACATGGTTTAGCAAAAAGCAAAATTCAGTTGCATTATCAACTACTGAAGCTGAATATGTAGCAGCTGGAAGTTGCTGTGCGCAAATCCTATGGATTAAGCGACAACTTGAAGACTATGGTATCACACTTGATAAAACACCCATAAGATGTGATAACACTAGTGCAATTAATCTAACAAAGAATCCAATTCAACATTCAAGAACTAAACACATAGAAATCAGATATCATTTTATAAGAGAACATGTAGCAAATAATGAAATATGTCTTGATTATGTTAACACTGAAGAACAATTAGCTGACATATTTACTAAACCTTTAAATGAAGAGAGATTCTGTTATCTTAGAGGAGAGTTAGGTATTTGTGATCCATTAGAATGAATTTGAAACCCCTAAGGAAATTTTATCTAAGATTCTTTCAAATCCTTGATCTTTAAGGAAATCTTATCTAGAATTCATATCTAATTGATTCACTCATATCCAATGATTATTTTATCAATTTTTATGATCATATTCCGGACACATTTCAGAAATTTCATGTTTTTGTCTGAAATGGTCTCGGAGCCGACTCGGTGCGTATCGGAGTCGACTCCGGTTTCGACTGAAACTCTCGGGTCGACCCCTTCGGCGCGAGTCGACTCCAGTCGGGATGGCCTTTCTGTGACTGTCCGGAGTCGACCCCTGGTTTGCGCGAGCCGACTCGAAGTGGTCCCAGGTTGATTTATCTAGGGCAGAGTCGACTCGCCGTTCATTTCAAATTTCCAATCTTCAAAATACTCTCTCCAAAATCTCCAAACCTTCCAAACTTCCAAAATCCCTGATTATCACTTCCAATCACCAATGGCACCCAAAACTAGAGGTTCCAATCTTGTGCGGCCGGTGTCAAGGAAGCGAGCCGTGAGGAAGACGGTGAGGCGTCCGGTGCGTGAGCCTTCTCCAAGCACGGATTCCACTTCATCTCTTCTACTCCGAATGCTTCTCCTGCTGCTACTCTTCCCAGGTAGATCGTTAGCGGATAGGATCATACTACGGGTAGAAGGTGGATTTTGAATTATTTGAAGCTGAGGGATTTTTAGTTGGGAGACAATTGATGAGATGGGTTGGGAGAAAATTGTTCCTAGATTGCCCGACTTATCCCTCTTGGTAAAGGAATTTTACAAGAATTGTCTAGAGGAGATCATGGCTTATAGCAATGTGAGAGGAGGATCTCTGTACTGTGAGCTTCTTCTAGACTGTTGGATTACCCTTATCTGGCACTCCACTTTTCTTCTGAGACCGAAGTCCCAGCTTTGCTAGATTATTAAACCGGGATGTTGTCGGATTTGAAGAGGTTTTTGCCAATCAGCTTTCATTAGAATTGAGATTGCTTACATAATATTTGCAGTAGGATACTCTTTCCAAAGACTGGAAGATTTGACTATGTATCGGAAAGAGATATCTTTGTGATGGATGCCATTGTGACAGGCAAGCCTATCAATCTTCCCAGCATGATTCTGTGGTACATAGCAGACTGTGGAGGAAAAGGAAATCTAGTCTGCCCTATGGATGATCCTTACCAAGATTTTTCGAGCCAAGGTTGTGATTTCTGATAATGAGCCTATGAGGAATCTAAGACACACTGATTTTTATAGCTTGGCCACAATTCATCGGATGGGTTTTATCAAAAAGAATGGTAAATGGGAAGGAAAGGAACAGAAGATAGAGCTACAGATGTTGAGGCTGCAGGACCTCAGTTAGACATCCTTCACCTGCACCTCCGAGCCCTCTATTTCTGCCCTGCTCCACCCGCTCCAGTTTTTGATCAAGCTTCATCTTCTGCTGGTTTCTCAGATCAACAATTATGCAACTCAAAGCCTTTTGATGATCAATCTGAAAAACTTAAATCTGATTTGAGAATAAGTTATGAATTTGAGGAGACTCTTTATTCATTGGATGATCGTATCTCTAAGATTGAGTCTACTCTCAGCTCTTCTTCGGCATCTTAAGTGGTGATCTCAAGAATATTTTTGAAGAACTTAAGGATATATGCGGAGATGGAGAGACATATGCAAATGCAACGCGGAGCTTCAAGACAAGATTCAGACTGCTTGCACCTTTGTGATGAAAGGCTCAAGGATTATGTAAAAATTCAATCTGATGGAATGAAAATATAGTAGATCATTTAACTAGGATTGTAAGAACTCATTTTTGTATTAGATTTTCAATCCTTGTTTTGTTATGTTTTACATTTTGAATCAATGTATTAACATTTTGATGTATTAGACCTTGATGAAATGAAATGATTTTGATTACTCAATGTATTTCTTTCAATCAATGAATGAATGAATGTTTATGCTTCTCTACCTTTTTGTTGATAACAAAAAAGGGGGAGAGTTTTATAGTTTTATGATTGATTGAGAAAATCAAATTAATCAATGAGATAATAATTAATTAAGTTTCATAGGGGGAGCTACCTCATTAAGGGGGAGCCTAAGCCTAACTATGAAAACAAAATAAATTCACTAATCAATCATGCATAAACTCAATGTTTTTGTCATCATCAAAAAGGGGGAGATTGTTGGAAGATTATTGAAAAATTATATGATCCAATCCTTTTGATTTTGATGATTACTAAAAGCCATTGAGTATTAAAGATGTAATGAGTTTATTTAAATGAGCAATGAATTTATTTTGAACAATCAATGAGAATGTTAAAGTTTGACTTTAATCAATTTTGAAAGTAACTTTAAGCTCAATGTTTCAAACTTTCAAAAAGAAATTTTATAATTCATGTTTTAATCAATGAGTTTTTGGAATAGTTCTTGAATCAATTCTTAATGTCAATTTTATTGAATTCAAGTCAAAACAATGAATTAAAATGAATCTGGAACGATTTTAATGTCAATCAGAAAAGTTTCTGATTTTTGATACGTTCCGGAGCCGACTCCTGAGTTTCAGAGTCGACTCCGCTCAGTGTACAGAAATGTGCATCTGTCTCGAGTCGACCCACGAAATTTCGAGTCGACCCCTGATTCTGTCGAGCCGACTCCTGACTGTGCGAGTCGACTCCGCTCAGACACCAGAAGAGTGTTTTTCTGAGCACTTCGCGAGTCGACCCCAACTTTCATGAGTCGACTCCCGACTTTCAGGAGTCGACACTTTACTTTTGGTGAGTCGACCCCTAACCTTTTAAACATTTCTATTTTTGGTAAGACGAGCTCGAGCCGACTCGGGAAAAGCATGAGTCGACTCCAGCAAATCTGGGCGAATTTTTACGGATGCCAACTCAGCTCCAACGGTAAGATTTTTGATTAACGGCTATTTTTCTTTGTCTCTAACGGATATATTTTTGCAGAATCTATAAATAGAGGAGCTCTTTTCAAATCAAAGAGACAATAGAGAGATAATTTCAAAGAAAAAGAAGAGAAAAAGGAAAAACAGAGCTTATTGAAAAATCCTAGATTCAAAATAGAGTGAAAAAAGGAGTGAAATCAAAGGAAGTTCCTTCTGTGTTCAAGCTCAATCCAAGGAAGCTTCAGAAGAAAATCCAAGTGCTTTCAAGAGATCTCAAGGATTTTCAACACTCAAGAAAAGAGGAAAAGCCAAATCAACTCCAAACTCTTCGTGAAGAATCCAAGCTGAGGCCTGATTCTACACTTCAAAGGAGTTGAAGAAAAGAAGAAAAGCTCAAAGCCAACCAACTGCAAATCAGGCTTTCTAAACTCTATTCTTACATTTGTTTATCTGCTCATTAAGGAGCCTTGTATCTAAACAAACAATATTTCTATTCTTTGTGTCTATTCAATCAGGGATTGAACTAGTGGAGGTAGTCTTACCTCGTTCAAGCTTGGTTAAGCTTGGGTTAGGGTTTTGTGCTGGTAAGCCCTTGAAAACCAGCTGGGTTCGTTGTGCCCGGGAAAACAACAAGTTTGAGTTGTGAGCTTGAAAACAACTCGGCTGTAATCTAGGGAGATTATAGTGTGGACCCAAGTGAATCTTGGGAGTGGACGTAGGTGTTGGTTGCACCGAACCACTATAAAATCTTGTGTTTGCCGTGCTCTATTGTCTCTTTCTCTATCTCTTTTTATTTGTGCAACTTATAATTATTTGCATTTGCACTTCTTCATCTCAAGCTAAATAATTTAAAAGTCTTAATTTTTAAAGAACCCAATTCACCCCCCCTCTTGGGTTGTCATCTGGGCCAACACCCAGGCCAGATTAGAGCTGACTCTAATCTGTCATAGGTGACTTTCAGAACTATTAGAAATGGCTCCAACGACTATATTTTTCCTAGTAATCTTCAACGGCTCTTTCCTTTCTCATGATAAACTCATCCACAAACACCTTGAATGGCTATTTTGCATCAAAATATGGATTAAGAGGAGATTATAAAAGGTGTGTTCGACCGTTTGAAAAGAAGAGAAGAAAAAGAAGGAAAATCAAGAATAGAAGAGAAATATCAAAGAGAGAAAGCTCAAATTTAAATCTCAAAGAGAGGAGAGAAATCCAAAAGCACTCAAGATCCAAATCCGAAGGATTTCCATCAAATAGAAGAAGAAAAGCAAGAGCCCTAATTCTTCATCCTTCTTTGCATCAACGTTTCTTCCAGAGCTTCAATCCTAACTTGAGGAAGATCATCCAAGAAGAGAAGAAGAAAAGAGGAAAAGAAGAACAGAAGAAAGCTCAACCTCAAAGATCTTCTAATCAGGCTTTTCTATCTCTATTTTTACTTATATTGTCTATTTGCTCATTCGAGGAACTTTCATATTATTATAATCATTTACTTGATACGTTTGTTTTCTGATTCAATCAAGTGATTGAATTAGGTGAGGCAGTTGGCCTTGGACAACCTAGAGTGTGCTTGTGTTAGGTTGTGTGCTAGTAAACCTGTGACAACCGGCTGGGTTCATTGTGATCCCATTGTAAAACAATAAGTTAGGGTTATGAGCTTGTAAAATAACTCGGCTGTAATCAGGATGATTATAGTATGTGCCCAATAATTGCTTGGGAGTGGATGTAGGTGTGGCTAACACCGAACTACTATAAACCTTTGTGTTTGTCGTGCTTATTTCTTTATTCCTTCACTCTATCTTTATATTTTGCTTTGCATTCTTAGCATCATACTCTCTTTGTGCACCTTCACTTTGAGAGATTAATTTTAAATGATAAATTTTTTAAGAATCCAATTCACCCTCCTCTTGGGTTGCCATCTGGGCCAACACCTTAATATTTGCTTCTTGCATAAAAAATGTAAAGTATATGGAATGTGCTAAGAGACTAGAAAGTCCTCACATTTAATTATATTAAGTTGTAGTATTAAAAATACTTTGAGCTGGCCCATTCTAGAACAATTGACTGAGTTGGTGTCTAGAAAGTACTCAAGGTGGTTACTTAATTAGGACCTTACTCTCTAAGTAAGGGGAGCCTTCCACCTGCTTACCTGGCCAACTATTTGATTATCTTTTATGGATAAGCTTAATGTTGATAAAACACTACTCTCATCCTTCCTTCATGCTTAGACATTATTTTGTCAAGATCCAAGCTAGTTTGTTATGTACCCATAAGGCTAGTTATGGGGACTGATATAATATTGTCTTGGTGCATAAAGATGCTTACAACATATTTTAATATGTAGCTTTGTTGTGTACCCATAAGGGCAGCATTATTCAAATATGATTGTATAAAAATGAAGGATCTGACTTAACTAAAGCATTATAGTTTGTTGTGTACCCATAAGGCTATGAATGTTTTAGAGGACAAGATAAAGTTGAGAATTGTATGAGATGCAACTGGAAAGAGTTTCCTACCTTTGAACTCATAAAGGTTTATTGTGTACCCACAAGGCTTTTATGAGGAATTAGGATCTCAACCTCACTAAGAAAAATTAGTATGTTTCTCATTTATCATAAGAGAGGGCTATGATAAGTCGGTAAAATAGTGGGAGTAACAATTAGATAAAAGTCCTTGTCTAATTATATACATGTCATCATGATTGGTCTGCTTAAGTTAGTTTTGTTCTTTGTTTATGTAGAATTAAATCTATATTAGATGGCTTCTTCACTATCACTGAGAGGCATTTTAGATGTCAACAAGTTGATTGGTCCAAATTATGTGGACTGGTTAAGGAATCTCAAGATTTATAAGAGATTCTTGCAGCTGTGAAGCATGATGCAAGAGTTGCATCAAAAAGTGTGTTTGTGTTACATACCAACTTGTCATTAAGTTCTTCAAATTCTAATTCTTGTGTATTGGATACCGGCTGTGGTTTTCATATATGCAAGTCATTGTATGGACTACAAAAAATTAGAAGTTTGAAGAAAGGTAACTTCGAGCTGTTCGGCACTGGAGGAGAATCCCTTCAGGAAGAAGCTGTTGGAACCTATATCTTGGAGTTGCCATCCGACAAGCTCCTAAAACTAGAAGACTATTACTATATGCCAAAAATCATTAGAAATATAATTTTTATTCCTTTATTGTTAAAGAAAGATTTTAAAATTAATGGAAAGAGCAATGATTACTCTATTTCTTTTTCTAATGAATTTTATTGTAAAGGCGTTATGGAAAATGGTCTTCTGGTTTTATGTCTTAATGACAATGTGTTTCATATTGGTGAAAGTAACAAAAGAAAGAGAGAAGATGTTAATAATACCTTTCTTTGGCATTGCCGACTTGGTCATATTAGTGAGTCAAGATTACACAAGTTATACAAAGAAGAGTTCTTTGATCCTTATAATTTTGAATCATTAGAAACTTGTGAATCTTGTTTTATGGGTAAAATGACCAAATCTTCATTCTTAGGACATAGAGAAAGGGAAAATGAGTTGTTAGGATTTGTGCATATAGATGTCTGTGGTCCTATGATAACTTTATCTAGAGGTGGATACTCTTACTTCACCACATTCACCGATGATCTATCAAGGTACGAACATGTGTATCTTTTGAAACATAAGTTCGAAGCTTTTGAAAAATTTAAAGAGTATCAAAGTATGGTTGAAAAACAAACTAAAAAGTGTATTAAAATCCTTCGATCTAATCAAGGAGGAGAATATATTTCAAGTGAGTTTATAGACTATCTTAAAGAAAAGGTATTCTCTTTGAATGGACACCTCCGTATATGCTACAATTAAACGGTGAAGCAGAAAAGAGGAATCATACTCTATTAGATATGGTACAGTCCATGATGTGCTTTACAAATCTTTCTATTTTCTTCTGGGGATTTGTTCTTGAGATTGCTGCATATATTTTGAACAGGGTACCTTCTAAGTTTGTACCTAGCACTCCATATAAGATATGAAGAGAAACGAAGTCAAATCTTAAGTATCTTAAGATATGTGGCTGTCAAGCTTATGTTAAAAGAAATTTTGGATATAAGCTAGGAGCTAGATCAGATAGGTATATATTTGTAGGTTATCCTAAAAAAAGTATAGGATATATCTTTTATAATCCTACTGAACACAAGATTTTTGTTAGTGGCATGTTGTTTTCATGGAGAAAGAGTTTTTCCTTGAAAAGGGCAAGGATAGAAGAAATAAACTTAAAGAAGTTCATAACCTACAAATTGAGATAAATAATATTCCTCAACCAGATATACCTATAGATAAGGTACAACCATAACACACATCTTCTCTTCGAAGGTCAGATAGAGTACAAAGAGCACTTAAGAAATATGGGTTTATCATAAAGAATGATGAAGCTTACATCATTGAGAACGATGATCCACTGACCTATTCGGAAGCCGTCATGAGTAAGGACTCAGACAAATGGCTAAAGGCTATGAAATTTGAAATAGATTCTGTGTATACCAATCAAATATGGACTTTGGTTGATGCATGTTGACCCAATTATTGATTTGATGATTAATAAAAGATATGAGTATATTCATTTTGTTTCTAATAGATTTAACAAGTGTTTCAGGGATTAAAAGTGTTTGATCAATCAAAAAGAATAAAGAAACATATTTTGAATCAATGTTTTAAAAGAAATTTTTAAAGTTCAGAGCCTTGAGTTGACACCCAAATAGTCAGGAGCCGACCCCAAGGTGTATCAGAAGGTTTCTGGGATTTTGGCACGGTCTGAAGTCGACACCAAAGGTTTCGGAGCCGACTCCAACTTGAGATACAGAGAAGTGCATTCTGTTTCAGTTTCTGGAGCCGACACCTAGAATTCGGGAGCCGACACCTAAGTTTTTGGAGCCGACTCTAACCTGAGAACAGAGAGCGTGTTTTATGGACTTTTCTGGAGCTGACATTTACAGTTTCTGGAGCCGACTCCCGAAAGCGATGAGTCGACACTTTCTTTTCTCGGAGCCGACTCCTCAACAACTTTTTCATTACTATTTTTGAACACCCAACTTGGAGCCGACACCTGAAAAGTTGGAGCCGACTCCAACCTGTCAGGAACGGATTTTTTATCTGTCAGAACATACTTCAACGGTAAGATTTCTTTTCACCTAACCTCTAACGGCTATTTTCTTTGTGTGTAGAAGAATCCAAACATCTCCAATGGCTATATTTCTCACCTAAAACTTGGATTAAGGAGATCTATAAAAAGAAGAAAAAATCATCCGTTTAAAAGAGATAGGGATAGAGAGGAAAAATAGAAAAAGGAAAAGGAAATATTTTATGAAAAATCCAAAAATCTTGAGAGAGAAATCAAAAGGAAAGACTAAGATCTTACATCAACCAATCCAAGAGAGTCCAAAGAGAAATCCAAGGCATTCAAGTTCAAAATCGGAGGATTTTCCAAGTGAAGAAAAAGAAAGCAAAAGCCCTGATTTTCTCAACTTCTCAACTGCAATCTTTGTGAAGAATCTGAGCTGAGGCCTGATTCAACATTTCAAAGGAGAAGAGGAAAAGAAGAAAAGCTCAAATCTAATTCGCTTCAAACAGGCTTTTCTTACCCTTATTTATTTAATTGCATATTTGCTCACTTAAGGAGCTATCTTATATTGTAAACTCTATTTTTCATAGTTGTTGGCTAGTTCAATCAAGGGATTAAATTAGTGGAGGTGGCATACCTCGGTACAAGCTAAGGATAGCTTGTGGTTGGGTTTTGTGCTGGTGAGCCCGAAAAACCAGCTGGGTTCGTTGTAATCCCGAGGGAAACAACAAGTTTTGAGTTGTGAGCATGTAAAACAACTCAGCTGTAATCAAGTAGATTATAGTATGGACCAGAGTGATACTTGGGAGTGGATGTAGGTGTTGGATACACCGAACCACTATAAAATCCTTGTGTTTGCCGTGTTTTGACTCTCTCACTCTATCTCTTTATTTGTGCTTAATATTTATCCTACACTTAATCTCATTTATTCCAAAGCACAAAGTTTTTAAAAGATTAAATTTTAAGAACCCAATTCACCCCCCCTCTTGGGTTGCCATCTAGGCCAACAATTGGTATTAGAGCAAGTGCTTATTATTTTTTTGATCACACGATCAAGAGCTAAAGATCCAAATAGCAGCTCAAGCTGGATCTTCATTTGCTGAAGGTCATTCTACTAATAGACCTCCTTTGTTTAATGGTTCGAATTATTCTTATTGGAAAGTTAGAATGAAAATTTTTATTCAAGCTTTAGATTATGAACTTTGGAGTGTAATCACTAATGGACCAAGCACACCCACACACTTGGTAGATGGTTTAATAGTTCCTAAACCCGAAAGGGATTGGAATGAGAACGATAGGAAAATGGCTCAGCTTAATGCAAAATCCATGAATGTTTTATATTGTGCTTTAGATGCTAATGAGTTCAATAGGATTTATACATGTATTTCCGCAAAAGAAATTTGGGATAGATTAGAAGTTACCCATGAGGGTACTAATCAAGTTAAAGAATCTAAAATCAATATTCTAGTGCACAAGTATGAATTGTTTAGCATGGAACAAAATGAAACCATCACATGCATGTACACTAGATTTACTGATATTGTAAATGGTCTAAAAAGTCTTGGCAAGATCTACACTAACTCTGAATTGGTTCGTAAAATTCTTAGGTCTCTTCCAAGGACATGGGAAGCAAAGGTAACTGCTATCCAAGAAGCCAAGGACCTCAACACCTTACCTTTGGAGGAGCTACTTGGATCATTGATGACCCATGAACTGGCCATGAAGCAACATCAAGAGGATGAAGTCAAGAAGAAGAAAACAATTGCCCTTAAAGCTGCAGAAAAGGAGATAAGCAGCAGTGAGGAAGAAGAGGAAGATGATGAGACAACTCTCCTTACTAGAAAATTTAAGAAATTTATGCAAAGAAGGAGACACTTCCATAAGAAAAGATATGGAATAAAAATGAAAGGAGAAAGAGAAAAAGAGAAGGACAAGGACAAAGAAAAAGAGAAAGGCCCCCTCATATGTTATGAATATAAGAAACCGGGGTACTTTAGATATGATTGTCCTCAACTGAAAAAGGGGCACAAGAAGAAGAAAAAGGCATATGTTGCAACATGGAGTGAAAGTGATGAATCCCCATCCGAGGAGGAACAAAAGGAAGTTGCAAACATTTGCTTTATGACAAATGACAACAATGAGGTAAGTTCTGAAACACCTTGTGATGATTTTACTTTTGAAGAATTATATGATGCATTTAATGAATTAGTTAGTGATTTTAAAGATTTGAAAAAGAAGAACAAATCTTTAAAAAATGATAATTTAAATCTTGCCAAAGAGAAGGATAAACTAACTCATGAAGTTGAAAAACTAAAATCTGAAAATAAAAATTTGCTAAAAGATAAAGAGTTAATTTCTAATAAAAATGTTAATTTAAAGAGAGAAGTTGATAAATATAGAAATATAGTTTATAAATTTACATATAGCTCTGAAAAACTTAATTTGCTATTGAGTAATCAAAGAGCATATTTGATAAGGCTAGATTAGGGTATAGACCTAATAAGAAACAAAAGTATGTTAAAAACTTCTTTAGAAAAGAACATGATAAGAATGATTTTTCATGTTATTGATGTAACAAGAAAGGACATAAAGTCTATGAATGCAATCTTTGAAAACTTAATAAGAATTTAAGTATTAAAGGAAAGAAAATATGGGTTCCGAAAGGAACAATCTTTGTTGCTACTAACCATGAAGGACCCAAGAAAGCTTGGGTACCTAAACAAAAAGTTTGATTACCTTGCAGGAGTGTCTTGCGGCCAAAAGATCAAAACGAAAGTGGTATCTTGATAGTGGCTTCTCAAGGCACATGACGGGTGACAAGGAGCAATTCATCACCCTTGAAGATAAAAGAGGAGGAGTTGTCACATTTGGAGACAATGGTAAAGGCCAAATTATGGGATTTGGTAAAATTCAGATAACCCCCTTTACTTTTTAGAAAATGTCTTATATGTAGATGGCTTAAAGCATAATTTAATTAGTATTAACCAATTGTGTGATAAAGGTTTCAAAGTTTCATTTGAAGCTTCTATCTGCACTATTTCTAATTCCATTGACAATAGCATTGTATGTATTGATAATAGAAATGGCAATGTATACTTAATTGATTTAGACAATTTGTCTACTAGTAATCATTGCTTAGTAGCTAACAATGCTAATGCTAATGATATTGGATAGTTATGGCATCGTAGATTAGGTCATGCAAGCACACACCTAATTTCAAAATTAAATAAATTGAATTTAGTTAGAGATCTTCCAAAGCTAGATTTTGAAAATAACAGAATTTGTGATGCATGTCAATTAGGCAAGCAAACTAGAAACTCTTTCAAATCAAAAAATGTAGTTTCCACTTCTAGGCCATTAGAGCTACTTCATATGGACCTTTTTGGGCCTACTATAACCACTAGTCTAGGAGGAAAGAAATATGGTCTTGTGATAGTAGATGATTATTCTAGATACACTTGGGTATTGTTTCTGGCTCATAAGGATGAGACTTTCTCCATATTTCTAAAATTTTTCAAGAAAGTCACTAATGAGAAAAACAACACCATAGTGTCTCTTAGAAGTGATCATGGCACAGAATTTGAATATCACTTATTTGAAAATTTCTGCACAGAACATGACATTCATCATAATTTTTCTGCACCTAGGACACCATAACAAAATGGAGTTGTAGAAAGAAAAAATAGGACTTTAGAAGATATGGCCCGTACCATGCTATGTGAAAGCCAACTCCCAAAGTACTTCTGGGTGGAAGCTACAAACACGGCATGTTACATTCTTAATAGAGCCCTAATCAGGCCAATCCTTAAGAAAATACCTTATGAATTATGGAATAATAGAAAACCAAAGATAGATTTTTTCATGTATTTGGCTGTAAATATTTTATTCATAATAATGGAAAAGATAATCTTAAAAATTTGATGCAAAATCTGATGAAGGAATATTCTTAGGATATTCAACAACTAGTAAAGCCTATAGAATATTTAACAAGAAATCCTTAATTGTAGAAGAATCCAATCATGTAGTTTTTGATGAGTCTTTAGCATCAAGTTCAAAAAAATTTAATGATGAGGAAGATACAAATATACTAGAAAGAGATATTGAAAAATTAAATATAGATGTATCTTCAGATCATGAACAAGAAGCTAAAGATGATGATTCACCTAGGATTGATGATATTGATACTAATCATAATGAAGTAGATCTTCCTAGGGATTGGAGATATGCCTATGGTCATCCAAAGGAATTAATTATTGGTGATCCATCTCAAGGAGTAAGAACTAGGTCATCTATGAGGAATATCAATAATCATCTTGCATTTGTATCTCAAATTGAACTTAATACTATTGAAGAAGCTGAAAAAGATAGTAATTGGATGCTAGCTATGCAAGAAGAATTAAATCAATTCACTAAAAATAATGTATGGTCCTTAGTTGATAGACCTAAAGGTCATTCAGTTATAGGATCTAAATGGGTATTTAGAAATAAATTGAATGAAAATGGCATAGTAATTAGAAATAAAGCTAGATTAGTTGGAAAAGGATATAATCAAGAAGAAGGAATTGATTTTGATGAAATTTTTGCACCTTTAGCTAGATTAGAAGTAATTAGATTACTACTTGCATTTGCATGTCATATGAACATAAATTTATTTCAAATGGATGTTAAAAGTGCATTTTTAAATAGTTTTATAAATGAGGAAGTATTTGTGGAACAACCACTTGGTTTTGAAGATCATGAATTTCCAAATCATGTTTTTTAATTACACAAAGCACTATATGGTTTAAAACAAGCACCTAGAGCTTGGTATGATAGGTTAAGCTAATTTCTGATTGAAAATGATTTTACTAGAGGAAATGTAGACAAAACCTTATTTTTGAAAAGAAAAGACAAAGACTTATTAGTAGTACAAATATATGTAGATGATATTGTATTCGGTGCTACTAACAATCTCTTGTGTCAAGAATTTGCTAAGTTAATGCAGGGTGAATTCGAAATGAGCATGATGGGAGAACTCAACTTCTTCCTAGGACTTCAAATCAAGCAAAGTAAAGAGGGGATTTTCATCAACCAAATAAAGTACACAAAGGAACTTCTCAAGAAGTTTGGAATGGAATCAAGTCAAACCCCTTGGAACACCTATGAGTCCGTCATGCAAATTAGACAAAGATGAAGATGGTAAGAAGGTAGATCAAAAATACAATAGAGGTATGATCGGATCTCTACTTTACTTAACAACAAGTAGACCAGATATCATGTTTGCTGTTTATCTATGTGCTAGATTTCAATCAGAACCTAAAGAATCTCACTTAATTGCTATGAAAAGAATTTTAAGATATCTAAGTGGAACTAAAAATGTAGGATTATAGTATTCTAGAGACTCAACACTAAACTTAATTGCATATTCTGACTCTGACTATGCTGGATGTAAACTAGATAGAAAAAGTATAAGTGGTACATGTCAATTCTTAGGAAGTAACTTAATCTCTTGGTTTAGCAAAAAGTAAAATTCTGATGCATTATCTACTGCTGAAGCAAATATGTTGCAGCTGGAAGTTGCTGTGCTCAAATCCTTTGGATTAAGCGACAACTTGAAGATTATGGCATAACACTTGATAAAACTCCTATTAGATGTGATAATACAAGTGCAATAAATTTAACTAAGAATCCAATCCAACATTCAAGAACTAAACACATTGAAATTAGATATCATTTTATGAGAGAACATGTAGCTAACAATGAAATTTGCCTTGATTATGTTAGTACTGAAGAATAATTAGCTGACATATTTACAAAACCTTTGAGTGAAGAGAGATTTTATTATCTTAGAGGTGAATTAGGGATTTGTGATCCTTTGGAATGACCTTGAAACCCCTAAGGAATGATTATCTAGATTTCTATCAATTTCTTGAGATTCCTTTTATAATTTTAAGGATAATTTATCTAGTTATTTGAGCAATTTGATTCCTCACATTCCAAAGATTTTTTTTAAAAAAAAATTATTGACCTTATTTTGACAAGTTTCGGCTGGTTGAAACTCATTTATTTTTCTCTGAAATTGTTAGTGGAGTCGACACCTCAATTTGAGAAGTCGACACCTCTTCGCTCTTGGTCTTTGACCTTGGAGCCAACACCCACTTAAGTAGAGCCGACTCCAGTTTGGGCGCTAACTGTGTTAGCGACTTGGAGTCAACACCCGACTTTGTGGGAGTCGACACCTGGTGGACCCAAATTGACTATATTAGGGCAGAGTCGACACTTTCTTGATTTTTATCTTCTCCAAACCCTCTCCAAATCTTTTTCAAACCCTCTCCAAACTTTCCAAAGCCAAATACTCCTCAAATCAACCATTCCCTAAGATTTCTATGGCACCTAAGCATAGGGGATCGGTCTTTGATGCTCCTGTTGCTACAAGGAAGCGTACGGCTAGGTGTTCCGTCCGTGAACCTACTCCAAGTGATGATTCTTCTTCAACTCCCTCCGATAATCCTGGCGCCTCCTCTCCATAGGTAGATACCCTTGCTAGGCGAGTTATTACCATGGATAGGAAAGTAGATTTCGATTTCTTTGAAGCCGAGGGTTCTGACATTGGTAGATAGATTAAAGAACTCAGTTGGGATAAAGTTTGTTCTTTAGATGTTCCTACTTATCCATCTCTTGTTAAAGAATTTTACCTGAATTTATCTAGAGGAGATGGTGGAATTGTTAGTTCAGTAAGAGGAAAGAGAATTCATCTTAATTTTCAAATTTTAGGAAATCTGTTAAGTATTCATGTCACTGGATTTGTTGCAAACATTCACAGTGAGAGATCAGCTGCTTTATCAAGAATGTTAGGAAGAGAAATAATTGAATTTGAAGAGGTTAGGGCAAACCAATTGCCACTTGAGCTTAGGCTGTTGCATAACATTTGCAGTAGGATTCTATTTCCCAAGACTGGCCGTTTTGAGTATGTCTCAGAGCGAGACATTGTAGTCAAGGATACTATCTTGATGGGTCAGCCAATAAATCTTGCTGGAATGATGATATGGTATATGGCTGAGGCCGGGGGCAAGAGGAGATCTTCACTGCCTTATGGGATGATCCTAACCTTGGTTTTTAGAAGTCAAGGAGTAGTTATTTCTGAGAATGAGCCATCGAAGAACCTTAGGCACACTGACTACTATAGCTTAGCCACTGTGCACAGGATGGGATTTGTGAAAGTGGATGGTAAATGGGAGAAAAAAGGTCATACTAGAGATAGGGTTGCTGAGTCTAATGTGCTTGGCCCTTCTGAGGTAGGACCATCTGTGAGACACAGCTCACTAGAGCCCAGTCAGAATGTACCTCCAGCTCCACTTGTTCCTTCTACTTTTGATCAGTCATCTATTGGTTTTTCCGATATTCAGTTAGAACAGCTTAAAAGTATTTTTGCTACTCACAAAGAAGAGATGAAATCTGAGCTAGATAGCCAATTCATGAACCTGAGAGAGACCCTCTATTCTTTGGATGAAAGAATTGGCAAAATTGAGTCTACACTTGGAGCCTCCGCTGAAGCTTTAAAGAATGATCTCAAGAACATTTTTGAAGAACTTAAAGATATTGGTGGAGACTCAGAGACTTATTCCAAATGCAATGCTGAGGTTCAGGACAAAATTATGACTGCATGTGCATTTGTTGATAGAAGACTAAAAGAATTTGTAAGAACTCAGAGTGAAGGAATTGGAAGAATATTAGAAGATTTGCAAAGACTCATTAGAACTAACTTTTGATTATATTGTAATGAAGTTTCTTTGATGTTATTGAAAGATGATGTTTAGTCTAGTTTGATGTTGATTTACTTTTTATTAAAAGTTCTAATGTAATGAAGTTTTGATGTAATAAGTTTCTTTTTGCAATATAATGTAATGTTTGACATTATGATGTAATGAACTTATTTGATACTTAATGAATGTCATTTGATCTTTGAAGCATCTATCAATTTTGTCATTTCACTTAAAACTTCGTAACCTTTTTATTGATTACAAAAAGGGGGAGAAGTTATTGATAGTCATATATGCATTGAAAGTTATAAAAGGGAAGAGTATTTAATTGCATATTTGTAGATGCATTGGAACAATTAAGCTTAATTAATTGTCATATATGCATTGAAAGGATGAATAGATGTTAAAATTGATATAACTGTTTAATTGGTATCAAACATTAAAAGTTTACTGTTAAAAGGAAATAATATATGTTAAATTGAGTATCATAGGGGGAGCTACCTCATTCAGGGGGAGCTTACCTATGAGGAATAAATATTTAAGAAATTTGATTTGAATCTTATTGTTTAATCATGCATATACTCAATGTTTTTATAATCATCAAAAAGGGGGAGATTGTTAACCCAATTATTGATTTTGATGATTAATAAAAGACATGAGTATATTCATTTTGTTTCTAATAGATTTAACAAGTGTTTCATGGATTAAAAATATTTGATCAATCAAAAAGAATAAAGAAACATGTTTTGAATCAATGTTTTAAAAGAAATTTCAAAGTTCAGAGCCTGGAGTCGATACCCAAATAGTCAGGAGCCGATCCCAAGGCGTATCAGAAGGTTTCTGGGATTATGGCACGGTATGGAGTCGACACCCAAGGTTTCAGAGCCGACTCCAACCTGAGATACAGAGAAGTGCATTCTGTTTCAGTTTTTGGAGCCGACACCTAGAATTCGGGAGCCGACACCTAAGATTTTGGGAGCCGACACCTGAGTTTCTAGAGCCGACTCTAACATGAGATTAGAGAGTGTGTTTTATGGACTTTTCTGGAGCCGACATTTACAGTTTCTAGAGCCGACTTCCGAAAGCGACGAGTCGATACTTTCCTTTCTCGGAGCCGACTCCCCAACAACTTTTTCTTTACTATTTTTGAACATCCGACTTGGAGCCAACACCTGAAAAGTTGGAACCGACTCCAACCTGTCAGGAACAAATTTTTTATCTGTCAGAATGTACTTCAATGGTAAGATTTCTTTTCACCTAACCTTTAACGGCTATTTTCTTTGTGTGTAGAAGAATCCAAATATCTCCAACGACTATATTTCTCACCTAAAACTTGGATTAAGGAGATCTATAAAAAGGGGGAAAAATCGTCCGTTTAAAAGAGATAGGGATAGAGAGGAAAAATAGAAAAAGGAAAAGGAAATATTTTGTGAAAAATCCAAAAATCTTGAGAGAGAAATCAAAAGGAAAGACTCAGAGCTTACATCAACCAATACAAGAGAGTCCAAAGAGAAATCCAAGGCATTCAAGTTCAAAATCGAAGGATTTTCCAAGTGAAGAAAAAGAAAGCAAAAGCCCTGATTTTTCTAACTTCTCAACTGCAATCCTTGTGAAGAATCTGAGCTGAGACCTGATTCAACATTTCAAAGGAGAAGAGGAAAAGAAGAAAAGCTCAAATCAAATTGGCTTCAAACAGGCTTTTCTTACCCTTGTTTATTTAATTGCATATTTGCTCACTTAAGGAGTTGTCTTATATTGTAAACTCTATTTTTTATAGTTGTTGGCTAGTTCAATCAAGTGATTGAATTAGTGAAGGTGGTATACCTCGGTACAAGCTAAGGATAGCTTGTGGTTGGGTTTTGTGCTGGTGAGCCCGAAAAACCAGCTGGATTCATTGTAATCCCGAGGGGAAACAACAAGTTTTGAGTTGTGAGCTTGTAAAACAACTCAGCTGTAATCAAGTAGATTATAGTGTGGACCCAAGTGATACATGGGAGTGGACGTAGGAGTTGGATACACCGATCCACTATAAAATCCTTGTGTTTGCCGTGTTTTGACTCTCTCACTCTATCTCTTTATTTGTGCTTAATATTTATCCTGCACTTAATCTCATTTATTCCAAAGCACATAGTTTTTAAAAGATTAAATTTTTAAGAACCCAATTAACCCCCCCCCCCCTCTTGGGTTGCCATCTGGACCAACAATGCACCTGAGGGTGTAACCCCTATAGGTTGCAAATGGGTATATAAAAAGAAGATTGGAGCCGATGGCCAAGTAGATACATACAAGGCCGGGCTAGTGGCAAAAGGTTTTAGAGAAAAATAAGGAATTGACTATGATGCAATTTTTTTTCTAGTAGCTATGCTCAAGTCTATTCGGATTATGCTTGCAATAGCTGTATATTATGATTATGAAATCTGGCAGATGGATGTCAAAACTGCATTTCTTAATGGCCATCTTGATGAAGAGGTTTATATGACTCAATTAGAAGGATTTGTCTTAAGTGAGAGAGCAAATCAAGTATGTAGGCTTAAAAAATTCATTTATGGATTAAAGCAAGCATCGAGGAGTTGGAACTTCTATTTTGATATGACAGTCAAAGAGTTTGGCTTTATTAAAAATGTGAACGAACCTTGTTTGTATAAGAAGATAAGTGGGAGTGCTATTGTCTTTTTAGTATTGTATGTAGACGACATACTTCTTATTGAAAATGATGGTCCAATGTTGCAATTGGTCAAGACTTGGCTATCAAAAAGGTTTTCCATGAAAGACTTGGGTGAAGCATCCTATATACTGGGTATAAATATTTATAGGGATAGATCTAAAAGGATGCTAGGCTTATTCCAATCAAGGTACATAGATAAAGTGCTAAAAAGATTCAGCATGGATGAGAGTAAAAAAGGTTAATTACCCATAGGTTATGTTATACATCTTTCTAAGAAGATGTTTCCTAAGACACCCGAAGAGAAGAATAAAATGAGTTCTATTCCATATGCATCAATTGTAGGGTCGATAATGTATGCTATGCTATGTACCAAGCTTGACATTGCTTATGCCTTGGGCATAACAAGTAGGTTTCAGGCTAATCCAAGGGAGGATCATTGAAAAATAGTGAAAAATATTCTTAAGTACTCGAGAAGGACTAAAAATATTTTTTTAATATATGAAAGATCAGAATTAAAACTAGAAAGTTATTCAGATTCTAGTTTTTAGTCAGATCCAGATGATAGCAAGTCCATTTTAGGATATGTCTTTACTCTGAATCATGGAGTAGTGAGCTGGAAGAGTTTCAAGCAACAAACTATAGCTAACTCAGTTACTAAGGCAGAGTACATTACTGTAAGTGAAGCAGCTAAGGAAGCTGTCTAGATGAAGAAGTTTATCACAGAATTGGGTGTTGTTCCTAAGATTGCTGAACCAGTACTAGTTTATTATGATAACACTGAAGCTGTTGCACAAGTAAAGGAACCAAGTTCTCATTATAGGTCCAAGCACATTCTATGACACTTCCACCTCGTTCGTGAGATTGTCGAAAGGAAAGACATCAAGATTGAACGAGTAGATACAAAGAATAACCTAGTAGACTCATTCACTAAAGCTCTACCTCAGCAACAGTTTGATTGCCACCTTGATTGTATGGGGTTAAAGTATAAGATCGATTGTCTTTAGTGCAAGTGGGAGAATGAAAGAGTTGTGCCCTAAAAGCCAATTGCAATTTATATTATGACAGGGTTTCTTTTATTCTTCCAAATCATGTACATGATATTTTGCTTATAAATAAAAGGCATTATGTTTCATCATTTGCTGCTTCTTATAATTATGATGAACCCCATAGATTAGGGCAATGGTTTTAGGGCTATAATGAGATCATGCTAGTGAGACCTAAAATCCTAAAACCCTAATATAAAACATTCTTAGTTGATGGTACATTGAGTCGGGGATCAATGCTACCAGAAAGACTGACACATCTTATGTATGCTTGATGCAGAGGGTGATTAATCTCACAATCACTTGTGTGAGACACTAATACAAAGATGTGGATGCTCATTAGAGGAATGAGTTCACTGAATTAACCTACCAAGAGAACATCTTATGGATACTTACTTATTTGTCAAAAGATGATTCTCTAAGTAGGAGTTGTGCAAGTGATCCTTAGACCTGAGATCACCATAGTATCTTGTGCATATAAATCCATGTTTTGGTTTACACTCATTCATGACATTAAGTTGTGTATGATGCATTCTGGATGTGGTGTATTGTGTACAAAGATTGTGAGTAAATCAACAAGGAATCAATTACTTCTGGTAAGAGAAGCCCACATCCTACTTGGTCTAATCTTATGATGATTTAGAAAGTCTTTGATCAAAGCAAAATGAAAATTAAAAAGAGTTTATAATCTTTCATTAATTGAATTATCATAGAAGATTAAGAGAGACATGAATAAGTAATAGAGTTTGACATTGATCCATACTTATTTGGGTGCAGTTTGATTGAAGGATTGAATTGTACGGTAACTTGCCATTGAAGGGTATATTTTGTATATCCATCAAATTTCATATCTTTTGGGTAGACATGATATGTTGCTAGACGTCAATCTTGACTTGTAGGTTTGATTGGATTAAAGAGTTTGATTTAATCAATAATTAGAAAGTGTTATAATTGTCATGTTTGGGATCGCATTGATTGGGCATATAAGGATTAGAAATATTCTAATCATGATAGGCCAACTTGTACCCACACCTACTACTGGCTAGATGTAAAACCCAATGCATTACACACAAAGAAACTGATCAATGGTCTAATTGGATTAGATCATGTTTGCATGATAGATATGCTAGCACGTGTAGCAAATCCTAGCTTCTGATTCGAATTGGATTCGAATCTTATTCTTGTATTAGATTAATCTAACATGATTAGATCATAACCTAATGTGTGTTGGCCTAGAGTTGGAACCCAACTGGCTTTATTTGAACCATTGGATAGATTTTTTGATAATGGATCCGAATCATTGGATAATGTTAGGTATACACAAAATTTATTTGTTCATTAGTATGGATCTAGATTTTGATATTTACATCACGTATTATGATTTTAAAATTGCAAGCATTGCTTCAATTGATTATTTTGATAATATGATGCTGAAATATGATATTGATATAAAATTTATGTTTCAAAATATGAAAAATGAAATGCATGAAATGGACTATTATTAATATTTTGAATATATGGTGTATTAAATAAGTAATAAATAAATAAAAAATCAAGAAATGATACTAATGTGAGAGATATTAAACTAGCTGTACCTTCCATAAACTTCTTGTCATAGGCTTAAATTGTGACCCTGTTAAGGTTTATCATCATAGTTTGAAGCATGGAATGCTTATCATGGATTAAAACCTCATGCTATGAAGGGTTAAAGTATGGAATGCCTGTGAGCTAAAATTGTAACCTCATGTTACTTTGGATTGCCAATTATGGGCTAAAATATGATTATGACAGATCCATTATCAAATAGATGAGCTAATATTATTGGATACTTGAAAAATGATGGACTTGTCCTTGACAAATTATTCCTAGTTTCTCAAAACTATTGAATAGTATGAAAATGTTAAAGATATAGTAAGAAATTATAAAGATAGCTTTAATATTGACTATAATGTAAACATATTACTATATTAATGTCTTTGTAAACTTTAGGATAATGATGGACATGTTATTGGAAAAGTTAATTCTAGATAAATTACCTTTAAATTGATTACTTGATATATGAAACACAACTAGAATTCTAAAAAAGAGAAAGAAGAAAGTAATTTCTGTGTAATTTTATTCATCAATCTCTTAGCATATATACAAGCTACAAATCCTATGTTAGGAAGAAAATTTAATTACATCAAATCTCTGTAAATCATAAATAAATATATTTACTTTCTATTATACAAATGCAATATACTTTCTATTCTAAAAATGCAATCTGTAACAATCCCTATGAATCATAATCAAATATATTTATTTCTATTCTAGAAATATAATTTGTAACACTCCCACTCAAGGTGGAGCATAAATGTTTATCATGCCTAGCTTGTTACAAAGATAATCAATTTGAACTCCATTTAGAGCCTTTATGAAGATATCTCCCAATTGATCTCCTGTTTTTACATATCCTGTAGAAATCAAACCTTGTTGAATTTTCTCATGAATAAAATGACAATCAATCTCAATATGTTTAGTTCGTTCATGAAAGACTGGATTAGATGCAATATGAAGTGCAGCTTGATTATCACACTATAACTTAGTTGGTATTGAAATCTTGAGGCCTACTTCAATGAGGAGCTGATATATCTATATTATTTCATACACAGACTTAGCTATAGCCCTATATTCTGATTCTGCACTTGAATGTGAACCATATTCTGCTTTTTGCTTTTTTATGAAACCAAATTTCCTCTAACAAATACACAATAGCCTGAAGTAGATCTTCAATCTTCTTTGGATCCTGCCCAGTCAATATCTAAAAAATATTCAATCATAGAATGATCATGATTGCTATATAGGATTCCTCTTCCAAGAGCTCCCTTTAAGTAGCATAAAACTTGTTCTACAGCTTTCCAATGATCAATAGTTGGAGAAGACATATATTAACTTACCACACTAACTGAATAGGCAATATCTAGACGAGTCACAATAAGATAGTTGAACTTTCCAACCAATCTTCTATATCTCTCAGGATCTTCAAACAACTCACCGCCTTTTGTAAGCTGCAAATTAGGAACCATTGGAGTGCTGCATGGTTTAGCCCGCAATTTTCTATTTCAGGTAATAAGTCAAACAAATACTTCCTTTGAGATAAGAAGATCCCTTTATTACTTTTTGTCACCTTAACACTCAAGAAATATTTTAGTGTTCCTAAATTCTTTGTATGAAACTGATTGTGAAAAAAAGATTTGAGAGTTGAAATACCATCAGTATCACTCCCATCAATAACAATGTCATCAACATAGACAACTAATAGAATGATACCAGCTGCATACTGCTTGTAGAAAACAGAATGATCAAACTTACTTTTCTTCATACCAAACTTTTTAATAGCCTGACTAAACATTTCAAACCAGGCCCGAGAACTTTGTTTCAAGCCATACAAAGATTTGCGAAGATGACACACTTTTTCATACTCTCCTGAGCAATAAAATTAGATGGTTGCTCTATATAAACTTTCTCCTAATGATCATCATGTAGGAATGCATTCTTAATGTCTAACTGATGCAAAGATCAATTATATGTGGCTGCCATAGAAATAAATAATCGGATATGAGTAAGTTTAGCAACAGAAAAAAGGTGTTAGAATAATCAACTCCATATATTTGAGCATATCCCTAGCAATAGTCCTAACAGGATTGACTTTAACTATAAACATCCATTTACATCTAATAGACTTTTTATCTGTAGATAATTGTACCAGAATCTAAGTACCATTGTCATCCAAAGCATTCATCTTCTCAATCATAGCATTACGCCATCAAGGATAAATTAGAGCTTCATGAATAGTCTTAGGAATACTGACATAATCAATAGATGCAATAAAAGAATAAGAGGATAGTGACAAATGGTTATATGGCACAAAAGAAAATACTGGATAAGTACATTGATGTTTACCTTTGTGAAGGATAATAGGAAGATCATCACTAGAACTGAAAACTAGATCCGATGATAAAAAATTGATGCAGGACATGGAGCAGGAGGCATAGGAATAGAAATCAGATCAGGAATAGGAGGTTTAGAGGAAAAAAGAACAAAAATAGATGATGTAATAGTATAGATTAGTAAATCATTTTTCTCCTCCTAACTGATAGGACCTGAAGATGAAGCAAATGGTATTTGTTAAAGAAAGATAACATCAGCTGATACAAGGTACCTGTTAAGACTGGGATAATAATGTAACATCCTGAAAACCATGTAATTTATTGAATATATTAATGGTATTTTTCTTTAAAATGAAAGTAAGAGAGTTTCAGTGAAGTGTGGGTGTGTTGGCCTTTTGATAAATGTAAAGAGAAGAAATTTTGGAACAAACGAGTGTATTTTTAAGTGCTAATGAGTTTGATTTAAGAAATTGAGAGATTTAAGTTTTAATAGGCTTAAATCACAAGAAAAATCAAGTTTAGTTTGAGTTTTATCCTTAAATGATGTTTTTAGTATTTAGAGTCGACTCTAATTGGAGTGGAGTCGACTCCGGCATGGTTTTGAAGGCATGCTTTGGAGTTGACACCTGCAGAAGAGGAGTCAACACCTGCAGAGAAAAATAGAAGGTTAATATTTCTGCTGCAATATTGGAGCCGACACCTATTTTTACTGGAGTCGACACCTATTTTTGCTGGAGCCGACACCAAATCTGTTGGAGCCGACTCTAAGACGGGAGATTTTCTGGGTTAAATATTGAAAATTTCATATCTATTTCATTTTAAGTCCAATTTGAGTGCTGTTTAAACTGTTGGATTTCTAAAATCGAGCTCTTCAAGTTGATAAAGATTTTCATAGAAATGTTACATAAAAATATTGATTTAAGTGAAAAATGATAATCTGAGCTATAAATCAATTAAAAAAATGTTATATCGGGGGCAAAATAGGAAAAGGCTCTGATGTCAATTGCTAATTATGTTAAGGGCAATTTAGAAAAGAAAATCTAAGGGCAAACTATCATGGTTGTGACTGAGCCATGTGTTTTCCAAAAAGTGTGCATTAAGAGTGTTTAAGGGCAAAATAGAAAATTGGCATGCCTTAGCCCTTAAGTTACCCATGACTTGGCCCCCAAGTCATTAGAGAAAAAGAAAAAATATGGGTTCAGCCAGAGAAAAGAAAGAAAGAAAGAAAAAGAGAAAGAAGAGAAGAAAAGAGGGGAAGAGGAAGAAGAAGGAGAAGGAGAAAGAAAGAGGAAGGGAAAGAGAAGCTTGGGGTTTGTGTTTGACTCCAGGTAAGCTATAGCTTCCCTAGATCTTGCATGACTTTAGATTTTCTTAGATTATTGTATTTTGAGGTAATAGTAGAAGTAACCTTGAGTAGAGAAAGGGTGGAAGAAAATAATGAGATATTAGAGGATAGAGCATGTATGCATGCATGGTTTTGTGGGAAAACCTCATGTGGAGGTAATCGTAATAGCTATCATATCTGTATGTTGACGTAGGCCAAGAAGGTTATTCCAGGGAACCGGAATACCGGAGTTAAGTACCAGTTGAGGAGTAACCTGCTAAGGTGAGTGGGTTTCTCATCTAAAAATAAAAAGTTAATTTGAGCTAGTATAATGAGACTAATACCTAGTTGTAGTATGTTATGTTTAGTAGAGTACTGTGTACATTTTAAATTTGATAAATGAGAACCAAGTACATGATATTCTGATACATGAGTTTTGAGCAAGAGTTTAAGGCATAAAGAAATAAGCTTGAGTTTTGAGTATGAGTTTTAAGCATAAAGAAATAAGATTAAGTTTTGAGCATAAGTTTTAAGCATAAAGAAATAAGCATGAGTTTTAAAAAGGGGATGGTTGATGTATACATGGCATAATTGCATGATAAAGCTTTACAAATGATATATTTTAATGTATGTATCATATTGAGCATCAGGTAGCTATGGGGACGATCACCCTTTAGACTGTACTGTAATATGAGCATTTCACACTACTATTGGGCTGGCACCTCCTTGCGAATCGATCGTACGATGAACCCCGGAATCAGGGGTGAGAGCATGCTTGAACAGGCTAGTGGGGCAGGTTGTAAGCAGCCCGTGGGGGCATGAATCATAGCTCAGTGGAGCTGGTTACTATATATAGCCCATGAGGGCAGAGAGAAAACCCAAGGTTCCAGGGTTAAGGAACAAAGCACTTTGCCGGGTGAACCGCACGGGTAAGGGGTGCTATTTGTGCGGGGATCCTGTTGCTAGTCACGCACCCAATGAGAGTACACCTACAGAAGAACGACTATAGGATGGTACCTCAGAGGCATTACACACACAGCCCAGTATTATGAGATTTAAAAGCATATATTGTAATATAAAATGGGCCAGTGGGCCAAGTAGTTATCCCAAGAGGGAGAGTTTACATGAGATGCCAGTGGGCAAGCAGATTCCGGTGAGAATCTGAGAATTTAATAAAGAAAGTCTGGGCTGTAGATAAATAATGCATATCTTCATATTGTAATGCATGGATTTTTATCTTAATGAGTTATCTTTCAGTGGAAAGTTATTATAGAGTATTTTAGTACTAGTATATTATTTGAAGAATAAGCTGCATTTTACTTTATCTGATATCATGTTAAAAATATACTTTTAGTTATACAAGCTATATAGTATCAGCATACGGTTGATAATGTAAGGTTATGGTTCTCTATTTCTCCATAGTTAGATGGTTATCCAGTCACTGGGACTTAGGTCTCACCCCTCTATGATCAAAATTTACTTTCAGATCAGTGAGTATTTCTGCCAGGATCGTAGGATAAGCAGGACCGGACCTTAGCTGGTGAAGCTTGCTTGGATGCAAGAGGGTGTAGATGATAGCCATGTACATTGAGTTAGTGTGGGGCGATATTGTATATTTGTATATGTGTATGTGTACAGTGAGATGTGGTTATGTATTAGACTTATTTGAATATGGATACGAGACTTATGTTTTGGAGAAATTTTGAGTATGATATATTGTTGGCCCAGATGGCAACCCAAGAGGGGGGGGGGGTGAATTGGGTTCTTTAAAAATTTAAGCCTTTTAAAATAATTTAAAGATTGATGAGAGGATATACACAATTAATTCAAGTTAAAGCAAATAGAGAGAGAGAGAGAAAATGGCACGGCAAACACAAGATAATTTTATAGTGGTTCGGTGCAACACCTACGTCCACTCCCAAGATTCACTTGGGTCCACACTATAATCTCTCTAGATTACAGCCGAGTTGTTTTCCAAGCTCACAACTCAAACTTGTTGTTTTCCCGGGTCACAACGAACCCAGCTGGTTTTAACTCGGGCTTACCAGCACAAAACACCTAACCCAACACAAGCACTCCGGCTTGTGCAACGAGGTATAACAACCTCCACTGATTCAATCCACTGATTGAATCAGCAAACACAAGATAAAATAGAGTTTTACAAAATGCTCCCCTTGAGCAAATATACAAAATAAAAGCAAAGTTAGAAAAGCCTGTTTAGATTCGATTTGAGTGCAGGCTTTTCTTCTTTTCTTCTTTTCCTAACTCCTCTTGAAGTGTTGAATCGGGCCTCAGCAAGATTCTTGACCGTTGAATTTGGAGTTGAGATGAAGCTTTTTCTCCTCTTTTGAAAATCTCTTGATTTGATCTTTGAAATGCTCTTGGATTTTCTTCTGACTTTGTGGATTGATGAACTGGAGCACAGACGAATCTCCTTTGATTTCACTCCTTTTGAATCACTCTATTTTTGAAGCTGATTTTTCAATGAGCTCTGTTTTTCCCTCTTTTGAAAGATTTTCTTTTTCTCTTTGATTTTCTTTTGATTTGAAAAGAGCCTCTCTATTTATAGATCTGCAAAAATATATCCGTTAGAAACAAAGAAAAATAGCCGTTATTGAAAATCTTACCGTTGGGCTGAGTGTCATCGAAAAATCGCGCCCAGATTTGTTGGAGTCGGCTCGAGCTTTAGGGAGTCGGCTCGAAGTCGATACCAAAAATAGAAACATTCAAGGGGTCGACTCGCGAAAAATAAGTGTCGGCTCCTGAAGTCGGGAGTCGACTCATGAAAAGGGGGTCGACTCGAGAAGTGCTCAGAAAAAAACTCTCTGGGTCTGAGCGAGTCGACTCGCACAGTCAGGAGTCGGCTCGACAAATCAGGGGTCGACTCTTGAAAATCAAGGGTCGACTCGAGAAAATCAGGAACTCTGTATACTGAGGAGTCGACTCTGAAACTCTGAGTCGGCTCCGGAACGTATCAAAAATCAGAAATTTTCTGATTGACTTTAAAATTCGTCCCAATTAATTTTAAATCAATTTGACTTGAATACATTAAATATGACATTAAGCATGGATTCAAGACATGTTTCAAAAATTCATTGATTGAAATATAAGTATAAAAATTTCTTTTTGAAATCTTAAACATAGAGCTTGAAACTACTTTCCAATTGATTAAAGTCATACTTAACATACTCATTGATTTAAATAATTCATTGCTCATGATAAATAAACTCATTATCTTTAATATACTCATGGCTTTTGGAAATCATCAAAATCAATAAAGTTGGGGCAATTATGTTTCATAATTTCTCAACAACAATCCCCCTTTTTGATGATGACAAAAACATTGAGTATATGCATTATAAAATTGAAAAATTTGATTTAATTTTCATGGAAAGGCTCCCCCTCAATGAGGTAGCTCCCCCTATGAAACTAAATAAATATCATTCATTCAATTTAAATCATTTAATTCAAAATTCAGCATTTTCAAATTGCTTTTTCATTCATTCTCAATGCTCTCCCCCATTCAATATCAATAACATTCTTTAAATGCATATACATCATGTATAAAACTCTCCCCCTTTTGTTATCAACAAAAAGGTAGAGAAGCATCAAACACAATCACATTCAATTTAAGATATGCTTTAACATGAACTGAGATTCATTGATAAATAAGAGAAGTACATTCAAACTCAACTTCATTGAACATTCAAAAAACTTTTTATTAATTATATCAAAATGTAAAACATAATATAAATTTCATTACATTGCAAAAACTAAACATCCATTTCTCCTTACAAAAGTACAAGCAGTTAAAATTTATCTTGAAGCTCGGCGTTGCACTTTGATAAGTCTCCCATCTCCACAGATATCCTTAAGTTCTTCAAAAATATTCTTTAAATCTTCACTTAAGGACTGGTAGATGACTAAGAGTAGATTCAATCTTGGTGCAATTCGATCACTAATAAATAAGAGTTTCTTTAAATTCATAAATTTTTTCAAACTCAGTCTTCATTCTATCCTCTTGATCTCAAGAAGATCTTGAGCTGATCTAACTGAAGATCAGAAAAACCAACTGATGAAGAAGATGGCTGATCAAACAGGAGCAGGAGAAGGGAGGAACTGGAACAGAAGAACTGAGGAGGCTCAGGTGATGAATGTCTAACAGAAGGTCCAGGTGCCTCAGCATCTAGCTCTGTCCTTCCAACATTTTTCTTTCCCAATTACCATTTTCTTAACAAACCCCATCGATGAATAGTAGCCAAGATAGTAATCAGTATGTCTAAATTTCTTTTGGCTCACTATCAAATACAATCCCTTGGCTTTGAAATAACTTAGTTAAATCATGCCATAGGGCAAGACTTGATTTCTTCTTCCCCCACAATCTGCAATGTACCAAATTATCATCCGAAGATTGATGGGTCCCAGAAACTACAGCATCCATAACAAAAATATCTCTCTCAGATACATAGTCAAATCTGCCGGTCTTGGGAAACAAAATCCTGCTGCAGATGTTGTGGAGAATCTTAATTCCAAAGGAAGTTGACTAGCAAATACTTCTTCAAATCCCAAAATTTCTTTTTAACAATCTAGTAGGGCTGGAGATCTATCTTCTGGGGCAAAGGTGGAAGGTCCAGACAAGGGTAAATTCAACAATCTAGAAGAATTGTGACATTTACCAATGCCTCTAACTTGCTGACCAACCATCATCTCCTCTGGTCAAATTCTTGTAAAACTCTTTAACCAAGCAGGGTAGGTGGGACAGTCAATGAACACATTTTCTCAAATCCCATCTCAATTAATTGTCTACCTACAATAAAACCCTCATTCTCAAATAATTCAAAATCAACCTTTCTTCCTGTTGTAATAACTCTACTGGCAAGATGATCTACCTGAGAGGTGGGAGCAGGAGAAGCACTCGGAGAAGGGAGAGGTGAATCCGTAGACGGCTCGCGACGGGTCGTCACGGTCTTCTTCCTCTTCATCCCGGCCGCCACTAGGCTAGCTCCACGGGTTTTGGGTGCCATTGATTTTGGAGTGGTTAATCAAGGGTTTTTGAGGTTTGGAGGTTTGGGAAAAGCTTTGGAGAGGTTTGGAAAGATTTGGAAGATGAAATGTCGGGGTCGACTCGTGCCCTAAAAAATCGACTGGGACCACGTCGAGTCGACTCGCGCAAAGTGTGGAGTCGGCTCCGGGTAGTCACAGAGCACGGACACGATCTCGAGTCGACTCGCTCAGAGAGGGGTCGACTCCTGAGTTTCAGCAGAAACTCGAGTCGACTCCGATACTCTCGAGTCGGCTCCGAGACCATTTCAGAGAAAAACATAAAGATTCAGAGAATCTGAAATGAGTCCGGAATTTGATCTTTGATAAAAATCATGGATTTTAATAGATCATATGAATTCTAGATAAGATTTCCTTAAATTGATTTGAGTTCTAGATAAAATTTCCTTTTTTCTAGATATCTTAGGGGTTTCAAAATTATTCAAAAGGGATACAAATTCCTAACTCTCCTCTAAGATAACAAAATCTTTCTTCGCTTAAAGGTTTTGTAAAATGTCAGCTAATTGTTCTTCAGTGTTTACATAATCTAAACAAATTTCATCATTAGCTACATGTTCCCTTATAAAATGATATCTAATTTCTATGTGTTTTGTCCTTGAGTGTTGAATTGGATTTTTAGTTAAATTGATTGCGCTAGTGTTATCACATCTTATGGGTGTTTTATCAAGTGTGATACCATAGTCTTCAAGTTGTCGCTTAATCCATAGGATTTGCGCACAGCAACTTCCAGCTGCTACATATTCAGCTTCAGTAGTTGATAATGCAACTGAATTTTGCTTTTTGCTAAACCATGTGATTAAGTTACTTCCTAAGAAATGGCATGCACCACTTGTGCTTTTCTATCTAATTTACATCCAGCATAATCAGAATCTGAATATGCAATTAGGTTTAATGTAGAGTCTCTAGAATACCATAAACCTACATTTTTAGTTCCATTTAATATCTTAAAATTCTTTTAACAGCTATTAAATGTGATTCTTTAGGTTCAGATTGAAATCTAGCACATAAACATACTGAAAACATAATATCTGGTCTACTTGCTGTTAAATAAAGAAGGGATCCGATTATACCTCGATAATACTTTTGATCAACCTTTTTACCTTCTTCATCTTTGTCAGCTTGCATGAAGGACTCATTGGAGTTCCGAGGGGTTTCATTGTTTCCATACCAAACTTTTTGAGTAGTTCTCTTGTGTATTTGGTTTGGTTGATAAAGATTCCCTCCTTTGCATTGTTTGATTTGGAGTCCAAGGAAGAAGTTGAGTTCTCCCATCATGCTCATCTCGAATTCTCCCTGCATCAACTTTGCAAATTCTTGACAAAGAGAATCGTTAGTAGCACCAAAAATAATGTCATCTACGTATATTTGTACTACAAGTAAATCTTTACTTTTTCTTTTCAAAAAAAGTTTTATCAACATTTCCTCTTGTAAAATCATTTTCTATTAAGAATTTACTTAACCTATCATACCAAGCTCTAGGTGCTTGTTTCAAACCATATAAAGCTTTGTGCAATTTAAAAACGTGATTTGAAAATTCGTGATCTTCAAAACCTGGTGGTTGTTCTACATAAACTTCTTCATTTATAAATCCATTTAAAAATGCGCTTTTTACATCCATTTGAAATAAGTTAAAATTCATATGACATGCAAATGCAAGTAATAGCCTAATGGCTTCTAATCTAGCTACTGGTGCAAAGGTTTCATCAAAATCAATACCTTCCTCTTGATTATATCCTTTAGCAACCAATCTAGCTTTGTTTCTAATTACTATGCCATTTTCATCTAGTTTATTTCTAAAACCCATTTTGATCCTATTACTGAATGATTTTTAGGTCTTTCAACTAAAGTCCAAACATTATTTCTAGTAAATTGATTTAGTTCTTCTTGCATTGCTAACATCCAATTATTATCTTTTTCAGCTTCTTCTATAGTTTTAGGTTCAATTTGTGATACAAATGCAAGATGATTACTAATATTTCTCATATATGATCTAGTTCTTATTCCTTGAGATGGATCGCCTATAATCAATTCCTTGGGATGACTATGAGCATATCTCCAGTCTCTTGGAAGATCTATATCATTATGATCAATATTGACATCATCGTCCTTATGTGAATCATCATCTTTAGCCTCTTGCTCATGATCAGAAGATACTTCAATATTAAGTTTTTCAAGATCTTTTTCAATTATGTTTGTATCTTCCTCATCATCAATCTTTTCAGAACAGTTGCTAAAGATTCATCAAAAACTACATGAATGGATTCTTCAACTACTAAGGTTTTCTTGTTAAAGATTCTATATGCTTACTAGTTGTTGAATAACCTAAAAAATTCCTTCATCAGATTTAGCATCAAATTTTCCTAAGTTGTTTTTACCATTATTATGAATGAAACATTTACATCCAAATGCATGAAAGTATTTTATATTTGGTTTTCTTTCATTCCATAATTCATAAGGTGTTTTCTTTAATATTGGTCTTATTAAAGCTCTATTTAAGATGTAACATGCTGTGTTAATTGCTTCCGCCCAAAATACTTTGGTAGGTTGCTTTCGCATAGCATGGTACGGGCCATGTCTTCTAGAGTCCTATTTTTCCTTTCAACTACACCATTTTGCTGTGGAGTCCTAGGGGCTGAAAAATTATGATTAATTCCATTTTCAGAACAAAAACTTTCAAATAAGTGATTTTCAAATTCTGTTCCATGATCACTTCTTAGAGATACTATAGTAGTGTTTTTCTCATTTGTGACTTTCTTGAAGAATTTCAGGAATATCGAGAAAGTCTCATCTTTGTGAGCTAAAAACATTACCCAAGTATATCTAGAATAATCATCTACAATCACTAGACCATATTTCTTTCCTCCTAGACTTGTGGTTCTAGTTGGTCCGAAAAGATCCATGTGAAGTAGCTCTAAGCCCTAGAAGTTGAAACAATGTTTTTAGATTTGAAAGAACTTCTAGTTTGTTTTCCAAATTGACATGCATCACATATTTTGTTATTTTCAAAATCTAGTTTAGGTAATCCTTTAACTAAATCCATTTTAATTAGTTTTGAAATAAGGTGTGTGCTTGCATGACCTAATCTACGATGCCACAACCAACTAATTTCATTTATGTTAGCATTGTCAGCAATTAAGCAATGATCACTCAAAGATAATTTTTCTAATCAACCAAGTAAACATTGCCATGTCTATAACCAGTAAATACAATGCTATCATCAATAGAATTAGTTACAGTGCATACAGAAGATTTAAATGAAACATTAAAGTTTTTATCACATAATTGACTTATACTTATTAGATTATGCTTCAAACCATCAACATAAAGTACATTATCAATAAATGTAGATGGAGTTATACGACTTTACCAAGGCCCATAATTTGACCTTTACCGTTATCGCCAAACGTAACAACTCCACCTTTCTTTTCTTCTAGGGTGATGAATTCATCTTTGTCACCCGTCATATGTCTTGAGCAGCCACTATCAAGGTACCACTTTTTCTTTGATCTTTTGGCTACAAGACATTCCTGCAATATAATCAAACTTTATGTTTAGGTACCCAAGCTTTCTTGGGTCCTTCATGGTTAGTAGCAACAAAATTGTTCCTTTCGGAACCCATATTTTCTTTGCTTTAACATTTAACTTGTTGTTATTATTTAACGTTTTGCATTCAAATGATTTATGACCTTTTTCATTACATTTGAAACAAGTTATATTACTTTGGTTGGCTTTTACAAAAATATTCTTTAAAGATTTTTGTTTCCTTAATGTGTTATATCCTAAACCTGCTTTGTCAAAAACAGCTTTTTGACTATCTAAGATCATGTTAAGTTTAGTTGAACTTAAGGTGAATTTCTCAACAATGTCTTTATATTTTTTAACATCTTTCTTAAGAGAGTCATTTTCTTTAACTTGCTGTTCTTTTCTAAAGCTAAAGTTTCTAATTGATCTTTTAAATCTTTTGTTGAGTTTTTAGTTTCAGATTTTAACAAATCTATTTCTTGATTAAGATTATCTTTTCTTTGCTAAGTTCTTCTTTTTCATTAGTTAAATCTTAACTTCTAAAGCTAATTCATTTTTACTTTTAGCTAAGCTAATATTGTCATTTTTCAAAAACTTATACTTCTTTTTCAAGGATTTAAAATCAATCATAAGTTCATTGAAAGCCTCAAACATTTCATCAAATGTAAAGTCATCATTTGAGTTTTCAGAACTTACCTCATTGTCGTTGTCGTCGTCGTTGGCCATGAAGCAGATATTGGCAACTTCTTTTTGTTCTTCTTCTTCGGAAGAAGACTCTTCACTATCAGTCCAAGTTGCCATGTATGCTTTCTTCTTTTTCTTGTAGGCCTTTTTAAGCAAAGGACAATCATATCTAAATGCCCTGGCTTTTTACATTCATAACATACTAAGGGCTCTTTCTCTTTGTCCTTGTCCTTATCTTTCCTTTTCTCCTTCCATCTTTTCCAAATTTCTTTTTGTGGAAGGGCCTTTCTCTCATAAATTTCTTGAATTTTTTGCAAGAGAGCAGTCTTCATCATCATCCTCATCATCGCTGCTGCTATCTTCCATTTCTGCAGCCTTGAGGGCAATTGTCTTCTTCTTTTTGCTATCCTCCTCAACATGTTGCTTCATTGAACTCATGGGTCATAAGGATCCAAGAAGCTCTTCCAAAGGTAAATGTTTAGATCTTTGGCTTCTTGATGGCAGTCACTTTGGCTTCCCAGATCTTGGTAGTGACCTAAGAATTTTGCGAACAAATCAGCATTAGTATAAATTTTTCCAAGACTTTTTAAACCATTCACAATATCAGTGAATCTAGTGAACATGCATGTGATGGTTTCAGTTTGTTCCATGTAAACAATTCATATTTATGAACCAAAATATTTATCTTTGATTCTTTAACTTGGTTTGTTCCTTCATGAGTATTTCCAACCTATCCCAAATTTCTTTTGCGGAATTACATGTTGAGATTCGGTTGAATTCATTTGAGTCTAAGGAACAATATAAAATATTAATGGCTTTAGCATTTAGTTGTGCCATCTCCTATCATTATCATTCCAATCCCTTTCGGGCTTAGGAACAATAGTGCCATCAATAAGTGTGTGGGTGTACTAGGTCCATTATTATTACTCCCCACAATTCATAGTCGAAGCTTGAATGAATATTCTCATTCTAGCTTTCCAATATGAATAGTTGGTTCCATTAAATAAAGGAGGTCTATTCGTAGAATGACCTTCAGCAAAACTGAACTTTGTGTTGCCATATGGATCTTTAGCCCTTGATCGTGTGATCAATCAAATTCTAAATGAGCACTTGCTCTGATACCAATTGTTGGCCCAGATGGCAACCCAAGAGGGGGGGGTGAATTGGGTTCTTAAAAATTTAAGACTTTTAAAACAATTTAAACTATTGCTGAGAGGATAACAATTAATTCAAGCACAAGCACAATAGAGAGAGAGAGAGAGAAAATGGCACGGCAAACACAAAATTTTATAGTGGTTCGGTGCAACCAACACCTACGTCCACTCCCAAGATTCACTTGGGTCCACACTATAATCTCTCTAGATTACAGCCGAGTTGTTTTCCAAGCTCACAACTCAAACTTGTTGTTTTCCCGGGATCACAACGAACCCAGCTGGTTTTAACTCGGGCTTACCAGCACAAAACCCTAACCCAACACAAGCACTCCGGCTTGCAACGAGGTAAACAACCTCCACTGATTCAATCCACTGATTGAATCAGCAAACAAAGATAAAAGAGTTTAGTACAAAATGCTCCCTTGAGCAATATTACAAAATAAAAGCAAAGTTTAGAAAGCCTGATTTAGATTCGATTTGAGTGCAGGCTTTTCTTCTTTTCTTCTTTTCCTCAACTCCTCTTGAAGTGTTGAATCGGGCCTCAGCAAGATTCTTGACCGTTGAATTTGGAGTTGAGATGAAGCTTTTTCTCTTTCTTTGAATTTGAAAATCTCTTGATTTGATCTTTGAAATGGCTCTTGGATTTTCTTCTGACTTTCTTGGATTGATGAACTTGAGCACAGATGAAGTCTCCTTTGATTTCACTCCTTTTTCACTCTAATTTTGAATCTCAGATTTTTCAAATGATGCTCTGTTTTTCCTCTTTCTGAAAGATTTTTTTTTTTCTCTCTTGATCTATATGTGTATCTTTGATTTGAAAAGGCCTCTCTATTTATAGACTCTGCAAAAATATAGCCGTTAGAAACAAAGAAAATAGCCGTTATTGAAAAATCTTACCGTTGGGCTGAGTTGGCATTCAGAAAAAGTCATGCCCAGATTTGTTGGAGTCGGCTCCAACTTTAGGCGAGTCGGCTCGAAGACGCGATGCCAAAAATAGAAACATTCAGATAGTTAAGGGGTCGACTCAAGAAAAATAAGGTGTCGGCTCCTGACAGTCGGGGGTCGACTTATGAAAAGCAAGGGGTCGACTCGAGAAGTGCTCAGAAAAACAACTCTCTGGAGTCTGAGCAGAGTCGACTCTCACAGTCATGGAGTCGGCTCGACAATATTGGGGGTCGACTCTTGAAATCACAGGGGTCGACTCGAGAAAATCAGGAATCTCTGTATACTGAGTGGAGTCGACTTTGAAACTCTAGAGTCGGCTCCGGAACGTATCAAAAATCAGAGAATTTTTTGATTGACTTTGAAATTCGTTCCAGATTAATTTTAAATCAATTTTTGACTTGAATATAATAAATTTGACATTAAGAATCAATTCAAGATATGTTCCAAAAACTCATTGATTGAAATATGAAGTATAAAAATTTCTTTTTGAAAGCTTAAACATGGAGCTTGAAGCTACTTTCCAATTGATTATAGTCATACTTAACATACTCATTGATTATGAGAAATGAATTCATTGCTCATGTAAATAAATTCATTGCATCTTTTAATATACTCATGGCTTTTGGTAATCATCAAAATCAATAAAATTGGGGCAACAATTTCTCAACAATCTCCCCAACATATATGTACTTATGATTTTGATATCGATTGTGAATGTGATCTTATAAACTGCTTGAAGAATGTCATGAAAAATGTTATCTGAGCAGGTTGATCCTTAGTACTGATTTGAGTGATGTGCATATATAATTGAGATGATAATAAAAAGTTTTTAACAGGATGTATTTTTGTGTGTCTGCCACTTATGATAATTAGTTGGGGTTCTCTAGCTCTTTATGGAGTGGTACATAAAGACTAGCAAAACTCTATCCGATTATCATAGGTGTGCAGGTGTGCTGTCGGTGGCCCCATAGAGAAGGGGGAGCTGACAAGTTTTGGTATCAGAGCTCTAGGTTATTATGTCCTAGGAAATAAGTATGAGTATGAGTCTAGGATGATTGCATGATTATGATTATAGTTATTGAATGATGAAACTGATATAATTTATTATGTCCTAGGGGAATAAGTATGAGTATGAGTCTAGGATGATTGCATGATTATGATTATAGTTATTGAATGATGAAACTGATATAATGAATATTGTCTTATAGGACGATTACTACAAAGACATCTAGAGAGACAGAGCAATCCTCAGGCATAGATAGAAGAAATGGTCAAAGTAGACCCAGAAGGTCAGTTAGAAGAAGTAAAATTGATAGAATGGCTTCTAGTGATTCCACCGAGCCAGTATCTAATGAGGCTAGGGTGAGGGCATCTTCAGAGCAGATGCCAGAGTCTTCTTCACAGTCTATTACCCCTATGCCAATGGACCCATCTCGGGCATAGACTCAGGGGCCTAGTATGCCAGAGTTGGTAGGCATGATTACTCAGGCTGTGGTAGCAGCTGTGGGTGCTAGTTCCAGCCTTCCATCTAAAAATTTAGAGGTTGTGAGGAATGTGGAAAGAGCTAGAAAGTTGGTGGCTCTGGAGTTCCAGGGAACTACTGATCCTATTCAGGCCAGGGCATGGCTACAGAGGATCGAGAGGGTATTTGATGTGATGGGATGCTCTGAGGAGCAGAGGCTGTGTATTGCCACCTTTTTACTAGAGGGTAGAGCCCAGAGTTGGTGGAGATGTATTTATAGCAAGCAGCCCCAGGGAGTGGAGTTGTCATGGGAAGATTTTAGAAGAGAGTTTCATCAGCAATATTATTCTGAGATTTATAGGGATCAGAAGAGAAGGGATTTTCTTAGTCTGACCTAGGGGAGAATGTCTGTGGCAGATTATGAAGCCACTTTTGTTGAGTTATCTCAGTTTGCTAGGGCCTTAGTGACTGATGAGAGGGAGAGATGCCGACTATTTCAGGATGGATTGAATCTCCCTATTAAAGCCAAGATCCGTATGCAGACCTATAATAGTTATTCTGAGTTGGTGCAGGGATCACTCAAAGCCGAGGAGATTGAAAAAGAATATATGAGTAGGAGGCAGGATAGAATGAAAAGAAGTGCTCCTAGTTATTCTTCTGCTCCCGGAGGGACTCAACCATTTAAGAAACCCCAGAGGACTGAACAGTTTTATTCTGGTTTTAGAGCCCCTGGTGATGTGGGCAGGAGATCGGTATCTGTGTCAGCATCTGCCCGGCCCAAAGAAAGCCTTATGGGGGTGTGCCTCAGGTTGCCACCATCAGGGTATTTGGTGATGTAGGGGAGCAGGGTCGTCCTTCTGGTGGAGGAAGAAATATACCTCCATGTAATGTATGTGGAAGACTTCGTTTGGGAGAGTGTAAGAGGGGCAATAAGGGATGTTATATTTATGGTGATCTAGGTCACCTGAAGAGAGATTGCCCTAGGAGAGGGCAGCAGGCTGGGGTGCTTCCTCAGGGGCTAGTAATGCCAAGGGGACAGCTTGGTAGAAGAGGTGACAGTAGTGTTGTAGCTTCAGCCAGTTAGGTGGGGCCTAATGTTAATCAGCCAGGAGGGTCATCCAGTGTCCCAAGGGCCGAGGCCAGAGTGTTTGCCATGACCAGGTAGGAGGCTCAGATTGATCCTGATGTGGTGATAGATATGCTACCCATCAATAATCATGATGCTTATATTTTAATTGATTCTGGATCTATGCATTCATTTATCTCATGTGAGTTTGCTAAGCATCTAGTTAGAAATGTAGGCCAGTTGGGTAGCCAGTTGGTAGTATCTATGCCCGTAGGGAGGCCTTTTATAGCAGACCAAGTGTATAGAGGCTGTGATATTTTTTTGAAGGGTCAAAAATTAGTAGCAGATTTGATTCCTTCGAGATTGAAAGAGTTTGATTCCATTTTGGGAATGGATTGGCTATCTGTGCATAGAGGCAGAGTAGATTGCTTGAGGAAGGAGGTGATGTTACAAACCTTTGATGATAGAGAGATCTGTTTTGTTGGAGATAGGAGGGGGTTGCCCTAAGGAGTGATTTCAGCCTTGTCAGCCAATATAATGCTAGCAAAACGATGTGAAGCCTATTTAGCTTGTGCAGTGAGCCTAGAGGGCAATGGTTTAGAGCTGGTGGATATCCCTATGGTAAGGGATTTTTTAGATGTATTTCCTGAGGAGCTGCTAGGGTTACCTCCTGACAGAGGATTTGATTTTAGTATAGATCTAGCTCTAGGTACCAGACCAATAGCCAGGGCACCTTATAGAATGGCTCCAGTTGAATTGAAAGAATTGAAAAGTCAGTTACAGGAATTATTGGATAAAGGGTTTATTAGACCCAGTATATCGCCTGGGGTGTACTAGTGTTGTTTGTGAAGAAAAAGAATGGTACCTTGAGATTGTGTATAGACTATAGACAGTTAAACAAGGTGACCATTAGAAACAATTATCCATTGCCAAGGATCGATAATTTGTTTGATCAGCTGCAGGGGGCAGCAGTATTTTCAAAGATTGATCTAAGATCTGGGTATCATCAATTGAGAATAAAGAATGAGGATATATCTAAAATTGCTTTCAGGACCAGATATGGTCATTATGAGTTCCTGGTGATGCCATTTGGCTTGACAAATGCTCCAGCTTCTTTTATGGGTCTGATGAATCAAGTATTTCAGGAGTATCTAGATAAATTTGTGATAGTATTTATTAATGACATCTTGATTTATTCTAGAAGTAGTGAAGAGCATGAACAACATCTAAGGATAGTTTTGCAGATATTAAGAGAAAAGAAATTATATGCAATGTTTAGTAAAAGTGAATTTTGGCTGGATGAGGTAAAGTTTTTGGGACATGTCATTTCAGCCGAAGGTATTATGGTAGATTCTCAAAGATTGAAGCTATAGTGAATTGGGTATCACCTACCAATCAGACTGAGGTAAGGAGTTTCTTGGGGCTAGCAGGATATTATAGAAGATTTATAAAAAATTTCATGATTTTGGCTTCTCCTATGACTAAGCTGCTTAGAAAGAATATTAAGTTTGATTGGTCTAATGAATGCCAGAAAAGTATGGATGAATTGAAAAATAGACTAACCTCAGCCCCAATTCTAATACTCCTTGATATTGCCAGTGATTATGTGATCTGTAGTGATGCTTCATTAAAGGGTTTGGGTGTGTTTTAATGCAGAATGGGAAAGTGGTGGCTTATATATCTAGATAGTTGAAATCCCATGAAAAGAATTACCCCACCCATGATTTAAAGTTAGCTGCTGTTATATTTGCATTAAAAGTTTGGAGGCACTACTTGTATGGAAGAAGGTGTCAGATATTTATTGATCATAAGAGCTTGAAATATATTTTGACCTAGAAGGAATTGAATTTAAGATAGAAAAGATGGATTGAATTGATTAAAGATTATTATTGCACTATTGAGTATCACCTAGGGAAATCTAATGTTGTGGCTGATGCCTTGAGTCGGAAGTCTATGGCCACATTAGCTTTTATTAGAACAGTACATCTACCCTTGATGATTGAGTTAAGGAAGTTAGATGCAGAGCTAGCTGTAAAAGAATCAGGAGCCTTGTTGACTACTTTCAGGGTGAGACCCTAGATGCTAGAGGAAATAAGAGAAGCTCAGCTGTTAGATCTACAGTTGCTTAAAGCTAGAGATTTAATTCAGAGTGGGTCTCAGTCAGAGTTTTCTGTTAGAGATGATGGGTGTTATTATTCAAGGGCAGAGTTTGTGTTCCAGCTGTAGAATCAGTGAAAGATCAGATTTTAAAGGAAGCACATAGCTTAGCTTATTCAATGCATCCAGGTAGTACTAAGATGTATAGAATTATCAAACAGAATTACTGGTGGAATGGTATGAAAAAAGAGATAGCTGAGTATGTATCTAAATGTTTGGTGTGTCATCAGATTAAGGCTGAACATCAGTGTCCGGCTGGCAAGCTTCAGCCTCTATTTGTGCCAGAGTGGAAATGGGAGCATATAACTATGGATTTTGTTGTAGGACTCCCAAAGACCAAAAGGGGCAATGATGCTATTTGGGTGATAGTTGATAGATTGACTAAGTTTGCTCATTTTCTTCCTATTAAGATTGTCTTTACCTTGGATAGATTAGCAAAATTATATGTGCATGAAATTGTGAGTAGGCACGGTGTGCCAGTATCTATAGTATCAGATAGAGATCCAAGGTTTACTTCTCAATTTTGGGCAGAATTACAGAAAGCTTTGGGGACTAAATTGAGGTTCAGTACAGCATTTCATCCCCAAACTGATGGTCAGTCAGAGAGAACCATCCAAACACTGGAGGATATGTTGAGAGCTTGTGTCATGGAATTTTCTGGTAGCTGGGATGATCATCTGCCTTTAGTAGAGTTTGCTTACAATAACGGCTACTATTCTAGCATTGATATGGCACCATATGAGGCCTTATATGGGAGAAAATGTAGAACTCCAGTGTGTTGGGATGAGGAGGGAGAGAGAAGGCTATTAGGCCCCGAGTTAGTACAGCTTACAGCAGATCAAGTTAAAATCATAAGAGCTAAATTAAAGGTGGCCCAAGATAGACATAAGAGCTATGCAGATAAAAAGCATAGAGGGGTAAAATTTGAGGTTGGAGATAGAGTCTTTATGAAGGTATCTCCTTGGCGAGGTATTATGAGATTTGGAAAGAAAGGCAAGTTGAGCCCCGGGTATATTGGACCTTATGAAATTCTAGAAAGAGTTGGGACACTAGCTTATAAATTGGCTTTACCTCCAGAGTTATCTTAGATTCACAACGTATTTCATGTATCAATGCTTTGGAGGTATGTGTCGGATTCCTCTCATATGATTCAGTCTGAGACTATAGAGTTATAGGGAGATTTATCATTTGCAACAGAACCAGTGAAGATCTTGAGTAGGGAGATTAAGCAACTCCGCAGTAAAAGAATTCCATTAGTTAAGGTGCAATGGTTAAATCATCAAAAAGAGGAGGCTACATGAGAGCGAAGGATGAGATGAGATTGAAGTACCCCCATCTATTTGAAAATATATCTAGCTAAATTTTGGGGACGAAATTTCTTAAGAGGGGAAGAATTGTAACATCCTAAAAACCTTGTAATTTATTGAACATATTAATGGCATTTTCATTTGAAATGAAAGTCAGAGAGTTTTAGTGAAGTGTGGGTGCGTTGGCCTTTTGATAAATGTAAAGAGAAGAAATTTTGGAGCAAACAAGTATTTTTGAGTGCTAATGAGTTTGATTTAAGAAATTAAGAGATTTAAGTTTTAATAGGCTTAAATAATAAGAAAAATCAAGTTTAGTTTGAGTTTTATCCTTAAATGATGTTTTTAGTGTTAGAGTCGATCGACTCTAATTGGAGTGGAGTCGACTCTAGCACGGTTTTGAACTTTTGGCACGCTTTGGAGTCAATACCTGCAGAGGGGGAGTCGATACCTGCAGAAAAAATAGAAGGTTAACATTTCTGCTGCAATATTGGAGCCGACACCTATTTTTGCTGGAGCCGACACCAAATCTGTTGGAGCCGACTCTAAGACGGGAGATTTTCTGGGTTAAATTTTAAAAATTTCATATCTATTTCGTTTTAAGTCTGATTTAAGTGTCATTTGAACTGTTGGATTTCTAAAATCAAGCTCTTCAAGTTGATAAAGCCTTTTCTTAGAAATGTTACATAAAAGTATCGATTTAAGTAAAAAATGATAATCTGGGCTATAAATCAATTAAAAAAATATTATATCGGAGGCAAAATGGGAAAAGGCTACGATGTCAATTGCTAATTATGTTAAGGGCAATTTAGAAAAGAAAATCTAAGGGAAAACTATCATTGTTATGAGTGAGCCATGTGTTTTCCAAAAAGTGTGCATTAAGAGTGTTTAAGGGCAAAACAGAAAATTGGCATGCCTTAGCCCTTAAGTTACCCATGACTTGGCTCCCAAGTCATTGGAGAAAAAGGGAAAACGTGGGTTCAGCCAGAGAAAAGAAAGAAAGAAAGAGAGAAAGAAGAGAAGAAAAGAGAGGAAGAGGAAGAAGAAGAAGAAGAAGAAAGAAAGAGGAAGGGAAAGAGAAGCTTGGGGTTTGTGTTTGACTCCAGGTAAGCTATAGCTTCCTTAGATCTTGCATGACTTTAGATTTTTTTAGATTATTGTATTTTAAGGTAATAGTGGAAGTAACCTTGAGTAAAGAAAGGATGGAAGAAAATAATGAGATATTAGAGGATAGAGCATGTATGCATGCATGGTTTCATGGGAAAACCTCGTGTGGAGGTAATCCTAATAGCTATCATATCTGTATGTTGATGTAGGTCAAGTAGGTTATTCCAGGGAGCCAGAATACCGGAGTTGAGTACCAGTTGAGGAGTAACCTACTAAGGTGAGTGGATTTCTCATCTAACAATGAAAAGTTAATTTGAGCTAGTATAATGAGATTAATACCTAGTTGTGGTATGTTATGTTTAGTAGAGTATTGTGTATGTTTTAAATTTGAGAAATGAGAACCTAGTACATGATATTCTGATACATGAGTTTTGAGCATGAGTTTTAAGCATAAAGAAATAAGCTTGAGTTTTGAGCATGGGTTTTAAGCATAAAGAAATAAGCTTGAGTTTTGAGCATGAGTTTTAAGCATAAAGAAATAAGCATGAGTTTCAAAAAGGGGATGGTTGATGTATACATGGCATAATTGCATGATAAAGCTTTACAAATAATATATTTGATGTATGTATCATATTGAGCATCAGGCAGCTATGGGGCTGATCACCCTTTAGATTGTACTGTAGCATGAGCATTACACACTACTATTGAGCTGGCACCTCCTTGCGAATCGATCATACGATGAACCCCAGAATCAGGGGTGAGTGCATGCTTGACCAGGCCAGTGGGGCAGATTGTAACCAGCCCGTGGGGGCATGAATCATAGCTCAGTAGAGCTTGTTACTATATATAGCCCATGGGGCAGAGAGAAAACCCAAGGTTCCAGGGTTAAGGAACAAAGCACTTTGCCGGGTGAACCGCACAGGTAAGGGGTGCTATTTGTGTAGGGATCCTATTGCTAGTTATGCACCCGATGAGAGTACACCTACAGAAGGATGACTGTAGGGTGGTTCCTCAGAAGCATTACATACACAGCCCAGTATCATGAGATTTAAAAGCATATATTGTGATATAAAAAGGGCAAGTGGGCCAAGTAGTTATCCCAAGAGAAAGAGTTTACATGAGATGCCAGTGGGCAAGTAGATTCTGGTGGGAATCTAGGAATTTAATAAAGAAAGTTTGGGCTGTAGATAAAGAATGCATATTTTCATATTGTAATGCATGAATTTTTATCTTAATGAGTTATCTTTTAGTGGAATGTTATTGTAGAGTATTTCAGTACTAGTATATTATTTGAAGAATAAACTACATTTTACTTTATCTGATATCATGTTAAAAATATACTTTGAGTTATACAAGCTATATAGTATCAGCATACGGTTGATAATGTGAGGTTATGGTTATCTATTTCTCCATAGTTAGATGGTTATCCAGTCACTGGGACTTAGGTCTCACCCCTCTATGATTAAAATTTACTTTCAGATCAGTGAGTATTTCTGCTAGGATCGCAGGATAAGCAGGACCGGACCTTAGCTGGTGAAGCTTGCTTGGATGCAAAAGGTTGTAGATGATAGCCATGTACATTGAGTTAGCATGGGGCGATATTGTATATTTGTATATGTGTATGTGTACAGTGAGATGTGGTGATGTATTAGACTTATTTAAATATGGATACGAGACTTATGTTTTGGAGAAATTTTGAGTATGATATATGTACTGATGATTTTGATATCGATTGTGAATGTGATCTTATAAACTGCCTAAGGAATGTCATGAAAAATGTTATCTGAGCAGGTTGATCCCTAGTATTGATATGAGTGATGTGCATATATAATTGAGATGATAATAAAAAGTTTTTAACATGATGTGTTTTCGTGTGTCTGCCACTTATGATAATTAGTTGGGGTTCTCTAGCTCTTTATGGAGCGCTACATAAAGACTAGTAAAACTCTATCCGATTACCATAGGTGTGCAGGTGTGCTGTCGGTGGCCCCAGAGAGAAGGGGGAGCTGACAAATAACATCTTTATCCTTTTTGCACACGAGAATATCCAAGAAAGATACACTTTAGAGATTTAAGATCAAGTTTCATAACCTAAGGTCGAACATCCCGAATAAAACAAGTGCAACAGAATATCCTAGGTTCAATAGTGTTGGCCCAGATGGCAACCCAAGAAGGGGGGGTGAATTGGGTTCTTTAAAAAATTCAACTCTTTGAAAATAATTAGATTGATATGAAAGTGCTCAAGTAAACTGAATTAATAAAATCTAAGCACAAATAAAGAAGATAGAGAGAGAGATAAATGCACGGCAAACACAAAGATTTTATAGTGGTTCGGTGTATTTAACACCTACGTTCACTCCCAAGCAACACTTGGGTCCACACTATAATCCCACCGATTACAGTCGAGTTGTTTTACAAGCTCACAACTCCAACTTGTTGTTTTACCCGGGATCATAACGAACCCAGCCGATTTTTTCGAGCTCACCAGCACACAACCCAAATCCAAGCTAACCTTAGCTTGTCCCGAGGTAAATTACCAAACAATAATTTAGAAGTAAAGTTTTTAATACAAAACAGCTCCTCAAATGAGCAAATATGTAATTTAAATGAACAAGGATTAGAAAAGCCTGTTTGAAGTGATTTAAATGTGAAATTTTCTTCTTTTCTCTTCTCTTTTGAATGGTTGAATCAAGCTTCAGCTCTGATTCTTCACAGAAATTTATTGTAGAGAAGTTGAAGAAAAAGGGGGTTTTGAGATTCTTCTTTTCTCCTTTGAAAATCCTTTGAAATTGATCTTTGAAGGCTTTGAATTTCTTTTGAATCTCTCTTCAGATAATAGGCATGGACTCAGAGATTTCTCTTTGAAAATTTCTCTCTCTTTTCACTTGATTTTTTTGATTTTCTCCTGATTTTTCTTCTCTCTTTTTTCAAACGAACGAATGCCCTCTTTTATAGATTTCTTAATCCAAGATTATGTGAGAAAATAGCCGTTACAAGGTACTTGGATTGCTTCTACACGCAAAGAATATAGTCGTTAGAGATTAGGTAGAAAAATATTACCGTTAGAGTCTGTTCTAACAATTTAAAAATCCATTCCTGACAGGTTGGAGTCAGCTCCAACTTTGCATGTGTCAGCTCTAACTCGGGTTTCCAAAAATGGTAATAAAAAGTTCGTTGAGGAGTCAGCTCTGAAAAAGTAATGTGTCAGCTCGGCACATTCAGGTGTCGGCTCCAATATCTAAGGGTGTCGACTCTAACGATGTCTTAAAAATATGCTTTTAAAAAAGTAAAGTAGAGATCCGATCATATCTCTATAATGCTTTTGATTAACAGGCTTACCATCTTCATCTTTATCTAATTTGCATGAAAGACTCATAGGTGTTCCAAGGGGTTTGATTGATTCCATTCCAAACTTCTTGAGAATTTCCTTGTGTACTTTGTTTGGTTGATGAAAATCCCCTCTTCATTTTGTTTGATTTGTAGTCCTAGGAAGAAATTGAGTTCTTCTATCATGCTCATCTCTAATTCACCCTGCATTAACTTAGCAAATTCTTGACACAAGAGATTATTAGTAGCACCGAATACAATATCATCTACATATATTTGTACTACCAATAAATCTTTATCTTTTCTTTTCAAAAATAAGGTTTTATCAATATTTTCTTTAAAAAATCATTTTCAATTAGAAATTTGCTTAACCTATCATACCAAGCTCTAGGTGCTTGTTTTAAACCATAAAGTGCTTTGTGTAATTTAAAAACATGATTTAAAAATTTATGATATTCAAACCTGGTGGTTGTTCAACAAAAACTTCCTCATTTATAAATCCATTTAAAAATGCACTTTTAGCATCCATTTGAAATAAATTAATATTCATATGACATGCAAATGCAAGTAATAGTCTAATTGCTTCTAATCTAGCTATAGGTGCAAAAGTTTCATGAAAATCAATTCCTTCTTCTTGATTATATCATTTTGCAACTAGTCTAGCTTTATTTCTAATTACTATGCCATTTTTATCTAATTTATTTCTAAATACCCATTTAGATCCTATAATCGAATGACCTTTAGGTCTATCTACAAGGGTCCATACATTATTCCTAGTAAATTGATTTAATTCCTCTTGCATAGTTAACATCCAATTACTATCTTTTTCAGCTTCTTCGATAGTTTTAGGTTCAATTTGAGATACAAATTCAAGATGATTATTGATGTTCCTCATTGATGATCTAGTTCTTACTCCTTGAGATGGATCACCTATAATCAATTCCTTTGGATGACCATAGGCATATCTCCAATCTCTAGGAAGATCTACCTCATTATGATTAGTATCAATAACATCAACCCTAGGAGAATCATCATCTTTAGCTTCTTGTTCATGGTCTAAAGATACATCTATATCTAATTTTTCAATATCTCTCTCAAGCAAATCTGTATCTTCCTCATCTTCAATCTTTTCTGAACTTGATGCTAAAGACTCATTAAAAACTACATGAATAGATTCTTCTACAATTAAGTTCCTCTTGTTAAATACTCTATAGGCTTTACTAGATGTTGAATATCATAAGAATATGCCTTCATCAGATTTTGCATCAAACTTTCCAAGATTGTCTTTACCATTATTATAAATGAAACATCTACAACCAAATGCATGAAAATAACCTATGTTTGGTTTTATATTATGTCATAATTCATAGGGAGTTTTCTTAAGGATTGGTCTAATTAGGACTCTATTTAAGATGTAACATGCCGTGTTTATGGCTTTCGTCCAAAAGTATTTTGGAAGTTGGCTTTCACATAGCATGGTATGGGCCATGTCTTCTAAAGTCCTATTCTTTCTTTCTACGACTCCATTTTGTTGGGGTGTCCTAGGTGCAGAGAAATTATAATGAATGCCATTTTTAATGCAAAAATTTTCAAATAGATGATTTTTAAATTCTGTGCCATGATCACTTCTAAGAGACACTATGGTAGTGTTTTTCTCATTTATGACTTTCTTAAAGAATTTCAGAAATATCGAGAAAGTCTCATCCTTATGAGCCAAAAATAATATCCAAGTGAATCTAGAATAATCATCTACTATCACAAGACCATATTTCTTTCCTCCTAGACTAGTGGTTCTTAGTAGGTCCAAAAAGGTCCATATGAAGTAGCTCTAGTGGCCTAGAAGTGGAAACAACATTTTTAGATTTAAAAGAATTTCTAGTTTGTTTTTCAAATTGACATGCATCACAAATTCTGTTATTTTCAAAATCTAGTTTCGGGAGTCCTTTAACTAAATCCATTCTAATTAATTTTGAAATTAGGTGTGTGCTTGCATGACCTAATCTACGATGCCATAGCCATCCAATCTCATTTATATTAGCATTATCAACAACTAAGCAATGATTACTAGTAGACAAATTATCTAAATCAATTAAGTATACATTGCCATTTCTATTTCCAATAAATACAATGCTATTGTTAATGGGATTAGAAACAGTGCAGATAGAAGCTTTAAATGAAACTTTGAAACTTTTATCATACAATTGGCTAATGCTAATTAAATTATGCTTTAAACCATCAACATATAAAACATTCTCAATAAAGGTGGATGGAGTTATTTGAATTTTACCAAGGCCCATAATTTGACCTTTGCTATTGTCTCCAAAAGTAACAACTCCTCCTCTTTTATCTTCAAGGGTGATGAATTACTCCTTGTCATCCGTCATGTGCCTTGAGCAGCTACTATCAAGATACTACTTTCGTTTTGATCCTTTGGCCACAAGACACTCCTGCAAGATAATAAAATCTTATGTTTAGGTACCCAAGCTTTCTTGGGTCCTTCATAGTTAGTAGCAATAAAAATTATTCCTTTTGGAACCCATATTTTCTTGCCTTTAATATTTAAATTCTTATTAGTTTTTCTAAAATTGCATTCATAAGATTTATGTCCTTTCTTGTTGCAATGATAACATGAAACATCATTTTTGTTAGGTTTCTTAATAAAGAAATTGTTTACATATTTTGTTTCATGTCAGGTCTATATCCTAGTTCAGCTTTATCAAATACAACTCTTTGATTACTTAAAAGTAAATTTATTTTTTCTGAGCTATATATGAACTTATCAACAAAACTCTTATATTTATCAATTTCTTTCTTTAAATTAATGTTTTCATTGAAAATTGACTCTTTTCTTTTAGAAAACCTTCCTTTTTAGCTTTTAAATCTTTAATTTCAAGAGTTAATTCATTTTTCTCTTTAAGAAGATTTAAATTTTCAGTTTTCAAAGATTTATTTTTTTTTCTTCAAAATTTTGAAGTCACTAACTAACTCATTAAATGCCTCATATAGTTCATCAAATGTAAAATCATGAGTTTCAGAACTGTTAACCCAATTGTTGATTTTGATGATTAACAAAACAATTTGAGTATAACATTTGAAGTTACTAATGATTTTGATTAAGTTTTTTAGTTTATGATATGATTTATTAATCAAAATGATAAGACAAATCAAGTTCTAGTTCGAATCTAATGTCAACGTAAGATATCAGACATTAGAGTCGACACATGGAATCGCAGAGTCAATTCCAGAAAATGGTACATATTTAGAGTCGACTCCCGGACTGTTAGAGCCGACTCCAACAGAAAAGACAGAACGATGGTTTTTCTGGCCACGACTTAGAGTCGACTCCGGGACTGTTAGAGTCGACTCCAGAAGATTTTTGTGTCGACCCTAGAAAAGTCAGAGACGACTCCAGTTCAAGCGATTTGGGGATTGTCGATTTAGAGCCAACTTCAGAAAAGTTAGAGCCGACTCCAGAATGTCAGATGCGACTTTAGAACTATCAGAACGACTCTAAACTTTACTTTTATCTTTTTAATTCCAACGGCTATTGCTATTTTTGGATCTAATCCTTCTTACACTTGTTTCTAACGGATAGTTTTAAACTATTTATGGATTAAACTGATCTATAAGAAGAGGGTTTGCTGCATCCGAAAAATATAGAAAAGGGATAGAAAAAGAGAGACAAAAAGAAAAGAATAGAGACAAATCTTTGAAATCCATCAGAAAAGAAAAGAGGAAAGATTCGAGAGGAAAGATCATACGATTCCCCAAAAGAAAAGAGAGAGATTCCAAGCCTTCATAGCTTCATTTTGAAGAAATCTCAAGAAAGGAAGCAAGCCCTAGTTTTCTAATCTTCGGAGCTTCAAGAGCATTCTAAAGGAAGATTCACCCAAGAGAAGAGAAGAAGCAAGCCACCAAGATCTGCAAATTAGGCTTTGATTCCTATTTCTTTATTTCGTGTTCTATCATTGTATATTTACTCATTGGAGGAGCCTTTGTTTTGTAAAAACAATTATTGTTTGCTGGGTCAACCAGAGGATTGATTCCATTGAGGCTGTTAGCCTTGAGCAAGCAGTTTGCTTGTGGTGTAAGGTTTTATGCTGGTGAGCCTTGAAAACCAGCTGGGTTCGTTGTGCATCCGGAAAAACAACAAGTTCGAGTTGTGAGCTTGCAAAACAACTCTGCTATAATCAGATTGATTATAGTGTGGACCAAAGAGATACTTGAGAGTGGACGTAGGTGTAGGTACGCCGAACCACTATAAAATCTTCTGTGTTTGTCGTGACTGTCTCATTATCATTAATTCTCTATTTGTGCATATTCTGTTTTAATCTGTGCAAATCCAAGTTTTATTTTCGCTGGGGTTTATTTTTCAAAAGAGTTTAAATTTTTGAAAAACCCAATTCACCCCCCCTTTTGGGTTTCTATCTGGACCAACAATTGGTATCAGAGCTAGTGCTCATTTGATTTGATCTAACGATCAAGAGTCAAAGATCCACATGACAACTCAAGCTGGTTCATCTTTTTCCGAAGGCCAATCTACTAATAGACCACCCTTGTTTAATGGTTTAAACTATGGTTATTGGAAGGCTAGAATGAAAATCTTCATTCAAGCACTTGACTATGGAGCATTATAGTCAATGGACCACACACACCCACTGCTAGAATTAATGGCATGGAGATTCCTAAACCGGAAATGGAATGGGATGAACATGATAAAAAATTGGCACAACTTAATGCCAAAGCAATGAATGTTTTATACTGCTCATTAGATGCAAATGAATTCAATCGTATATCTATTTGCATTTCTGCTAAGAAAATATGGGATAGACTTGAGGTTACCCATGAGGGAACAAATCAAGTCAAGGAATCCAAGATTAACATGCTAGTTCATAAGTATGTATTGTTTAAGATGGATGCATCTGAATCTATTATTGTTATGTTTACAAGATTTACTGATATAGTTAATGGTTTAAAAAGCCTTGGTAAATCTTATGATAATTCTGATCTTGTGAGGAAGGTCTTACGTTCTTTGCCTAGGACTTGGGAAGCTAAAGTGACTGCAATACAAGAGACAAAAGATCTAAGTACCCTATCCATGGAAGAATTATTGGGATCCTTGATGACTCATGAGCTTCAAATTAAGCAACATGTTGATGATGATGAGTCAAAAAAGAAGAGGACTATGGCTCTTAAGATTTCTGAATATATGGAAGAGCCTTATGAATCTGAAGATGAAAGTGATGATGAGGACATGGCACTCATCACAAGGAAATTTAAAAAAGTCATGAAGAAGAAGAAGTTTGAAAAGAAAAAGCCCTTTGCAAGAAAAGATGAGGACAAGGGCAAAGAAAAAGAAGTTATTTGTTTTGAATGTAAAAAAGCCGGGTCATTTTAAATCTGAATGCCCACAACTAAAGAAAGGCACCTAAAAATTCAAAAAGAAGGCAATGATGGCCACATAGAGTGATTCAGAAAGCTCAAGTTCCGAAGAGGAAGAAAAGAGTGAAATGGCCAATCTATGCTTCATGACGGACAATGATGAGGTAAGTCCGAGTTTTCTAGATGATTTTACTTTCGATGAATTGCATAGTGCTTTTTATGAATTAATGGATGATTTTGCAAACTTAAGTTCAAAGAACAAAGATCTGAAAAATCAAATGCAAAAACTATCCTTAGAAAATGAAAAGCAGGTTGTAGAAAAAGAAGTTTTGATAAAAGAAAATGAAAGCTTGAAAAATGAAGTTGATAGACTTAAACCTACAGTTGATAAATTTACTTTAAGCTCTATCAAACTTAATATGATTTTGGACAATCAAAAAGCTGTCTTTGATAAAGCTGGATTGGGATATAATCCACTTAAAAAGCAAAAATCTTTGAAAAATATTTTTATACATGCTAAAAAATCATCAAATATTACTTGTTTTAAATGTGGAAACAAAGGACATAAATCTTATATGTGTAAATATCTACATAATAAAAGAAAGATGATTTGGGTTCCCAAAGGAACAATATTTAATGCATCTAACTATGAAGGACCCAAGAAGGCTTGGGTATCTAAAATTAAGACTTGAATGTTTTGCAGGAGTGTCTTGCAGCCATCAGACTAAAAGAAAATGGTACCTGGATAGTGGTTGCTCAAGACACATGACGGGTGACAAAGATCAATTCATCACCCTTGAATCAAAAAGAGATGGAGTAGTTACTTTTGGTGATAATGGTCATGGCCATATCATGGGTATTGGTAAGATTCAAATTACTCCATCTACTCATATTGATAATGTTTTATATGTCGATGGACTTAAACATAATTTGATAAGTATTAGCCAACTGTGTGATAAAGGTTTCAAAGTTTCCTTTGAAGCTTCAGTTTGCACTGTTACTAATCCCATTAATAATAGCATTATTTTTGTTGGTAAACATTATGACAATGTGTACTTAATTGATTTGAGCAATTTATCTTCAAGTAATCATTGCTTAGTTGCTAATAATGTTAAGATGGATGAGATTGGTTGGCTATGGCACCGTAGATTAGGTCATGCAAGCACACACCTAATTTCTAAACTATTGAAAATGGATTTAGTTAAAGGTATTCCTAGCTTAAATTTTGAAAATAATCGAATATGTAATGCATGTCAATTTGGAAAACAAACAAGAACTTCTTTCAAATCTAAGAATATTGTTTCAACTACTAGGCCACTAGAGCTACTACACATGGACCTTTTTGGACCTACTAGAACCACAAGTCTAGGAGGAAAGAAATAAGGTCTAGTGATAGTAGATGATTACTCTAGATTCACTTGGGTAATGTTTTTGGCTCACAAAGATGAGACTTTCTCAATATTCCTAAAATTCGTTAAGAAAGTCACAAATGAGAAAAACACTACCATAGTGTCTATTAGAAGTGATCATGGAACTGAATTTGAAAATCACTTATTTGAAAAATTCTGTTTTGAAAAAGACATACATCATAACTTTTCAGCACCTAGGATACCTCAACAAAATGGAGTTGTAGAAAGAAAGAATAGGACTTTAGAAGACATGGCCTGTACCATGCTATGTGAAAGCCAACTTCCAAAATATTTTTGGGCGAAAGCTATAAACACAGCATGTTACACCCTAAATAGAGCCCTGATTATACCTATCCTTAAGAATACTCCCTATGAACTATGGCATAATAGGAAACCAAATTTAGGTTATTTTCATACATTTGGTTGTAAATGCTTTATTCATAACAATGGTAAGGATAATATTGGGAAGTTTGATGCAAAGTCTGATGAAGGTATTTTCCTAGGATATTCTACATCTAGCAAGGCATATAGAGTATTTAATAAGAGAAGCTTAGTTGCAGAAGAATCCATTCATATAGTGTTTGATGAGTCTTTACCATCAAGTTCAGATAAAATTAATGATGAGGAAGATACATCTTTGATTGAAAGAGGTATTAAAAAATTAAATGTATCTTCAGATCAAGAACCTGAAGCTAAGGATGATAACTCACCTAAGGATGATGGTATTTATACTGCTCATAATGATAAAGATCTACCCAGAGATTGGAGATATGCTTATGGTCATCCCAAAGACCTAATCATAGGTGATCCATCTCAAGGTGTAAGGACTAGATCATCAATGAGAAATATCAATAATCATCTTGCATTTGTATCTCATATAGAACCTAAAACTATAGAGGAAGCTGAGAAAGATAGTTATTGGATGTTAGCAATGCAGGAAGAGTTAAACCAATTCACTAGGAACCAAGTTTGGACCCTAGTAGATAGACCTAAAAACCACCCTATAATAGGATCTAAATGGGTTTTTAGAAATAAATTGGATGAAAATGGATTGGTAATTAGAAATAAGGCTAGATTAGTTGCAAAAGGATATAATCAGGAAGAAGGTATAGATTTTGATGAAACCTTTGCACCTGTTGCTAGATTAGAAGCCATTAGGCTACTACTTGCATTTGCATGTCATATGAATTTCAACTTATTTCAAATGGATGTTAAAAGTACATTTTTAAATGGTTTTATAAATGAGAAGTTTATGTTGAACAACCTCCTGGTTTTGAAGATCATGAATTTCCAAATCACGTTTTCAAATTCTACAAAGCACTTTATGGTTTAAAGCAAGCACCTAGAGCTTGGTATGATAGATTAAGTAAATTTTTAATTGAAAATGATTTTTCTAGAGGAAATGTTGATAAAACCTTGTTTTTAAAAAGAAAAGAAAAGATTTATTAATTGTTCAAATTTACGTTGATGACATTATATTTGGTGCTACTAACAATCTCCTTTGTCAAGAATTTGCTAAGTTAATGCAGGGAGAATTCGAGATGAGCATGATGGGAGAACTCAACTTCTTCCTTGGACTTCAAATCAAACAAGAGAAAGCGGGATTTTCATCAACCAAACAAAGTACACAAAGGAAATACTCAAGAAGTTTGGTATGGAATCTGCTAAACCTCTTGGTACGCCAATGAGTCCCTCATGCAAGCTGGACAAGGATGAAGAAGGTAAGAAAGTAGATCAGAAGCATTACAGAGGTATGATCGGATCACTTCTTTACTAACTGCAAGTAGGCCAGATATTATGTTTTCTGTTTGTCTATGTGCAAGATATCAATCTAATCCTAAGGAATCACATTTATTGCTGTTAAAAGAATCTTTAGATACTTAAATGGAACTAAAAATGTAGGATTATGGTATTCTAGAGACTCAACCTTAAAATTGATTGCTTATTCTGATTCTGACTATGCTGGTTGTAAATTAGATAGAAAGAGTACAAGTGGGGCATGCCAACTTTTAGGAAGTAACTTAATCTCTTGGTTTAGCAAGAAGCAAAATTCGGTTGCATTATCCACTGCTGAGGCAGAGTATGTTGCAGCTGGAAGTTGCTGTGCTCAAATCCTTTGGATTAAGCGACAACTTGAAGATTATGGTATCACACTGATAAAATTCCTATTAAATGTGATAATACTAGTGCCATCAATCTAACTAAGAATCCAATTCAACATTCAAGAACTAAACACATAGAAATTAGACATCACTTTATTAGAGAACATGTACTAACAATGATGTTTGTCTTGAATATGTTAATACTAATGATCAATTAGCTGATATTTTTACCAAACCTTTGAGTGAGGAAAGATTTTGTTATCTTAGAGGAGAATTAGGAGTTTGTGATCCTTTAGAATGATTTTCTGAAACTCTTAAGGACAACAACTATCTAGACTTCATAATTTCTTGAAAATCCTCTATGTCCAATAAGGAAATTTATCTAGAAATTTGATTCATTGTTTCCCCAATTGATTAAGGAACACTTATCTAGAGTTTGATGATTAATTTGATTAGTTTCAGATCCTTGAAATTTAAATTTTTACTGAAACTATTGTGGAGTCGACACCTGCAGTTTGTGGAGTCGACACCTTATATTTTGATGTTCTGTCTGGGCAATTAGAGCCGACTCTGGCTTCTGCAGAGCCGACTCTAATTCGGGCGCTGACAGATTTTCTGGTTCGGAGCCGACACCTCGCTTTGCGGGAGTCGACTCTAAGTGAACTAGGTCAAAATAAAAAGGCGGAGTCGACACCCAAACGATCCTATCGTCTCCAACCTTTCTAAAACCATTCCAAACTGATTCCAACCCCTCCAAATCCCTCAAATCTCTCAATAACTCATTCCAATCAATCCATGGCTCCTAAGAAGCGTGCTTTGTTGGAGGTTCGGCGTTCCACGAGAAAAAGGACGATTCGAGGCAACCCTCACCGTCTTCATCATTGCCACCCAAGATGCTTCTCCACCTTCACCATCTTCTCCACGGGTAGACCAATTAGCGGGTAAGGCCATTACAACGGAAGAAAAGTAGATTTTGATTTATTTGCTTCGGAGGGCTTTGCTATTGGCGATTGTTGAAGGAAATGGGATGGGAGAAAGTTTGCTCTTTGGATGTTCCTACATACCCTGCCCGTGAGAGAATTTTACAATGATTTATGTAGAGGAGAGGGAGGCTTAGTGAGTTTTGTAAGAGGAACCAAAGTGATAATCACAGCCGAGATTCTTGGAAATTTATTGGAGATGCCTACTATTGGACTTGTTGAGTATCAACATGATGATAGAGGAGGTGCCCTATCTAGGATGTTAGGGAGAGAAGTATCTGAGTTTGAAGAAATCATGGCTAATCAACTAAATTTGGAACTCAGGTTACTTCACAATATTTGTGGAAGAATTTATTTCCTAAAATTGGAAGGTTTGAATATGTCTCGGAGCGAGATATCTTATTGATGGACTGTATCATCACTGGAAGCCTATTAATTTAGCTGGAATGATGATTGGTTATATGGCAGAAGCAGCAACTAAGAAGAGATCAACACTGCCATATGGTATGATTCTGACATTAGTTTTTAGAAGCCAAGGTGTGCTAATAATGGACAATGAGCCACTAAGAAAATTAAGGCATACTGATTACTACAGTGTCTCTACAATTCACCGCATGGGCTTCAGAAAAGAAATGATATTTGGATAAAAAGAGGACAAGAGACCAGAGCTGAGGAAGTTAGAGTTGAGGAGGCCAGAGAGAGGATATTCCTGGACCATCTACTGCTGGACCTTCAGAGGCTGGACCGAGCACTCATCCTTCACCTTCACTTCAGTCAGCCTTGGTATCTGGAAGATTTTCAGAGGAGCAATTGATCAGCTCAGAGCCTACTGACTGAGCATGATTCGGATATGAGAAGTGAATGAAATTGATATCTGCTAAGCTTGACATGATAGTTTCTACTTTGGATAAATCAGTGAATGCCTTGTCATCTGAGCTTCAAAAGATTTTTGAAAGGACTGGAAGGATGCAGATGGATCAAGAGTTATTTAGATGCTACTGGTCAGTTGAAGAAAGATATTGACCTTGCTGTCGCTCAAGTTGAAGCTTGTCTTGAAAATTTTAAGAAAGACCAAAAAGATGAAATTATGGAAATGATTGGACATTTGAAGAAAATTGTTTACAAGCATGTTTGATTTTGATACCCTGTCTTATCCTAGTTTGTATTCTAGGATTTCTAGCTTTCTTTACTTTGATAGCATGTATCTAGGAATTTTGGTTTACTGTAAATGTACTTGAATATGTTACTTTTTGTGAATGTACTTGAATAACACATGTAATGAATCTTGCATTGAAATACAATTATCCTTTTATTGCAAATTTATCTATGAGAACCAATTACCATCTCTATGATTGAATGAACCAACAACCCCGCTCTGATAACCTTCTTTTTATTTTTAAATTCACCTTATTGCTGATAACAAAAAAGGGGGAGAGAAAATTGTATATGCATAAAAGAAATAAGAATGGAAGGATATAAGATTAAAGGAATAAGATTTCAATCTTTTGGCATATCAAAAAAGGGGGAGAGAAATTTTGAGATTTATTTGTATCAAAATGATCAATCTATTTTGGTTTATTATATACCTTGCATAGGGGGAGTTATTTAATGCAGGGGGAGCTTAATGATTTTCTATGTTAAATCATCTTGATTGCTGTTTATAATAGAACTCAAGTATGTTTCTAAAGTTCATTTTGAAACTTGGCATCAAATTCTCTGTTAGGAAGTTTAAAGCTTTAACAATGTCTATAATTCTTAATTCAAATGAATTTTTAATGCATATACTCAAAGTTTTTGTCATCATCAAAAAGGGGGAGATTGTTGACCCAATTGTTGATTTTGATGATTAACAAAACTATTTGAGTATAACATTTGAAGTTACTAATGATTTTGATTAAGTTTTTCAGTTTATGATATGATTTATTAATCAAAATCATAAGACAAATCAAGTTCTAGTTCGAATCTAATGTCAAGGTAAGATTGCAGACATTAGAGTCGACACATGGAATCGCAGAGTCGACTCCGAAAATGGCACAGACTTAGAGTCGACTCCCGGACTGTTAGAGCCGACTCCAACAGAAAAGACAGAACGATGGTTTTTCTGGCCACGACTTAGAGTCGACTCCGGGACTGTTAGAGTCGACTCCAGAAGATTTTTGTGTCGACCCAGAAAAGTCAGAGACGACTCCAGTTCAAGCGATTTGGGGATTTTCGATTTAGAGCCGACTCCAGAAAAGTTAGAGCCGACTCCAGAATGTCAGACGCGACTCCAGAACTGTCAGAACGACTCTAAACTTTACTTTTATCTTTTTAATCCCAACGCTATTGCTATTTTTGGATCTAATCCTTCTTACACTTGTTTCTAACGGATAGTTTTAAACTATTTATGGATTAAACTGATCTATAAGAAGAGGGTTTGCTGCATCCGAAAAAATAGAAAAGGGATAGAAAAAGAGAGACAAAAAGAAAAGAATAGAGACAAATCTTTGAAATCCATCAGAAAAGAAAAGAGGGAAGATTCGAAGGAAAGATCATACTGATTCCCAAAAGAAAAGAGAGAGATTCAAGCCTTCATAGCTTCATTTTGAAGAAATCTCAAGAAAGGAAGCAAGCCCTAGTTTTCTGATCTTCGGAGCTTCAAGAGCATTCTAAAGGAAGATCCACCCAAGAGAAGAGAAGAAGCAAGCCACCAAGATCTGCAAATCAGGCTTTGATTCCTATCTCTTTATTTTGTGTTCTATCATTGTATATTTGCTCATTGGAGGAGCCTTTGTTTTGTAAAATAATTATTGTTTGCTGGGTCAATCTGGAGGATTGATTCCATTGAGGCTGTTAGCCTTGTGCAAGCAGTTTGCTTGTGGTGTAAGGTTTTGTGCTGGTGAGCCTTGAAAACCAGCTGGGTTCGTTGTGCACCCGGGAAAACAACAAGTTCGAGTTGTGAGCTTGCAAAACAACTCTGCTGTAATCAGATTGATTATAGTGTGGACCCAAGAGATACTTGGGAGTGGACGTAGGTGTAGGTACACCGAACCACTATAAAATCTCCTGTGTTTGCCGTGATTGTCTCATTATCTTAATTCTCTATTTGTGCATATTCTGTTTTAATCCGTGCAAATCTAAGTTTTATTTCCGCTGGGGTTTATTTTTCAAAAGAGTTTAAATTTTTGAAAAACCCAATTCACCCCCCCTCTTGGGTTGCTATCTGGACGAACAAGAACTTACATCATCGTCATTTGCCATAAAGCAAATGTTTGCAACTTCTTTTTGTTCCTTCTCGGAAGAGGATTCTTTGCTATCACTCCATGTTACAACATATGCCTTCTTCTTCTTGTAACCCTTCTTTAATTGAGGACACTCATATCTGAAATGTCCCAGCTTCTTACACTCATAACATGTCAAGGGTTCTTTTTCTTTTTCTTTGTCCTTCTCTTTCTCCCTTTCTCGTTTCATTTTTGTTCCAGACTTTCTCTTATGGAAGGGTCTCCTTCTTTGCATAAATTTCTTAAATTTTCTTGTAAGGAGAGCTATTTCATCATCATCATCATCATCCTCATTGCTGCTTTCTTCAATTTCTGCAGCCTTAAGAGCTATGGTTCTCTTTTTCTTGATATCTTCCTCTTGATGTTGCTTCATTGTCAGCTCATGAGTCATCAAGGATCCAAGTAGCTCCTCCAAAGGTAGAGCATTTAAGTCTTTAGCTTCTTGGATTGCAGTCACCTTGGCTTTCCATGATCTTGGAAGAGACCTGAGAATTTTGTGCGCCAATTCAGAGTTAGTATATGTCTTGCCAAGACTCTTCAAGCCATTCATAATATCAGTGAATCTAGTGTACATGCAAGTTATCGATTTAGTTTGTTCCATGCTAAATAATTCATATTTATACACTAAAATATTAATTTTAGATTCTTTAACTTGATTAGTACCCTCATGGGTAACTTCTAATCTATCCCAAATTTCTTTTGCGAAAATATAAGTAGAAATGCGATTAAACTCATTAGCATCTAAAGAATAATACAAAACATTCATGGCTTTAGCATTGAGCTGAGCCAACTTCTTATCATGTTTATCCCATTTCGTTTCCGGCTTAGGAATCACCATGTTATCTACTCTTATTGTGGGTGTGTGAGGACCATTTACTATGATGCCCCATAGGTCATAGTCAAGTGCTTGAATAAAAATTTTCATTCTAGCTTCCCAATAACCATAATTTGTACCATTAAATAAAGGAGGTCGATTAGTGGATTGACCTTCTGAAAAAGATGATCCAACTTGAGCTTCCATTTGGATCCTTGACTCTTGATTGTTAGATCAAATTTAAGTGAGCACAAGTTCTGATACCTATTGTTGGCCTAGATGGCAACCCAAGAGGGGAGAGGATGAATTGGGTTCTTTAAAAAATTTAACTCTTTGAAAATAATTAGATTAATATGAAAGTGCTCAAGTAAACTAAATATATAATCTAAGCACAAATAAAGAAGATAGAAAGAGAGATAAATGCACGGTAAACACAAAGATTTTATAGTGGTTCGGTGTATCCAACACCTACGTCCACTCCCAAGCAACACTTGGGTCCACACTATAATCCCATCGATTACAGTTGAGTTGTTTTACAAACTCACAACTCCAACTTATTGTTTTACCCGGGATCACAACGAACCCAGCCGGTTTTTCCGGGCTCACCAGCACACAACCCAAACCCAAGCTAACCTTAGCTTGTCCCGAGGTAAACTACCTCCACTAATTCAATCCCCTGATTGAATTAGCAAACAATAATTTAGAAATAAAGTTTTCAATACAAAATAGCTCCTTAAATGAGCAAATATGCAATTTAAATGAACAAGGATTAGAAAAGCCTGTTTGAAGCGATTTGAATGTGAGCTTTTCTTCTTTTCTTCTTTTCCTCTTCTCTTTTGAATGGTTGAATCAAGCTTCAGCTCTGATTCTTCACAGAAATTTGTTGTAAAGAAGTTGAAGAAAAAGGGGCTTTTGAGCTTCTTCTTTGAAAATCCTCCGAAATTGATCTTTGAAGGCTTTAGATTTCTTTTGAATCTCTCTTCAAATAATAGGTGTGGACTCAGAGATTTCTATTTGAAAAATTCTCTCTCTTTTTCACTTAATTTTTCTGATTTTCTCTTGATTTTTCTTCTCTCTTTTTTCAAACGGACGGATGACCTCTTTTATAGATTTCTTAATCCAAGATTAGGTGAGAAAATAGCCGTTACAAGGTACTTGGATTGCTTCTACACGCAAAGAAATATAGCCGTTAGAGATTAGGTAAAAAAATATTACCGTTAGAGTCCATTCTGACAATTTAAAAATCCATTCCTGACAGGTTAGAGTCGGCTCCAACTTTGCATGTGTCGGCTCCAACTCGAGCTTTCAAAAATGGTAATAAAAAGTTTGTTGGGGAGTCGGCTCCAACAAAGTGATGTGTCGGCTCGGCGCATTCAGGTGTCGGCTCCAATATCTGAGGGTGTCGACTCTAACGATGTCTTAAAAATACGCTCTCTGTTCTCAGGTTAGAGTCGGATCCAGAAATTTTAGGTGTCGGCTCCCGAACTCCATGTATCGGTTCCAAAAACTGACGCAGAAAGCACTCCTCTGTATCTCAGGTTAGAGTCGGCTCCAGAGTTTCAGGTGTCGACTCCAAACCATGCCAAAAACTTAGAATTGTTCTGATACGCCCTGGTGTCGGCTCCAAACACTGTAGGTGTCGACTCCAAGTTCTAAACTTAAATATTTTCTATTTAAAACTTAATTCAAAACTGATTTTGTGTATCATTTAAATAATTAATCACTCTTAGTCCCTGAAACACTTCTCAAATTTGTCAGAAACACAATGAATATACTCATGGCTTTTATTAATCATCAAAATCAATAATTAGGTCAATAAATAGAAAATAATGACTTATTAGAAAAGAGGACATGAAAGGGAGTCTCACCAGAAAGAACAGAGAAAGGTATATAATTAATCAGAAAATAGGCTATAGAAACTGCATCAGACCAAAATTGTTTAGGGGCTTGCATTTGAAATAACAAAGCTCTGATAATTTCAAGAAGATATCTATTTTTTTATTCAGCAACTCCATTCTGAGATGGTGTATCTACATAAGAAGTTTGATGAATAATGCCATGTTGAACCATATAATTTTGAAAGTATTATGATAAATATTTCTTAGCATTATCACTTCTCAAAATTTATAGAGGCACATTAAATGAGTTTTGATTTCAGTACAAAAGTAGTAAAAAAAAAACATAATTCTAAATAGTTTTTCATTAAAAATAACCATATCATTCGAGAATAATCATCAATAAAGATAATAAAATATTTAAACCCAGTTTTAGAATCAATAGGATAAGGACCCCAAATATCAGAGTGAACTAACTTAAAAGGAACCCTAGCTCTTTTATTGATTCTGAAACTAGAACTCAAACGATGATGTTTGACAAATTGATAAGACTCACAATTTAATAAAGATAGGCTAAAAAATCGAGGATAAAGTTTATTTAACATAGGCAATAAAGGATGACCCAACTGATAATGTGCTTCAAAAGGGGTTACAACTTCAAAACAAGCAACGGACTGTACTTATGTATCAAGAATGTAGAGGCCTCCAAACTTATGTCCTTTACCAATAATCTTTTTCATCATAAGATCTTGAAATAGACAAAAATTAGAATAGAATATAATACAACAATTAAGAGAACGAGTAAGTTTACTGACAGAGACTAAATTAAAGGAAAAGTTAGGTAAACTTAAAATAGATTTCAAAGGAATTAAGGGTGTTAAAATAATTGTGTTGAGCCTTAAAATATGAGATGTAGACCCATCTGCTAAAGTAACCGTAGAACTAAAATCATGTGACTTAAAAGAAGAAAATAGATTAGAATTACCTGTCATGTGATCTGTGGCACCAGAATCAATGATCTATTTGAAAGATGAGGAAACAAGATATGTGTTCATTTTACCTGAATCAACGATGGCAGTAATAGGAGTAGATGAAAACTTTAGAGATTCCTGATACTATGAGAATTTAGCATACTCATTTGCAGATATTAAAATGGACTCAGAAGCATCATTAGTAGAGGCAATATGGACTGACTGGTTCGATTGATTCTTATACTGCTACTTTCTACAATCTTTCTTCACATATCCTGTGACAATAGTAACATATAACACCTTCCAAATCCAATCCTCGAGTATCAAGATTTTGATCATAACTACTTGAGTCTCTTCCTCTATTGCCATGTCTATATGGTTGTCTTTCATATTAAGAAGTGCAGCTGACAAGTGCACTATTAGGCTGAGTAGAAGCTAATTTTTTTATGCAAAGTCATTCAAGATGATTTCTGATAACCCATCTTCGATAAAGGAGTGGAAGTCCCGATTTTTCATTGCCGAAGGAAACATCGGTTCAGATTTTTTGAGAGGATAGGCGAGTTATGTGAAGGATCCGGAGGTGCGCCCGGAGTTGAGTGAGCAGGAGAAAAGAGATTTGGTTACCCTTCGCAGTGGTCAGGAGGTTTCAGCCAGCACTCTGTTAGCAGAGGATGCTCTTTTCGCCGCCGGGCTTAGCTCTATTGACCCTTAAGGTGAGTCTTTGCTTTGATGGCCAGCGTGTTTATGTAATTCCTCTACCGTTTAACTGAACATTTGTTGCGTTTTTAGCCGAGAGGTCCGCATTTATGGGCCAAATAAGGAAGGAGCTGGGCAAGCGCCACAGGTGCTCTAGCTCCGGGGACAAGCACAGGTCCGAGAAGAGGGCCTGTCCTTTCGGGTCTTGCTCAAGGGAACCTAGGAAAGACGGCGCCGGCCGCCACTCCTATGCTTCAAAGAGGAAGGAAGTGGAAACGCCGGCCGTAACTGATAAGCCCTCCCCGTCGGAGGGGGGCAAGGTAACAGAGGAAACCATTGGGGGGAGCTCGGAAGGAGCCACTAAGGTTTCCCCCCTCCAAATAGTGAACGTATCAGATGACGCCAAGGAGATGTCGCTAGACCATCCAGCGATCCTCCCGCCAGATGTTCTTCAGTTACCAACGGTGGGGAGCCCACTGCACATGGAAGAGGCCCCTGCTCAGGTGGAGGGGTCAGGAGAGGCAGTAATGGTGGTTGTCGAAGCTCAAGTGGAGCTGCCTGTTGAGAGGTTGGTGGAGGTCGAGGTGCCTTCTATTGAGGGTCTCTCTGTTACGGTACCAGGGGACGCCGTGAAAGAGATTGAAGTTCAAGTGGAGTCTGCCGAAGATGAAGCAGTAGTCGGAGAGGAAGAGGAAGAAGAAGGGAATCACTGGATGAAGCGGGCGCTCGGGCCGAGGCTTCCTTAATCGGGGCCGAAGCGTCCGAGGCTCTACAGGCCAGAGTCTTGATGGAGGAAGCCGAGCGAATGGCGGTTCCTTAGGCCGAAGCCCCTCAGGCCGGCTCATTGGCCATGAGTTCTCTTGTCCATAGCTCAGAGGTGGATGACATGCTTACTGCCTTGATGAGGTCTATTTTGCGCACGGAAAAAAGTTCCTCGACGGACGAGCCTGCGGTCGAGGATATTATCGATGTGGCTTTTGGTCAGCATGGGCACCGAAGGATATTTACCTTCTCCCCGAAATTAGTAATGCTACCCTTATGAAGATTGCTTTGAGCTATGCCTCCCGGGTGAGTTATTGTACTGAGGCTGTAATTCTTGATGAGTCGGTTTGGTCGTGGTTTCTTACTTGTATTTTTCTTGCAGAATGCCTTGATTACGAGGGCGCTGAATTGGTGCTTAAATTTGGCCACTGGGGCTTGCGCTCAGGCCAGGAAGGAGACGGACGACCTTTGGGCGAGGGTGGATTCAACCAGCCGACTTTTCAGGGCCTTGGCATCCAGTAAGGCAGATTTTGAGAGGGTGAGCGAGTCTTACCGACTTGCAGCCGAGAGGGCCTCTCGGCTCGAGGCTCAAGTTAGAGAGCTTCAGGGTTTCCACGAACAATCGGACAAGGCTTGCCTGGAGTTATCCCAAATTAAGGCTAAGCATGCCGATGAAGTTAGGGCCATGCAGCAGTATTTTAAAAAAAGATGAGACTAGCTGAAGGCTAGTCATGCTGAGGAGAAAAATAATTGGGGCAGGAGGCTCGAGGAGGAGGAGCACAAGTGCCGAAGGCAGCGGGATCAGCTTGCCGGTCTGAATAAGGAATTTGCCGATATGGAGAATCGGCTGAAATGGCAACATGAGCTGATTGCTAGGCTCACCGATGATCTTGATCAATCTCGACGGGAAATTGGGGACAAACATCCCGAATTAATGACCTCAAGGGGGGTCTCCTACAACATAAATCGGTTAAATTGAAGGCCTTGGAAAAGGTTCAGGAGCTGAGCAACAAAATGGCTCGGCAGGAGGAAGAGGTATGGTGTCTTCCTATTTATTTTCTTTCGATGCTTTTCTTTTGCTCGTGGGCTCAATCATCCTAATGTTTTATAGATGGGCAGAATTGGGCTCGAGGCGCAGGAGCAATTTAAGGCTCTAAGGGCAGAGTTGTCCACGAGTCATCAAATGAACTTTGAACTTAGGGACCAACTAGCTGAAGCTAACAGACGAATCACTTCGGCTCCAATTTTCGAAGAGCGTAGAGAGGCTTGTGCCAATGTGTTCCGGTTCGGCGAGGAGGAAACTCGAGCGAAGATCTCTCGAGCATATCCCGAGTTGGATTTATCCTTTTTGGATGCCGAATGTTTTGGTGCTTGTACCCCGGGGGCCGAAGAAGCCGAGTGTGAGGATATTTCGGACATCGATCTTGATGCTATCCTGGGCCCTAATGAGGCCGTGGCTCCCAAAGAATGCCCTAAGTTTGCTGCTGAGGAACCCGAGATTCCTCTTCCGACAACATTTAAAGCGGATGAAGCGAGTCAAGCCCTTCCGGACGTTATCAAAGAGATTCTCAGGACCGACCCGAACCTTGATTCTTAAGGGTTGCTTATGTATTTTCACTTTTTCAATCTATAATATGATCAAAATTTAATGAATGAATCTTCTGATCTCTCTTTGCCTTATCACTTTGGTCATTGCCTTTCTAAACAACCTTTTTACCGGGAGTTCCCTCGATGGTAAACGAATCGTAAGCGAAATGCGCTTTAAGGTCGGATAGCCCTTTGGGGTTCCGAATTGAAGACTATGCCAGATCGACTGGTTTTGCTGATGTATAAAATCATTCGGTTTTTTCACAAAATGCAATTCCGACTTTGCCTCAGTTGGGGCTGAGGTTAGGTGCACGCACACTTACTCGGTTTGCTAAGGCACGAAATGGTTCGGCACGAGAGGGCCAAAAATGGCTCAAATACCTCGGTTGAGGCCGAGATTAGATAGTTCGATTTGTTCAAAGCAAAGAGTTGGTATGTTTTTCGCCAAGGCATACGAAATGGCTTTGCTGAAGGATGCTCTGTTTCTGCTCAAGGCTTTTATCCCGTTGGCCTTTTCCAATGCATGTCTTTTTAACGTATGCGATAAGTATTCGATTGCCATTGGTTAGCGTTGTTTTTGAAAGGGGATTTCCCAGGCCTGCCCGTATCTCAAGGACCTGCGGCCGATTTTCTGTATTTAAGGCTCTTTATTTGAGATCAGAAGGAAATCTTTTGCCTTTCGTCATAGCTTGGGAGGCGTGTTCGGCGTGCTTTGGAATGCACCCCTTTGTTTTTCCCTACCACGTGGTGGCGAGGCAAGGGCGTTTCAAATTTTGGGGCTTCCTTCTTTAATGACTGCCCTCGTCTTACTTGCCTATAAAACGGGGAGAGCGGGCCATGTTAGGCTATCTCCTAAGACCTTCTCCTTCTATTAGTTGTAAGGGCTTTCATGGTGCCCGTTTCGTTGAGAGCGGAGAGATCGAGCTTTCCTTTTGAAAGCTGGTTCATCCCAGATAGTTGGGGTGATGAAGAAGCTGCTGAAGAGCAGGTAGTCCTCAAGGGAGGAATTCTCAGAGGTCATATGGAGAGCGCACGGGAGGCCAGTAGAGGTCATATGGGGAGCGCACGTATGCGCTTCCTGTGTGTCCTTTGTCACTTGCCATGGGGATCACAGGAAATGCAAAGCATACATATTCCCCATGGAAGACATGAGACTAACCTCCTTCCTCAGTTTGGATCTCTCAATTCATCCACCTGAGGAAAACTTTTCCATGTGAGGAAGGAGGAGAGTGGTGTTGGTCTGTTGGTTCTCTGCCTATGTGCTTGGGCAATGGCTAGCAGACTAGCATCCCACTTGGGGGGGATGCTTCATTGGCATAAGCATCCATGGGTCTTTGACCTGGTTATGATCCCCCAAGGTGTCCGTCCGAGGGATCCATGGATGGCGTACTTTGTTCTTTGGCATTAACCAGTGGCTCAACAGAGCTTGTCTGGTTTCTCTGATTTCTGAGGTCGGATGTAGAGACATCGTTATCAACCGAAGCTGCTCAGCCGAGCTTTTATTTTATCTTTATTTCATGTGCAATGATACACTTGTAATGCCTCTCAGGAGGTTGTAATTCTTTCATTAATAAAGAAAGTTTCTACTCTTTCTTCTTTTAACATTGTTTCTTTTTCCGATGTGATTGTGTTGAGAGTTGCTACTCTCATTTTATACTTTTTGGACCATAGCATAATCTATAAGTCCAGCAGCACTTTTGCTACTTTGTTTTTGTTAACATAATATTTAGTCCTCTGTGAAGGAAGCGTTCATCTCTGATTTGGTCAGAGGGGGGCCTGGGCGGCCCTGTGAGCTCATGTGGTGAACATGATCTTACTTAAGGGATGAAGTATATATTTCTTTAAAAGAAATAACTTGCATAATTTTGCTGGTAAGCGAAGAAAGGTTACTTGTTGGCCCAGATGGCAACCCAAGAGGGGGGGTGAATTGGGTTCTTAAAAATTTAACCTTTTGAAACTATGTGCTTTGGAATAAATGAAATTAAGTGCAGGATAAATATTAAGCACAAATAAAGAGATAGAGCAAGAGAGTCAAAACACAGAAAATGTAAGAATTTTATAGTGGTTCGGTGTATCAAACACCTACATCTACTCCCAAGTATCACTTGGGTCCATACTATAATCTACTTGATTACAGCGAGTTGTTTTACAAGCTCACAACTCAAAACTTGTTGTTTCCCTCGGGATTACAACGAACCCAGCTGGTTTTCTGGGCTTACGAGCACAAAACCCAACCACAAGCTATCCTTAGCTTGTACCGAGGTATTCCACCTCCACTAATTCAATCCCTTGATTGAACTAGCAAACAATAAATGAGAATAGGTTTAAGTACACAACAGCTCCTCAAATGAGCAAATAAACAAAGTAATAAACAAGGTTCAGAAAAGCCTGTTTGAAGATCTTTGAATGTGTGCTGTTCTTCTTTTCCTCTTCTCCTTTCAAATATTGAATCAGGGTCTCAGCTCAGATTCTTCAGAAACTTGCAGTTGTGAAGATGAGGATTTGGGGCTTTTGCTTTCTCTCTTCAAATGTTGGAAATCTCCTTGATTTAAGCTTGAGAAGCTTGTGGATTTCTCTTTGAGCTTTCTGAGGATGATGGATTTGAGCTTTGACTCTTTCATCTTTGATTTCTTGCTCAAGATATCTTGGATTTTTCAATCTATTTTTCTCTCTGTTTCCACCTCCTTCAAACGGACGGTTCCCCCTTTTTATAGATCTCTTAATCTAGGGTTTAGGTGGGAAAAATAGTTGTTGGAGATGTTTGAATTCTTCTACACAAAAGAAAATAGCCGTTAGAGGTTAGGTGAAAAGAAATCTTACCGTTGAAGTACGTTCTGACAAATAAAAAATTCGTTCCTGACAGGTTGGAGTCGGCTCCAACATTTCAGGTGTCGGCTCCAAGTCAAGTGTTCAAAAATAGTAAAGAAAAAGTTGTTGGGGAGTCGGCTCCGAAAAAGGTAAGTGTCGGCTTGTCACTTTTGGGAGTCAGCTCCGAAAGCTGTAAGTGTCGGCTCCAGAAAAGTCCATAAAACACGCTCTCTGTTCTCAAGTTAGAGTCGGCTCTAGAAACTCAGGTGTCGGCTCCCGAATTCTATGTGTCAGCTCCAAAAACTGAAATAGAATGCACTTCTCTGTATCTCAGGTTGGAGTCGGCTCCGAAACCTTGGGTGTCGACTCCGAACCATGCCAAAATCTTAGAAACTTTCTGATACGCCTTGGGGTCGGCTCCTGACTATTTGGGTGTCGACTCCAGGCTCTGAACTTTGAAAATTCCTTTTAAAATATTGATTCAAAACATGTTTCTTTAGCCATTTTGATTGATCAAACATTTTAATCCCTGAAACACTTGTTAAATCTATTAGAAACAAAATGAATATACTCATGTCTTTTATTAATTACCAAAATCAATAATTGGGTCAACAATCTCCTCTTTTTGATGATTATAAAAACATTGAGTATATGCATGATTAAACATTAAGATTTTCAAATCAAATATCTCAATTATTTATTCCTCATAGGTAAGCTCCCCCTGAATGAGGTAGCTCCCCCTATGATACTCAGTTTAACATATTCTTCCTTTTAACAGTAAACTTTTAATGTTTGATACCAATTAAACAATTATATCTATTTTAACATCTATTCATCCTTTCAATGCATATATAGAATTGAAATTTCAATTACTTCTCCTTATGTGCAATTAATTAAGATTATTTGATTTAATGCATATACAAAAGCTAAATACTTCTCCCTTTTTTTGTTTTACATTCAATGCATATACGATTATTAAATACTTGATTACTTCTCCCCCTTTTTTGTAATCAACAAAAAGGTCAAGAAGTTTCAAGTGAAATGACAAAATTGATAGTTACTTCAAAGATCAAAAGACATTCATTAAGTATCAAATAAGTTCATTACATCAAGAAGTCAAGCATTACATCATTTTACAAAATGAAACTTCATTACATCAACATCAAACTAGACTAAACATCATCTTTCAACAATATCAAAGAAATTTCATTACAAGATAATTAAAAGTTAGTTCTAATTCGTCTTTGCAATTCTTCTACTATTCTTGCCATTCCTTCACTCTGAGTCTTGACAAAAGCCTTCAGTCTTTCATCAACAAATGTACATGCAGATGCAATTTTATCCTGAAGCTCAGCATTACATTTGAAATAAGTCTCTAAGTCTCCACCAATATCTTTAAGTCCTTCGAAAATGTTCTTGAGATCGTTCTTTAAGGATTCAACGAAGGCTCCAAGAGTAGACTCAATTATTCTAACTCTTTCATCCAAAGAACAGAGTGTCTCTCTCAAGTTCATGAACTGGCTATCTAACTCAGATTTCATCTCTTCCTTGTGAGTGTCAAAAATACTTCTAAGCTGTTCTAACTAAATATCTGAAAAACCAACAGATGACTGAACAAAAGCAGAAGGAACAGGTGGAGCTGGAGATACATCCTGACTGGGCTCTGGTGAGCTATGTCTCACAGATGGTCCTGCCTCAGAAGGGCCAGGCACATTAGTCTCAGCAACCCTATCGCCAGTATGACCTTTTCTCTCCCATTTACCATCTACTTTCACAAAACCCATCCTGTGCACAGTGGCTAAGCTGTAGTAGTCAGTGTGCCTTAGGTTCTTCGAAGGCTCATTTTCAGAAATAACTACTCCTTGACTCCTAAAAACCAAGGTTAGGATCATTCCATAAGGCAGTGAAGATCTCTTCTTGCCTCTAGCCTCAGCCATATACCATATCATCATCCCAACAAGATTTATAGGCTGACCTGTCAAGATACTATCCATGACAACAATGTCTCGCTCTGATACATACTCAGAACGGCCAGTCTTGGGAAATAGAATCCTACTACAGATGTTATGTAACAGCCTAAGCTCAAGTGGCAATAGGTTTGCCCTAACCTCTTCAAATTCAGTTATTTCTCTTCCTAACATTCTTGATAAGGCAGCCGATCTCTCACTGTGAATGTTTGCAACAAAACCAGTGACAGGAATACTTAACAGATTTTCTAAAATTTGAAAAGTAAGATGAATTCTCTTTCCTCTTATTGAACTGACAATTCCACCGTCTCCTCTAGATAAATTCAGATAAAATTCTTTGACAAGAGCTGGATATGTAGGAACATCCAAAGAGCAAACTTTATCCCAACCGAGTTCTTTAATCTGTCTACCAATGTCAAAACCCTCAGTTTCAAAGAAATCTAAATCAACTTTCCTACCTATGGTAATAACTCGCCCAGCTAGGGTATCTACCTGTGGAGATGAGGGGCCAGGATTATCTGAAGGAGTTGATGAAGAATCGTCATTAGGAGTGGGCTCACGGATGGGACGCCTTGTCGTACGCTTTCTTGTAGCAACGGGAGCATCAAAGATTGATCCCCTACGCTTAGGTGCCATAGAAATCTTAGGAAATGATTGATTTGGGGAGTATTTGACTTTGGGAAGATTGGAGAGGGTTTGGAGAGGATTTGGTAAGGGTTTGGAGAAGATAAAATCACGAAGGTGTCGACTCTGCCCTAATAAAGTCAATTTGGGACCACCAGGTGTCGACTCCCGCAAAGTCGGGTGTCAACTCCAAGTCGCTAACACAGTTAGCGCTCGAACTGGAGTCGGCTCCACTTAAGCGGGTGTCGGCTCCAAGGCCAGAGATCGAGAGCGACACAGAAGAGGTGTCGACTCCTTAAATTGAGGTGTCGACAACATTGACAGTTTCAAGAAAAATAAATGAGTTTAAAACAACCGAAACTTGTCAAGATAAAATCAATAATTTATTTGAAATTTTTTTTTGAAATATGGAGAATCAAATTGCTCAAATGACTAGATAAATTGTCCTTAAAAATATGAAAGGAATCTCAAGAAATTGATAGAAATCTAGATAGTCATTCCTTAAGGGTTTCAAAGTCATTCCTTAAGGGTTACAAATCCCTAATTCACCTATCAGATAACAAAATCTCTCTTCACTCAAAGGTTTTGTAAATATGTCAGCTAATTATTCTTCAGTACTAACATAATCAAGACAAATTTTATTATTAGCTACATGTTCTCTTATAAAATGATATCTAATTTCAATGTGTTTAGTTCTTGAATGTTGGATTAAATTCTTAGTTAAATTGATTGCACTTATATTATTACATCTAATAGGATTTTTATCAAGTGTTATGCCATAATCTTCAAGTTGTCGCTTAATCCAAAGGATTTGAGCACAGCAACTTCCAGCTGCAACATATTTTGCTTCAGCAGTAGATAATGCATCAGAATTTTACTTTTTGCTAAACCAAGAGATTAAGTTACTTCCTAAGAATTGACATGTACCACTTATACTTTTTCTATCTAGTTTACATCCAGCATAGTCAGAGTCAGAATATGCAATTAAGTTTAGTGTTGAGTCTCTAGAATACATAATCCTACATTTTTAGTTCCACTTAGATATCTTAAAATTCTTTTCATAGCAATTAAGTGAGATTCTTTAGGTTCTGATTGAAATCTAGCACATAGATAAACAGCAAACATGATATCTGGTCTACTTTGTTAAGTAAAGTAGAGATCCGATCATACCTCTATTGTATTTTTGATCTACCTTCTTACCATCTTCATCTTTGTCTAATTTGCATGACGGACTCATAGGTGTTCCAAGGGGTTTGATTGATTCCATTCCAAACTTCTTGAGAAGTTCCTTTGTGTACTTTATTTGGTTGATGAAAATCCCCTCTTTACTTTGCTTGATTTGAAGTCCTAGGAAGAAGTTGAGTTCTCCCATCATGCTCATTTCGAATTCACCCTGCATTAACTTAGCAAATTCTTGACACAAGAGATTGTTAGTAGCACCGAATACAATATCATCTACATATATTTGTACTACTAATAAGTCTTTGTCTTTTCTTTTCAAAAATAAGGTTTTGTCTACATTTCCTCTGGTAAAATCATTTTTAATCAAAAATTTGCTTAACCTATCATAACAAGCTCTAGGTGCTTGTTTTAAACCATATAGTGCTTTATTCAATTTAAAAACATGATTTGAAAATTCATGATCTTCAAAACCAGGTGGTTGTTACAAATACTTCCTCATTTATAAAACCATTTAGAAATGCACTTTTAACATCCATTTGAAATAAATTTATGTTCATATGACATGCAAATGCAAGTAGTAATCTAATTGCTTCTAATCTAGCTACAGGTGCAAAAGTTTCATCAAAATCAATTCCTTCTTCTTGATTATATCCTTTTGCAACTAATCTAGCTTTATTTCTAATTACTATTCCATTTTCATCCAATTTATTTCTAAATACCCATTTAGATCCTATAACTGAATGACCTTTAGGTCTATCAACTAAGGACCATACATTATTCCTAGTGAATTGATTTAATTCTTCTTGCATAGCTAGCATCCAATTACTATCTTTTTCAGCTTCTTAATAGTTTTAGGTTCAATTTGAGATACAAATGCAAGATGATTATTGATATTCCTCATAGATGACCTAGTTCTTACTCCTTAAGATGGATCACCAATAATCAATTCCTTTGGATGACCATAAGCATACCTCCAATCTCTAGGAATATCTACTTCATTATGATTAGTATCAAATCATCATTCCTAGGTGAATCATTATCTTTAGCTTTTTGTTCATGATCTGAAGATACATCTATATTTAATTTTTCAATGTCTCTTTCTAGTATATTTGTATCTTCCTCATCATCAAATTTTTATAAACTTGATGCTAAAGACTCATCAAAAGCTACATGAATAGATTCTTCTACAATTAAGTTTTTCTTGTTAAATACTCTATAGGGTTTACTAGTTGTTGAATATCCTAAGAATATGCCTTCATCAAATTTTGCATCAAATTTACCAAGATTATCTTTTCCATTATTATGAATAAAACATTTACAGCCAAATACATGAAAATAGCATATCTTTGGTTTTCTATTATTCCATAATTCATAAGGTGTTTTCTTAAGGATTGGCCTAATTAGGGCTCTATTAAGAATGTAACATGCCGTGTTTATAGCTTTCGTCCAGAAGTACTTTGGTAGGTTGTTTTCGCATAGGATGGTACGAGCCATATCTTCTACTGTCCTATTTTTTTCTTTCTACAACTCCATTTTGTTGTGGTGTCCTAGGTGCAGAAAAATTATGATGAATGCCATGTTATGTGCAGAAATTTTTAAATAAGTGATTTTCAAATTCAGTGCCATGATCACTTCTAAGAGACACTATGGTGTTATTTTTCTCATTAGTGACTTTCTTAAAAAATTTTAGAAATATTGAGAAAGTCTCATCCTTATGAGCCAGAAATAATACCCAAGTATATCTAGAATAATCATCTACTATCATAAGACCATATTTTTTTCCTCCTAGACTAGTGGTTCTAGTAGGTCCAAAAAGGTCCATATGAAGTAGCTCTAATGGCCTAGAAGTGGAAACTATAATTTTTGATTTGAAAGAATTTCTAGTTTGTTTGCCTAATTGACATGCATCACAAATTCTGTTATTTTCAAAATCTATCTTTGGAAGATCTTTAACTAAATCCATTATAATTAGTTTTGAAATTAGGTGTGTGCTTGCATGACCTAATCTACGATGCCATAACCATCCAATCTCATTAGCATTAGCATTGTTAGCTACTAAGCAATGATTATTAGTAGACAAATTATCTAAATCAATTAAGTATACATTGCCATTTCTATTACCAACAAATACAATGCTATTGTCAATGGGATTAGAAATAGTGCAGATAGAAGCTTCAAATGAGACTTTGAAACCTTTATCACACAATTGGCTAATACTAATTAAATTATGCTTTAAGCCATCTGCATATATAATATTTTCTATAAAAGTAAAGGGAGTTATCTGAATTTTACCAAATTCCATAATTTGGCCTTTACCATTATCTCCAAATGTGACAACTCCTCCTCTTTTATCTTCAAGGGTGATGAATTGCTCCTTGTCACCCGTCATGTGCCTTGAGCAGCCGCTATCAAGATACCACTTTCGTTTTGATCTTTTGGCCGCAAGACACTCCTGCAAGGTAATCAAACTTTCTGTTTAGGTACCCAAGCTTTCTTGGGTCCTTCATGGTTAGTAGCAACAAAGATTGTTCCTTTCGGAACCCATATTTTCTTTCCTTTAATACTTAAATTCTTATTAAGTTTTCTAAGATTGCATTCATAGGCTTTATGTCCTTTTTTGTTACAGCAATAACATGAAAAATCATTCTTATCCTATTCTTTTCTAAAGAAGTTTTTAACATACTTTTGTTTCTTATTAGGTCTATACCTTAATCTAGCCTTATCAAATACAACTCTTTAATTACTCAATAGAAAATTAAGTTTTTCAGAGCTATATGTAAATTTATCAACTATATTTCTATATTTATCAACTTCTTTCTTTAAATTAACATTTTCATTAAAAATTAACTCTTTATCTTTTAGCAAATTTTCATTTTTAGATTTTAGTTTTTTAACTTCCTGAGTTAGTTTATCTTTCTCTTGGCAAGATTTAAATTATCATTTTTAACGATTTGTCTTCTTTTTCAAAGCTTTAAAATCACTGACTAATTCATTAAATGCATCATATAATTCTTCAAAAGTAAAATCATCATAAGATATTTCAGAACTTACCTCATTGTCGTCGTTTGCCATAAAACAAATGTTTGCAACTTCTTTTTGTTCCTCTTCGGATGAGGATTCATCACTTTCACTTCATGTTGCAACATATGCCTTTTTCTTCTTCTTGTGCCCCTTTTTCAGTTGAGAACAATCATATCTAAAGTACCCCATTTCTTACATTCATAACATATGAGGGGGTCTTTCTCTTTTTCTTTGTCCTTATCCTTCTCTTTTTCTTTTTCTCCTTCCATTTTTGTTCCATATCTTTTCTTATGGAAGGGTCTCCTTCTTTGCATAAATTTCTTAAATTTTCTAGTAAGGAGAGCTGTCTCCTCATATTCCTCTTCTTTCTCACTGCTGCTTATCTCCTTTTCTGCAGCTTTAAGGGCAATTGTTTTCTTCTTTTTGACTTCCTCCTCTTGATGTTGCTTTATGGTCAACTCATGGGTCATCAATGATCCAAGTAGCTCCTCCAAAGGTAAGATGTTGAGGTCCTTGGCTTCTTGGATAGCAGTTACCTTTGCTTCCCATGTCCTTGGAAGAGACCTAAGAATTTTACGAACCAATTCAGAGTTAGTGTAGGTCTTGCCAAGACTTTTCAGACCATTTACAATATCAGTAAATCTAGTGTACATGCATGTGATGGTTTCATTTTGTTCCATGCTAAACAATTCATACTTGTGCACTAGAATATTGATTTTAGATTCTTTAACTTGGTTAGTACCCTCATGGGTAACTTCTAATCTATCCCAAATTTCTTTTGCAGAAATACATGTAGAGATTCTATTGAACTCATTAGCATCTAAAGCACAATATAAAACATTCATGACTTTTGCATTAAGCTGAGCCATTTTCCTATCATTCTCATTCAATCCCTTTCGGGTTTAGGAACTATTGAACCATCTACCAAGTGTGTGGGTGTGCTTGGTCCATTAGTGATTACACTCTAAAGTTCATAATCTAAAGCTTGAATAAAAATTTTATTCTGGCTTTCCAATAAGAATAATTTGAACCATTAAACAAAGGAGGTCTAGTAGTAGAATGACCTTCAACAAATGAAGATCCAGCTTGAGCTACCATTTGAATCTTTAGCTCTTGATCATGTGATCAAATAAACAATGAGCACAAGCTCTGTTACCAATTGTTGGCCCATATGGTAACTCAAGAAGGGGGGTGAATTTGGTTCTTAAAATTTAACCTTTTGAAACTATGTGCTTTGGAATAAATGAAATTAAGTGCAGGATAAATATTAAGCACAAATAAAGAGATAGAGAGAGAGAGTCAAATATAGCAAACACAAGGATTTTATAGTGGTTCGTGTATCCAACACCTACGTCTACTCCCAAGTATCACTTGGGTCCACACTATAATCTACTTGATTACAGCCGAGTTGTTTTACAAGCTCACAACTCAAAACTTATTGTTTTCTCCGGGATTACAACGAACCCAGCTAGTTTTCTGGGCTCACCAGCATAAAACCCAACCACAAGCTATCCTTAGCTTGTACCGAGGTATACCACCTCCACTAATTCAATCCCTTGATTGAACTAGCAAATAATAAATGAGAATAGAGTTTAAGTACACAGCAGCTCCTCAAATGAGCAAATAAATAAGGTAATAAACAAGGTTCAGAAAAGCCTGTTTGAAGATCTTTGAATGTGTTCTTTTCTTCTTTTCTTCTTTTTCTCTTCTCATTTGAAAGATTGAATCAGGGCCTCAGCTCAGATTCTTTAGAAACTTGCATTTGAGAAGATGAGGATTTGGGGCTTTTGCTTTCTCTCTTCAAATGTTGGAAATCTCCTTGATTTAAACTTGAGAAGCTTGTGGATTTCTCTTTGAGCTTTCTGAGGATGATGGATTTGAGCTTTGACTCTTCCCTCTTTGATTTCTTGCTCAAGATATCTCAGATTTTTCAATCTATTTTTCTCTCTGTTTCCACCTCCTTCAAACGGACGGTTCCCCCCTTTTTATAGATCTCTTAATCCAGGTTTTAGGTGGGAAAAATAGCCATTGGAGATGTTTGGATTTTCTGCACACAAATAAAATAGCCTTTAGAGGTTAGGTGAAAAGAAATCTTACTGTTGAAGTATGTTCTGACAAATAAAAAATCCATTCCTGACAGGTTGGAGTCAGCTCCAACTTTTTAGGTGTTGGCTCCAAGTCGGGTGTTCAAAAATAGTAAAGAAAAAGTTGTTGGGGAGTCGACTCTGAAAAAGGTAAGTGTCGGCTCGTCGCTTTCAGGAATCGGCTCCAGAAACTGTAAGTGTTGGCTCCAGAAAAGTCCATGAAACACGCTCTCTATTCTCAGGTTAGAGTCGGTTCCAGAAACTTAGGTGTCGACTCCCGAAATCTTAGGTGTCGGCTCCCAAATTCTATGTGTCGGCTCCAGAAACTAAAATAGAATGCACTTCTCTATATCTCAGGTTGGAGTCGGCTCCGAAACCTTAGGTGTCGACTCCGGACCGTGCCAAAATCTCAGAAACTTTCTGATACGCCTTGGGGTCGGCTCCGGACTATTTAGGTGTCGACTCCAGGCTTTGAACTTTAAAAATTCCTTTTAAAATATTGATTCAAAACATGTTTCTTTATCCATTTTGATTGATCAAACATTTTAATCCCTAAAACACTTGTTAAATCTATTAGAGACAAAATGAATATACTCATGTCTTTTATTAATCATCAAAATCAATAATTGGGTCAACATTACTTACCTCTGCCGAAGCTGATAGGACGCCTTAGTCGCGTCAGAATGTTTAAGAAATTACTCAACTAGGCCAAGGCTTCCAGAAATATAATACTTGGTTTGGCCGAGACTTTAAAAATATATCACTCGGTTTGTCCGAGGCTTCAGAAATATACCACTCGGTTTATTCGAGGCTTCGGAAATATATCACTCGGTTTGTCCGAGGCTTCAGAAATATATCACTTGGTTTATCGAGGCTTCGAAAATATATCACTCAGTTTGTCCGAGGCTTCAGAAATATATCACTCGATTTTTTCGATGCTTCAAAAATATATCACTCGGTCTGGCCAAGGCTTCAAGATTATATTTTACTTGGCGCTGCCAAGGTACGGAGACCATCACTCGGCTTGGTCGAGGCTTCGGGAATATATCACTCGGTTTGGCCGAGGCTTCAAGATTATATTTTACTTGGCGCTACCAAGGTACGAAGACCGTCACTCGGCTTGGCCGAGGCTTCAAGAATGTATCACTCGGTTTGGCCGAGGCTTCAAGATTATATTTTACTTGGCGCTGCCAAGGTACGGAGACCATCACTCAGCTTGGCCGAGGCTTCAGGAATATATCACTCAGTTTGGTCGAGGCTTCAAGATTATATTTTTCTTGGCGCTGCCAAGGTACGGAGATTTCCTGGCCCTGCCGGTATATTTTACTTGGCACGGCCAAGGTATGAAGACCGCTTGGCTTGGCCAATATATTTTACTTGGCACGGCCAAGGTACGAAGATCGCTCGCTTGGCCGATATATTTTACTTGGTGCGGCCAAGGTACGAAGATCGCTCGGCTTGGCCGATATATTTTACTTGGCGTGGCCAAGGTATGGAGATCACTCGGCCCGGCCAAGGATTTCATGACCTGCTTCTCATTGCAGCTTTCAAGGAGAGTTATATAAAAATTTTGCAAATATTTGAGAATTAAATTTAATTCAATGAACAAAAATGAGTTTAGTAATAGCGTACTTTCACTGATGATATGTATGAAGATTATCTGAGTTCCATGTCCGAGGAATAGATTTCCTATCCAAATCTTGGAGTTTGTAGGTGCCGGATCTAATAACTTCCGTCACTTGGTAGGGACCTTCCCAATTTGGGGACAATTTTCCTTGCTCCAGTGGCTTCGAGACGGATGCCTTCCGAAGAACTAGATCGTCAGGGAGGAAAAACTTCCCTCGGACTCTGGTGGAGTGATAATGAGCTACTCTTTGTTGGTAGGCGGCTATCTGGATTCGGGCCTTCTCCCTGACTTCTTCTATCAAGTCAAGATTAGTTCGGAGCTGCTCATCATTGGATTCTTCTGAATAGCCTTCCACACGAGGGGAGGGGAGTCCGACTTCCACAGGGATTATGGCTTCTATGCCAAAAGCCATCTTGAATGGGGTCTACCCTGTGGGTACTCTCTTGGTAGTCTGATATGCCCACAATACATGGTGGAGCTCCTCGGCCCATCGGCCTCGTGCTCGGTTGAGCCGAGCTTTAATTTCCTGCAGGAGAGTTCGGTTGGTTACCTCTGATTCTCCATTAGCTTGAGGATGTCCGACCAACGTTAGGTGATGGAGAATACCAAGATCCTCGCAGAGCTCTTGGAACTTAGGGTTGTCGAACAGCTTCCCGTTGTCGGTGATGATAGTGTGGGGAAGACCGAAGCGGCAAATGATGGATCTCCACATGAAGTCTTTAGCGTAGGCTTTGGTTATCTGAGTGACTACCTCGGCTTCAACCCATTTAGTAAAATAGTCAATCGCAACGAATAAGAACTTCCTTTGCCCCATTGCGAGGGAGAAAGGGCCAAGAATATCTATCCCCCACTTGGCGAAGGGCCAGGGGGATGATATGGAAGTCAGGTGCACCGAGGGAAGCCTCTGAACATTCGAATGCCTCTGGCATGAATCACAAGTTCAAACGAGGTCATCGGTGTCTCTTTGCATCATTTGCCAATAATACCTTTGACACGGCACTTTGTGGCATAGGGCCCGACCACCGAGGTGATTGCCATAGATGCCTTCGTAGACCTCCCGAAGAGCATAGTCGGCCTCTGTTGGTTGGAGGCATTTGATCAGTGGCATTGAGAAGGACCGCTTTTATAGTCGGTCATCAATCAGAACATAATGAGATGATTGCAATTTTAACTTCCTTGCTTCCTTTCTATCAGTGGATAGCAACCCTTCTTTGAGGTACTGGTGCAGGGGTCCATCCAGGATGGTTCGGTGTCAATCTGCATCATCTTATCAGCATCGGCGATGTTGGGCTTCTCCAGGACCTCCAAGTGGAACTTCCACTCAAGATCCATTGACTCTGCAGTCGCTAGGCGGGACAGTAGGTCGGTGCGCGTGTTTTCAGTCCTTGGGATCTAGACAATTTTAAATTCATCGAAATAGGAGGATATATCGTGCACCTTTTGGAAGTATCGAATCATACTCGGCTCTTGAGCCTCGAATTCTTCCTGCACCTGGCCAGCCACCAATTGGGAGTCGATGTAGTTAATCAGTTTTTTAACTTTAAGCTTGTGGGCGATTCGGAGTCCGGAGAGCAAGGCTTCATACTCTGCTTCATTGTTTGAAGCCGAAAAGGAGAAGCAGATGCTGTATTCGAAAGTTGCACCTTCCAGACTGGTGAGGACCAGGTCGGCGCCAGAACCGCCCATGCTGGAGGATCCATCGGCGTGAAGCAACCATGGGGCGTTGGGCTTTGGTTGTCCGGGGGTATCCGAAATAGAGCCATCTTTGGGTATGGTGCATTCGAGGAGGAAGTCCGTCAGAACCTGGGCTTTAATGGCTGAACGAGGCTGATACTGAGTGTCGTGCTCACTCAGCCCGACAACCCATTTGGTCATTCGAGTCCGCCAGAACCTGGGCTTTAATGGCTGAATGAGGCTGATACTGAATGTCGTGCTTACTCAACTCGATAGCCCATTTGGTCATTCTCCCCAATGCTTCTAGACGATGGATAATTTCCTTGAGGGGTTGGTTAGACAGGACGATGACAGTGTGCGCTTGGAAGTATGGCAACAGCTTTCGGACCGATGTCACCAGGGCTAGGACCATCTTCTTGACTCGAGTATACCTTGTTTCAGCATCCTTGAGAAATTTGCTGACATAATAAACAGGTCTTTGAACTTTGTTCTCCTCTCTAATTAGCACCGAGCCAACAACGTCTTCAGAGACTGCTAGGTATAGATTCAGCACTTCCCCTGGCTTTGGGCTGCTGAGGAGAGGTGGTGAGCCAAGGTATTTATTGAGGTCTTCGAAGGACTTCTGGAAATCTGGGGTCCACTGAAAGTTTTTGGTTGACTGAAGCACTTTAAAGAAGGAAAGGCATTTCTAGACCGACCGAGCAATGAAGCGGCTGAGGGCTGCCACTTTCCCAGTGAGGTGTTGCACGTCCTTGACTGACCCAGGCAGGGCCATTTGTTGCAGGGCTTGTATCTTCTGAGGGTTTGCCTCGATGCCTCACTGAGAAACCATGAAGCCGAGGAATTCCCTGGAATTGACCCCGAAGGCGCATTTGGTGGGGTTGAGCTTCATCTGATACTTTTGAAGTGTAGCGAAGCTCTCCACAAGATCCTTAATGTGTTGGGATGCCTCCTTGCTTTTTACTAGCATATCATCAACATACACCTCCATGTTCTGACCAATTTATTCCTTGAAGACTTTGTTGACCAGCTTTTGGTAGGTGGCACCTATATTTTTCAAATCAAAGGGCATAACTCGGTAGCAATAGATACCTCGGTCTGTGATGAAGGTGGTTTTCTCCTCGTATTCAGGCGCCATTCGGATCTAGTTGTAGCCCAAATAGGCATCCATAAAAGTTAGCATTTGATGGCCTAAAGTTGAATCCACGAGCTGGTCGATCCGTGGAAAAGAGAAGCTATCTTTTGGGCAGGCCTTATTGAGGTCAGTGAAGTCGATGTAGATCCTCCATTTGCCATTTGATTTTTTTACCATGACCACGTTCGTCAGCCAGTCAGGGTAACTAACCTTTCGGATAAACTTGGCTTTGATGAGTTTATCCACCTCTTTTACGATGGCTTTTTGGTGCTCGGGGGCGAAGCTTCTTTTCCTCTACTTAATGGGCCTGAATGTCTCATCCACGCTGAGGCGGTGGATCAGGACGTCTGGGCTGATTTCGAGCATATCCGATGCAGTCCAGTGAAGACGTCAGCATTCCTCCAAAGGAATTTGATTAATTCTTGCCGAAGCTTTCCTTCCAGCTGTGACCCAACCTTTATAGTTTGGTCAGGCCGAGCCTTGTCAAGTGGTACCTCCTCTAGTTCTTCGACCGGCTCTCCTTGTTGCTTGGCGAGATCTTTTCGAGCATCCAGCCGTCCACCTCATGCTTTCTGGATTGAAGGTCGGCGACGAAGAAATTTTGAGCTATGATCTGACTTCCTTGAACAACTCCCACTCCCCATTCGGTGGAAAACTTCATGGCGAGATGGGGAATGAAAATGATGGATTTGAGAGATATTTGCCTCAGTCTACCGAGGATGGCGTTGTAGGGAGATCTGAGCTTGGTCACGAGGAAATCCATGAGCACGGTAGCCACACGGGGCCAGGTGCTGGCTCGGACTGATAGAGTGATGACTCCTTTAGGAATTATGGAGTCACCTATAAAGCCCACTAGGGTGGACTCCACCGATCGAAGGCTTTCTACCTGAAATTTTAATCTCACAAAGGCATCGAAATACAGAACATTAACAGAGCTTTCACTATCAACCAAAATTTGGTGTACATCATAACGTTCCATATTTAAAGATACAACTAGAGCATCATCGTGGAGGTATTGTACCTTTCCAAGGTCTCCATCAGAGAAAGTGAGCTCATCAATTTGAGCCTTATTTGGTAAATTTTCCTCCTTGCCAGGCCAAGAGGATGGGGATCCGGCCACCGTTATCACATTGACATTGCCGAGGACCAGGGGATTCGGTGGAGGAAGTTGGCGAGGCTCGGGTTGAAGATTCTCCTCATTGTTCAGCTCAGGGGGACCCCTGAACCGGTCCAGCCTGCCCCACCAAATGAATCGCTCGATCTCGTTCTTTAGCTGCCAGCAATCTTCAGTATCATGCCCGTAGTCCCGATGAAAGCGGTAGTACTTGGTAGGGTCCCTCCGAGTTGCATTACCTCGGAGAGAAGGAGATCGGGGAATTTGCCGCTCGATCTCCATTAGAATCTGTGCTCTTGGCACGATAAGGGGAATATAGCGGTCAAACGTTCGGGCTGAACTCTGAGTTTGGTCTTGAGACGGCGGCGAAGGAGCTCTGTGGTGGCGAGGCAGGCTAGCGCGGTGGTGGGCCCATTTCTTGTCCGAGCCCTTTGCCTCTTTCTTCTTCAACTGCTCGGCTCGAGCTGATCTCCTCGATTCTTCAACCCTGGCATATTTATCCACCAGGGACATCATGTTCGAAAGGATCTTCGGGTAGTTAACCTTCAGAGCTAGGTAGAAGTCTCCCTCCTTGGACACTTCTCTGGCTAAGGCGGACATGGCCACCTCGTGGTTGAGATGGTCGACTTCTAAGAGGTCCATATTGAAGCGGTCGAGGTAATTCTTCAGCGATTCCCCCTCTCTCTGCTTGACCTCGGAGAGGGAATCAGATCTCCATCACTAGCGATGGCTGCTGATGAATTGGCTAATAAGAAAATAGCTCATCTCGTTAAAAGAATCAATGGAACCTGGCTTCAAGCTGTTAAACCAGGTTCGGACAGATCCCCTTAGGGTGGAGGAGAAGGCTCTGCATAGGATCGCATCTGATGCTCCGTAGAACATCATGATGGATCTGAAGCTGCTGAGATGGTCATCGGGATCGATGGATCCGTGATACGGCTCGATGGTAGGGAGCTTGACATGAGGGGAAATCACTTCCCTCATGATCCTCTCGGGGAATGGAATGCCTTGCTCTGCTTTCGGCTAGGATGAAGGAGCTTGCCTGGCGGTGTCTAACTCCCGATGCCATTTTTGCCGCATCTCCTGCATCTGCTGCCTGATCCTATCATCCAAAGTGGTAGGAGGGATCGGGCGATGGGAAGGCAGCAATAGTGTCGAGCTCTGGGAAGACACCGGAGAAGGGAAATGAACCCGCCTAGATCTGAGCGGGCTCTTCCCTCCAGCTCGCTGAGCCGCTGGTTTTGCCTTTGTGGGCTGGTGATAATGATCCACCGCCTTCGGCATATTAGAGGAAGAGATTGCTGGCGGAGCAGGGGTAGCAGCCTCTTCATGAAGCTGAGGAGCAGGGATGACAGAGTCAAGGATTGCTTGGAGCCCCTGGACCAACTGGGTCAATGCCTGAACCTGCTGGACCAAAGTGGCGAACTGGTCCAACGTTACCACCATTGCCAGTGGCGAAGGGGTTTCAGCTGGCGGTGGCGGTGGAGGTACCACACCGCTAATCGGATCAGGCCTTTGAGAGGTGGCCTGATCTTGAGCTTCAGACGTAGCTCTTTTCTGATTGGCTATTAGAGGACGCTTCTTCTGATTTTTTGAGTCTTTTCTCCTGGATCATAAGTTTATGGGACTTGGGGCCCTTCCTCTAGCGCCAATCTATTGCCGAGGAAATCCGTTCTCTGACTCGGGTGCGCTTCTGGCTCCTGATTCGGATGCTGATCTTGTCGTCTCAGGATGGAACCTGCAAGACAGTCTGCACGCAGAGGGTGCTGTGGGGATTATCCTCTGCGGAGGACCCTCCGACATCCAAGTCAATGAAGATTCTTAGCAAGCAGATGTGAGGAGAAGACTCTCACAAAAGAGTTTCCCTTAGGTAGGTGTTCTCTTGGGAGCTCTGAGCTCAGGGAGAGCTTCAATGGAATATGCAAACCAGTGAATGAGTGTGAGTAATTGCATAAAAGTATGCGTAAGAATTGCCTAAGAGTTGTGTACCTGAGAGATTGGAGGACTGTGGCATTTATAGGGGATCACCTGGTTTCTTGGGCATGTCGTGAGGAGAGGTCTGAAAGTCGTTATGATTCGAAACGGATTTGAATCAAGTTTGTTGTAGAACCAGTAGGATCCATATCTTTTCGGTTAAAGGATCGATGGCTGGGAGAGCTGGTTGATGCCTTGAGATTCAGTGATCACATAGACCTAGGCTACTCTTGCGGGTCCTAGGCCACTTCTGGGTATGATTCTTCATTTGGAATCTTATTCAGTTACAGTGAATTTGAACTCTCCCGCGCCGGATTCCACAGAGATATTTTGAATGCCTTGGTTCGACTAGAACAAGGAATAACCTGATTTTTTGAGGTATAGAATGGCTCGGCTCGGATTGCCGAGGTATGAGGATAACTCGGATTACCGAGGTATGGTCAGCTCAAATGGCCGAGGCATGAGGATAGCTCGGTTTCCGAGGTATAGTCGGCTTAGATGACCGAGGTATGAGGATAGCTCAGGTTACTGAGGTATGATCGGCTCAGATGGCCGAGGTATGAGGATGGTTCGGGTTGTCGGGGCGACCCAACTTTGTCAAAGGCGATTCAGCTTCGTTGCTTGGCTGTTATGCCAGCTGGCTGGTAGGGTGTTTGGATTGGGCATGACCCAATTGTGATGTGGGCGGTCAATAATGAAATGACGATTTTACCCCTCATCACGTACATATTATATATGAATTATGAAAAGGATTGGATTGCATTGTCGTTTCTGCTAATTCGATAAGAAAACATAAGTGCACATGATTTGATTTTCAGAAATGATTTTTGGGATATCTTCGCTATTTTCCTTGACTACCAAAACACTTGCAATTGCACGCGTGCATTGCATGATTGAGAGAAAAAAATGTAAAAGTTAAAATTATATTTATGTACTTGCAGTATCACCCTTAAAAATTATGATCAAAATTAATTATTCGTTCCTTTCTTTGTTTTAGAAGCTAGGATTCGATCTGAATATGTAACCTTTTTAATACTAGTCCAAGTTATTTAAATAGGATTTAGTTATCTATTATAAGAGAGGTATTAAGACATTTTTGAAAGAATAAAAGATGTAGAATAAAATATTTCTTAAATCCAAATTAGTGTTTTTCCTACATGGCATAGATTAAGTTTTACATCATTGCAGCTTGTCCTAGTATTTAGCCCCATTTATCTAGCAACCAAAGGCTTAATTTAGGTTCAATTCTTGAATAGTGCATTGTCCCATATTTGAACCTGGATGGTATAGTATCAATGGGGGTCCCCCTCCTTTTATCTCAAAAAAAACAAAATAAAATAAAATAAGCTCAATAGGATTTTTAGTTACCATAACTAAAAGAGAAGATAGAATGCATTTCAAGAAATGAGATAATGTTGCTTCTTTTCTGTTAGTCTATTATCCTTTCTAAAAACAAAATGTCTCAAAACTAAATATATTTATTTTGGCTGCAATACATAAGCTCGAATAAAATATTAATAAAAAAATATTCTCGCTCTGCCTTAGGGTTTGAAGTGGGCTCCATCTTGCATGCAACCTATCAAATTGACCTGGTTTTAGGTCAGATCAAAGGTTAGTCAAAGTTAATTTGGATCATATTTGGATCTAAAATTAGAGCTCAAACAAAGTTCAAATCAGGCTCGAGTCCTTACTTAGATTGATCTAGACTTGGCTTAAATCTTTAGCTTAAGGAAGGTTAAATGTATTGGTCTTTGATCAGGCTCGAATTTAACTCAGATATAGGTCCAACCCTCAAAAGTGATGGACCTTTTAAATTTTATACTAGGTTTTTTATCTATTATGTAAGAATAACTTTATATGTCATGATAAATTATCTTTTACCGAGAAACCCACTAATTTGAGATCTTCATCTTATTTCTAAGTAACTAAATATTATTTATTTTCATGTAGGCACTTAAAGATTGAAATTAACCTTATTAACTTAATTTTTAGTCCAAACATATTGCTATGGGTTGGCTTGATAGACTTTGAGCTGAATCTGGGCACAGCCTTGGATCAGGCTTAGCCTTGGATTCTGAAAGAAATTTTAGACTTGAGCCCAACTAAAAGTCTAGAAAAAAAGAGAAAAAAAGGGTCAAGCTAAGATAAAGGCTTGACTCAATCTAACCAAGCCTACTTCTAACCCTACCCTATCTCAAGCCAAACCGATTCCCCTTGCATATTGGTGAATTGCAAATGATAGGCTAATCTAAACGGTATACAGGTTTAATAGCGGAGGATTCAACTTATAAAAGCACTAGGCATAGGTTAAATAAATAAATTACTCTGTATTGCACTACACATATTTGCATTTTTTTGCTTCTTTTAATTAGCTTCTATATTCGTTTAATAACTCTATCAATAAATGTTTAACATTATATAGAAGTATTTATACCATCAGTTCATGTTTCTCATGTTTAAACTTCTATAGGTGGTCCATATATAGCTAGTTTGTTTGCTTCACTTTTTTATTCTATCAGCACTTCACTGCACTTGGCAATGTTTAGCTGGCTTTTATGTATTTAATTAACTTTTTTGGTTTTAGTTTATTATATTTAATAGATATACAAAATCTTCGAGATTGTATTGGATATTCTTTGGATGTCATGGGTATACGATCCTTTAAATAAGGTCCCTAGTCCTTTGTTCTGTGCAAACAATTTCCTGTAGGGCTTAGAAGGTGTGCACGCCCCCCCTCCCTCCCTCTCCCTTCTCTCTTCTCTATATGTCTGTTCTCCTAGGGTTATCAATGATTTTTTGTAAAAATTCATGTTAATCATTTTTACATGTGTGGATTATTATGGATTAGAATCTTATTACTTTGTAAAGGAAGATAAGTGAGGGCTAGTTCTTGAGGTTTGTCTGACTACTATGTAGATTGCTCGTGATTTGAGCAAGCTTCATGTCCTATATAGGATTCGATGATTGCATTGAATTTATTGAAGTATAGGCTAGTAATCTTGGCCATAGTTAGATAGCATGAGTTTGAGAACTGGCCCTCTTTAATCTTCATATTAATTAGAGGGAAGCTTGATTCCAATTTTTATTATATTTTTCTTCTTTGGTCTGTTGGCTCTATTAATCTCCAAAGCAAAACTTTGAGCCACCATCCTCCGTAAAAGTGTTTATTTTTTAATAATAATGTTTCAAAGATTTAAAAATTCTTATTGCATATTGCATTTATACGTTAAGGATACAAGGATACAAAAAGGAGAGTTTTTTTTTTACTACCATGGTTGCTTGTAAGCCAAAACCATCATTAAGATCCTAAGCACTTGAAAAGATCAATACTCCAAAAAAAAAAAAAAAAATCAAGAACAACTGAACGTATAGGTGTGCATCCACCAAAAAATCTTTTGAAAAATTATGAATATTGAATCACTCTTTCCCTTTTCTAGGGAGGCAGGGGAGGTAAATTTTTTTATTTCACCGGTTCGTAAAATCTCAAATTAATAAATCTCTCGTTGATGCAAATAATTCTTCAAAAATAAAGTACTAGAACATATGGACCATGAGTAATGTTGATAAATACCTTTTCTAGTTAAGTTGGATTTTCATTTTTTTTTTTTTTTTTGATTGTTTTTCTCTGGGGCTTCTCAGAAGAGAGATAGATAAATTAATAAAATTTGATATTTAAAAATATCAAAAAAATCTCTTAAATATCAAAAAAATCTCTTACTTATGGTAAGAAATAATATCGTCTGAGAAAGCATTTGATGGTCTGAGAAAGCATTTGATGGTCATTTATATTGAATTTTTGGTCTTCTTAGTGATTAAATCATGATTACCATCCCAAAACTTCGCATTGATGGTATATATGTTTTCTCTCTATAATGTTGAACCATGTTTGTCCTTTGTTACTGTGGATAGACTTGTCTAGATGACACTTTTATCTTGATTTTTTTTTCTGGTATGCTTTGTCACTTGTGTCTAAACTAAATATGATGTTTGAATTTTCCTTCCCTCTGTGGTTCTATGTATTAGTCCATATTTTTTATATTTAAATTCCTCGTAGAAAGGTGAACTAGAGACAATAAATATCAAAATTATTATGAAATAAAAAGATGTGTATATCCATGTGAGCGTGTTAGCTCGTTTCATATAACCCTGTTGTGATGATCCCAACGTAGATGTAACGTAGCCATATTTTGATCCAACGAAGGGTCAGCTACAACCAAAAACCAAAAAAGAATTCCAGGTCAAGAACAACAACGCGTGGGAAGCATGGGGACTAACATCGATCTACAAGTTGGTTTCTAGCGCTCTGTTCCCACGTTAATTAATATGCATTTGTTCATGATTTTTTTCTTGACCTTCTCTCTCATTCTTATCTGTTTCTTTCATTTGCGCTGAATCACATCTTCTGTACGGCAGGATGTACTTTTTTTTTCTTTCCTGGTAAGTTCAAAACTTATAGTAGAGGATCCTGCCATTCCTTTCGAGCTACGGTTTATGGGTTAAACAAACATGCTCCACGTTTCTCGCCATCTTTTTTGTGCTATTGACGTCAACTTTATATCACTCTTTATCCAAATATCAGGTTCGTTTAACAAAAAATAACATAAACACGTACACCTTAGCAATATTATTATATTATTTTTCACACCATATTGTTCTTCTTCTTTGATCATTGCAGGAACTCACAAAAAAATAAAAAAGATGGATAAGATAACCTACCTGCTCTACTTGGCCACCTTGAAGCAATTACTCAATGATAAACGTTTTTTTATGATAGAGCATAAAAGCAAAGGACTTCGAGTGAGGCCGCGGACAGGTGGGCAATCGTAGTCTTATGGCAGTTGGAGTTCGTCGAATACTATGCCCTCAGGCTCCCCCGATGGGAATTATGAATTGCCCGGGTGGCTGGGCAGGAGATACAGCGCGATCATAGCCGCCATCGACGCGTGTATTTCCCAAAGCAACCTGGAGTGGATGCTGGAGTTCCAATTCATCAGGCGCGTTCGGGTCACGGCCGCCGATCGAAGCGAGATCCGCCGAGAGCTGAATATATGCCTGGAGACCTTTCGAGAGGGCAGTGTGACCGGCATCCCGCAATGCGGCCATAGGTTCCACTGGGATTGCATCGCCAGGTGGTATGATACAGCGTATACGTGCCCGAGCTGCCGGCGCTACGTGCTGGAGAACGCCGACGTCGGGTCTGACTCTGATGATCAAAGCGACGAACATCCGGGGGAAGGTTGATCGCAGCTTGTGCTTTGGATCTTCGATGTCTCGCGTCTCATGTTTTAATGTTATATTATTTCTCTATATGTAAGTAAAACTTGGTGACAATTAGTTTGGTAGTAGTAACCATATGATGTTGCTTGTTTAATTTAGAGGTCTAGTGCAGTGCAGGCGTATGAAGTAGTGTTCTGATATCAAAGAATAATTTGGACTATAATTTGAGCTTTGGTACTCTTTAATCTCCTGAAATCAATTAGCAACCGCTAAATTAGACAGTGCGTTCAGTTATCTTTTCTTGTCCGGTTACCATATATATGTGTGGAATAATTTTTCTTTCTTTCTTTGTTGCTCAATCAACGTGTTTTCTGATATATATGGAAATATCTAAATTATGTATTAATGCCTTTTGCGTCCCACTCGTCCATATACAATGTTTATTTACTTTCCTGTTTATCTATTATTGATTAATTGCATTGAACAACTGCATTAACTCAATTAAAAAATTTATTGTTTTTGAGACTATGACATGAATCTCAGGAATGCCATCAATACTCTTGCATCTTTTAAATTTGGACATATGCTTCCTCTTTTCTGTATGAACATTGTCCTCCAGAGGTTTTCTTTTAAAATTGGAAGGTCTCTCTCTCCACAATGCTGTGTACAGATGGTTTTTCTAAGAGTTTTCACCATAATGTATTTGGCCACTCTCTCTCTCCACAATTTGTCTCCATGATATATCTGGCCAGTCTCTCTCTCTCTCTTCGATAGGAGTGCTACTCATGATCATTTGAAGATGGTGCAAGATTTACCTTTATCACACATACAAGAAACACATCCCGGCTTCCATATTTTCTTGGTATCAATTTTGGATGTGTGCATGTAACTACAGAGAAATAAAACATTCTTGGGGAGATGCATTCATTGGATACCTCATGACATACCCACATGAACTTTGGCGGCAAGAAATTAATATTCTTGCCTATCTCAATTGCAACTTAATGCCATAAAATCCATCAATCGAGAGCTATGGGAGTCCTATAGTTTTCACTCCTCCAACCGGATGCCATCAACAAACCCAAAAGCCAGGGGATATGGGAATGGACATTTCCAAGTGGTCAGAAAAAATTGCCGCCGTGGACACTAATACCATCGGCTAGCCCGAACTATCGGCATTATCTTGCGCTTGGGCGTCGGCTGCATGGGATTTTATATGGGTCCCCACAATATGGCCGCCATGGCCATTGAAGGAGAGTACGGTAGCCTCGCCAAAATCATTTCAAAGCATGAGTTGGAAGCAGAACAAACCGTGGCACCCTCCTTCCTTTCTTCCACCATCCTCCTAGCCGTCGTAGTGCTCAATTTCACTCTCTGCGGCTCTAAGTCATCGTTAGAAACCACAGCCTTGGCTTCTTTTTATCTTTTTCTAATATTTTATAACAATTCCTACCGCTGTTTATTTAATCTATTCCTTCTCATTTGAGTGATTATTCCGTAGAATATGGTGCCGATTTGTTGTTTTTCCTCAACTTTCCTTCGTTTCGGTCCCTTTTTCTTAAGTTAATGTGGATTTTAGGGCAAAGCCCTCTTTTTATTGATTTTGTGTTTATGAACTTATAATTGTTTTACGTCTCATGATTTGGTCTTCCATGTACAAGTTCTTATGCCTGAGATGCTGAGAAGTATTTGTTAAATTAAAAGCCATCATCAATAATTGCTTGGTCTAATCTTTTCTCGAAGCAAAATAGAACACACATTAATTTAACCTATGGAGAAAACTTCAAGCCTTATATGATAATTCTCTACAATATTGGTGCAGTTGTGATTGGGAGTGCCTTCTACTTTTCTTTGGCTTCACCATTCATGCAACCACAGAGCAGGTAGGATTCATGGTTTAGCCTTTTCAATTATTCAGTTCCCAAGCTTTCTTGGTAGGCTAGAAAAGGGATTTATTCTTATTATAATTTAATCTCAGATTGGTGTTATTCTGTTCCTATTTTTGTATGAGTGGAGATTGCATAGAGGCAATAGCCTTTTGGGATGCATGCATATAAATGCATGTGTGTATATATACAACATATACATGTTTTCTTTTTTTTGTTTCTCGTACATGGATAGAAAAAAAGAGAAAGGCATCATGTTATTTTGAGAAAGGTGTGGCTTGAGCTATATATTTTCAAATAAT
>UESW01004217.1:0-115301 GCA_900491605.1 Calamus simplicifolius | reverse complement strand
TATAGGTAATAATCGTTGCATGAAAACATGGCAGTCGTGGCTCTTCATGCCGAACAACTTGAGCTTATGCATGTCCACACACCTACCGATATTTGAGGCATAACCATCTGGAAATTTTAACCCTCTTAGCCAGTTACATAAAACTTCTCGTGAATTTCTGTCAAGAGTGTAACATGCTTTAGGATAGGTCCCATCGGCACTCCTTCTCAAATCACCTCTTCTGCAGTACTGATTAAGTTCTTCTTTAACTTTGCAGTATCTTTTGTTTTTCCCGGGATGTTTAGCACCGTGTTAAATATGTTATCAAAGAAATTTTCTCGATATGCATAACATCCAAATTGTGCCGGATGAGATTTGTGCTCCAATAAGGCAAATCCAAAATATACTTCGCTTCTTCCAGTTATGTTCTTTACATATACGGCTATTTATTCTATCTGCATCCGGTTCCCATGCATACATCAACCCCAAATGCTCTATAGAATCAAATAGATCCGTGCCGGACCTAACCGGTTCGGCAAATTTTGTGACTGCTTTGTTCTTCCGGAAGGCGATCAAGTTACGCCTGTAAGGATGATTTGGGGGCAAGAATTTCCTATGGTTATCAAACCATGACTGCTTACCACTCTTCTGCAATGTAAATGCATCCGAATCATACATGCAATGAGGGCATGCCAGACGTCCAGCAGTGCTCCAACCAGACAACATTGCATATGCCGGAAATCACTTATGTCCACATCAAAGCAGCTCTCATTAAGAAATTTTGTTTCATAGAAATGTCGTAGGCTACCACTCCTGTTTCCCACAACATTATCAATTCGGCCACCAACGGTTGTAGAAAGACATCGATCTTTTCCTTTGGATTTGATGGTCCTGGAACCAAAACGGTTAAAAACATTGCAGGATCTTTCATGCACTTCCACGAGGAAGGTTATATACAGTCAGTATCACAGGCCAACATGAATACTGTTGCCCCGCTTGACCAAATGGTTGGAAGCCATCGGTACAAAGACCTAATCTCACATTCCTTATATCTTCAGCGAAATCAGGATGATTTTCATTGAAATGCTTCCAAGCCTTTGAATCTGATGGATGCCGCATTTCATCCTCTTTAGATTCATGTTCGGCATGCCATCTCATATCAGCAGCTGTTGCCTCAGATCTGTATAATCTCTACAGGCGTGGGGTAAGAGGAAAGTAATGCATCCTCTTGTAAGGCACACTTTTCCTCCTACTTGTACCGGCTCCTCCTTCTGTGTTTTGAACCTTGATTGCCCACAAATCTTACACCATCTCAGCTCTGAGTCTTCACCCCAAAATCATACAATTGTTCAAGCAACAATCGATCTTATTAACTGGGAGCCCAAGCCCACGCAACAACTTCTTTGTTGCGTAAAAACTTCTGCGGCAACATTATCATTTGGCAGAATTTCTTTGATTAACTCAGCTACAGAATTGAACGCCTTTTCTGATAATCGATGTTCTGCCTTAATATTCAACATTCGAGCAGCTGTAGAGAACTGGGAATGACCCTCACACCCAGGATACAATTCTTGATTGGCAGCACGCAACATATCGTAAAATTGTTGTGCTTCTGGATTTGGTTCTTCCATAAATGTATTCTGATTGAAGTCATTACCCGATGCATTCATAACCATTTGTTCATATGTGTTTAAATTCACATATGGTTCATCAACGGGAATTGACTCTTGTTGGCCTATAACAGCTGCTGGAATATCCTCTGGTTCACCATGACAGTACCAAACATAGTAATCAGGAACAAAACCCTTCTTACACAAATGCACCTTAACAGTTTCCACATCTCTGTAGGCTTTATTCTGACACCTGTGGAAGTTGCATGGGCACCTAATCCTAGGCCCATCCATCCATTCAGGTTGGCTACATGCAAAAGCGATAAATTCTTCCAATCCATTCAGAAAATCTGGATTCAGCAAGCCATCTTTTATCCTTGCATACATCCATGAGCGAGTCCCGCTCATTTTTGACCGACTTATACAAAGTCTGGTAAATCATTAAATGAAACCAAAAAATAAAACTATATAGTATTAATAAATATATAACTAAATTATTTCTTGGGCACAATTATATAAGGTTAATTACAACCAATTAAATCATTTAGAAGTACCCAAATTTTTTTAGGTAAATAAGGACCCTACCATGCAAGGGCGAGCCACGGCTACGATCCTTGGGGTGCTAGCAAGGACCGATGCATAGGTTAATGGCTAAAGAGAGGGCTTGAGTTTGTGTCGGGCCATAAGGCGGTGCGTTTAGTCATTAGACTTCAGAAGAATTCAAGTGTCTTAAATAATTCTACCTTCACTCCATGTCTACAAGGTAAGGCCCTATCCCATTCAAGAATATTTTTGTGATATGTTATTCTGCTATTAATTATCATCGATCGGCAACATTGAAATTTTGGCAGCATTTCCCCATATGTTCTCCTACATGTGTGGTATATAAGCCACACTAGGAGAACGTATGAGCAAATGCAAACCGAAATCTCACCCCACGATGATTACTAGCAGACTAACATGTCACAAGAAATATTCCCAAACTGTCCACCAGGACAATTTGAGAATTTGCAAGACTAAGGCTTACAAATTCTCAAACGGGTCTAAAGGTTAATTAAAGTGCTGTGATTATGGAAGTCCGAAGACAATCGAACTTATGCTTGTTATTCTTAACTTCTTGTGAATTATACATGTAATCACTAACTTTTCTAAGATTATTGTGTCAAATACAAATGTTTGCGAATACTAAAATGTAAATCATTGAAACTAGTAATTTGTTGCTGGAAATTAAATAATATTACAACAAAACATTTTATTTAGCATTTCAAAATGTAATGCATCATTAAGTTTGCAGCAGAATATAAATAATCAAGACATAACAAATGTAAATGAGTATAAATGCACAAATACTATTGTCATAAACATTCTGCTTAAATTAATTATTGCATAAATATATGTAAATTAAATAATCTAGCATTACAAATATTATTGAATAATCAAGACATAAAAAACAGTCAATCCAAACAGCTTTATTGAAAAAACAGAGGGGAAGGGGGGTTTCCTCCCTCCCCTGTGTTAAAACAAAATATTTTTTTTTTTCTGTGATGACAGTGGCCTGGCCACCGTGGCCGTGCCCGGACAAAAAAGAAAGGGGGGGGGGAATGTTAAGGAAATTTTTTTTTTGTCACAGTGGCCTAGCCACCGTGGCCAGGCCACTGCGGCCACGGCAGCGGCCGTGGCCGTGGCCGGACAAGAAAAGAAAGGGGGGGCGGGGGGGTTTCCTCCCCTCCCCCTGTTTAAATTTTTTTTTTTTTGATTACAGTGGCCTGGCCACCGTGGCCAGGCCACTGCCGGCCACGGCAGCGGCCGTGGCCGGACGGCCACGGCAGCGGCCGTGGCCGCCTTGTCCGGCCGCGGCACGGCCGTGGCCGGACAAAAAAGAAAGGGGGGGCGGGGGGGTTTCCTCCCCCCCCCCCCTGTTTAAAATTTTTTTTTTTTTTGATTACAGTGGCCTGGCCACCGTGGCCAGGCCACTGCCACGGCCGCCGTGGCGGAGAAGACGGCCACGTGGCGTGGCCGGTCCGGCCGCGTGCCGTGGACATGAAAAGAAGGGGGGGCGGGGGGGTTTCCTCCCCTCCCCCCTGTTAAAAAAAAAATTTTTTTTTTGATTACAGTGGCCTGGCCACCGTGGCCAGGCCACTGCCGGCCACGGCAGCGGCCGTGGCCGCCTTGTCCGGCCGCGGCCACTGCCGTGGCCGGACATGAAAAGAAAGGGGGGGGGGGGGTTTCCTCCCTCCCCCTGTTTAAATTTTTTTTTTTTTTTTTGATTACAGTGGCCTGGCCACCATGGCCAGGCCACTGCCGGCCACGGCAGCGGCCGGGGCCGGACAGAAAAGAAAGGGGGGGCGGGGGGGTTTCCTCCCCTCCCCCTGTTTAAATTTTTTTTTTTTTTTTTTGATTACAGTGGCCTGGCCACCGTGGCCAGGCCACTGCCGGCCACGGCAGCGGCCATGGCCGGAGAAGACGGCCACGGCAGCGGCCGGCGCTGCCGTGGCCGCCTTGTCCGGCCGCGGCCACTGCCGTGGCCGGACATGAAAAGAAAGGGGGGGCGGGGGGGTTTCCTCCCCTCCCCCTGTTTAAATTTTTTTTTTTTTTTTTGATTACAGTGGCCTGGCCACCGTGGCCAGGCCACTGCCGGCCACGGCAGCGGCCGTGGCCGGACAAAAAAGAAAGGGGGGCGGGGGGTTTCCTCCCCTCCCCCCTGTTTAAAAAATTTTTTTTTTTTGATTACAGTGGCCTGGCCACCGTGGCCAGGCCACTGCCGGCCACGGCAGCGGCCGTGGCCGTAGGGAAATAAATAAAAAAAAATCAATTTTTTTTTTAGATTATCGGAGCTTACCTTGGTTGAGATGAGATCGCCGGGTTGCCGGAGTCGGATGCGATCGTCGGGTAGCCGGAGGACGGGGATGCGCCGGAGATTGGAGCTTTAGCTTCACGGCGGCGCTAGGTCAAGACGGGAAGGAGGAAAGGAGAAGGGATCGGGCTTAAATATAGGGAATTAGCGACGCCAAAATTGCATCGCAATTGGCATCGCAATTTTTTTTTTTTTTCTTAGCGATGCACTATGGCGTCGCTAATTCATCGTTAATACATGTTTTTAATAATTTTCTGAAAACATAGCGACGCCACTAAATGCGTCGCTGAAGCGTCGCTAAATTGGCGCCATCACCTGGCGGGAAAAATATTTTTATTTTCTAATAATTGCGTCGCTAAGGCGTCGCAATAATTTTTTAATAATTTAAATAGATTAAAATAAAAACTTATTACAAATATTGCGATGCAACAATTGCGTCGCAATTATTTTTTAAATATTTTTAAATGAAAATATTTAAATTTATTATAATAATTGCGATGACAAATGGCATCGCAATTATTTAAATATTTATAAATGATTATATTATAATTAATGTTAATAATTGCGATGAAAATGGCGTCACAATTTATTTTATAAAATTTTTAATTACATAAACTTATTTAAAAAATATTGCGACGATCGTCGACGATCCAACGGTTGCGATCGATCCAAGCCGTGATCCCGATCGGCCACGACCGATCTCGGACAGTTGCAATCCGTCAGAGATCGGCGACGATCCGACTGTTGCGATCGATCCAAGCCCTGATTCCGATCGGCGACGACCGATCTCGAACCGCGGCTATCGGTCCGATCGGCAAAGATCCGACGTTTGCGATCGATCCAAGCCCTAATCCCGATCGGCCACGACCTATCTCGGACAGTTGCAATCCGTCCCAGATCGACGATGATCCGACGATTGCGATCGATCCAAGCACTGATCCCGATCGGCCACGACCGATCTCGGACCGTGGCGATCCATCCGAAATCGGGACAATCGACGGTTGCGATCGATCCAAGCCCTGATCCCGATCGGCCACGACCTATCTCGAACAGTTGCAATCCGTCAGAGATCGACGATCCGACTGTTGCGATCGATCCAAGCCCTGATTCCCGATGACCGATCGCGGACCGTGGCTATCGGTCCGATCGACAAAGATCCGACGGTTGCGATCGATCCAAGCCCTGATCCCGATCGGCCATGACCTATCTCGGACAGTTGCAATCCATCCCAGATCGACGACGATCCGACGGTTGCGATCGATCCAAGCCCTGATCCCGATCGGCCACGACCGATCTCGGACCGTGGCGATCCGTCCAAAATTGGCGACGATCTGACGGTTACGATCGATCCAAGCCCTGATCCCGATCGGCCACGACCTATCTCGGACAGTTGCAATCCGTCCCAGATCGACGATGATCCGACGGTTGCGATCGATCCAAGCACTGATCCCGATCGGCCATGACCGATCTCGGACCGTGGCGATTCGTCCGAAATCGCGACGATCCGACGGTTGCGATTGATCCAAGCCCTGATCCCGATCGGACCTATCTCGGACAGTTGCAATCCGTCCGACGATCGATCCAAGCCGATCGGCCACGACCGATCTCGGACCGTGGCGATTCGTCCGAATCGGCGATGATCCAATGCGATCGATCCAAGCCCTGATCCCGATCGGCCACGACCTATCTCGGACAGTTGCAATCCGTCCCGATTGACGATGATCCGACGGTTGCGATCGATCCAAGCCCTGATCCCGATCGGCCACGACCGATCTCGGACCGTGGCGATCTGTCCGAAATCGGCGACGATCCGACGGTTGCGATCGATCCAAGCCCTGATCCCGATCGGCCACGACCTATCTCGGACAGTTGCAATCCGTCCCAGATCGACGATGATCCGACGGTTGCGATCGATCCAAGCCCTGATCCCGATCGGCCACGACCGATCTCGGACCGTGGCGATCCGTCCGAAATCGGCGACGATCCAACGGTTGCGATTGATCCAAGCCATGATCCCGATCAGCCACGACCTATCTCGACAGTTGCAATCCGTCCTAGATCGACGATCCGACGGTTGCGATCGATCCAAGCCCTGATCCCGATTGGCCACGACCGATCTCGGACCGTGGCGATCCGTCCGAAATCGACGACGATCCAACGGTTGCGATCGATCCAAGCCTGATCCGATCGGCCATGACTATCTCAGACAGTTGCAATCCGTCCAGATCGATGACCCGACGGTTGCGATCGATCCAAGCCGTGATCCCGATCGGCCACGACCGATCTCGAACAGTTGCAATCCGTCAGAGATCGGTGACGATCCGACTATTGCGATCGATCCAAGCCCTGATTCCGATCGGCGACGATCGATCGCGGACCGCGGCTATCGGTCCGATCGGCAAAGATCCGACGGTTGCGATCGATCCAAGTCCTGATCCCGATCGGCCACGACCTATCTCGGATAGTTGCAATCTGTCCCAGATCGACGACGATCCGACGGTTGCGATCGATCCAAGCCCTGATCCCGATCGGCCACGACCGATCTCGGACCGTGGCGATCCGTCCGAAATCGGCGACGATCCAACGGTTGCGATCGATCCAAGCCCTGATCCCGATCGGCGACGACCGATCGCGGACCGCAGCAATCGGTCCGATCGGCAAAGGTCCGACGGTGCGATCGATCCAAGCCGTGATCCCGATCGGCCACGACCTATCTTGGACAGTTGCAATCCGTCCGAGATCGGCGACGATCCGACGGTTGCGATCGATCCAAGCCCTGATCCCGATCGGCGATGACCGATCGCGGACCGCAGCAATCGGTCCGATCGGCAACGGTCCGACGGTTGCGATCGATCCAAGCCCTGATCCCGATCGGCCACGACCTATCTCGGACAGTTGCAATCCGTCCGAGATCGACGACAATCCGACTGTTGCGATCGATCCAATCCGTGATCCCGATCGGCCACGACCGATCTCGGACAGTTGCAATCCGTCCAAGATCGGCGACGATCCAACGGTTGTGATCGATCCAAGCCCTGATCCCGATCGGCCATGACCGATCTCAGACCGTGGCGATCCATCCGAGATCGGCGATGATCCAATGCTTGCGATCGATCCAAGCCCTGATCCCGATCGGCGACGACCAATCGCGGACCGCGGCAATCGGTCCGATCGACGACGATCCGAGGGTTGCGATCGATCCAAGCCCTTATTCTGATCGGTCACGATCGATTTTGGACCGATCGCTATTTAACATAATTAATTTTTTTAAATATATAACGACGCAAAGGGTTGCATCGTATTTTTTTAATATGATAATTATAATATAAAAAATTAACTTTAATTCAAATAATTACGATGCAACAAGTACGTCACTATATAAAACATAATTTTCCAAATTAATATTTTCGCTTATTACATCGCTAATGCGTTGCTATTTAACATAATTAATTTTTAAAAAGATTGCAACTCAATGTGTTACGTCGTAATTATTTTTTCTCATATTTATAATTTATCAAATATAATTTTATTTAAAATTATTGCGATGCATTTATTGCGTCACTATATTAAAAATAATTTTAATTTATTTTCTGGTTTATTGCGTCGCTAATGCGTCACTATTTAAAATATTTTTTTTTTCCAAAATATTACGATGCACTGGGTGGCGTCGCAATATTTTTTTAAAATATTAGTACTGTAAAAAATATAATTCCATTTAAATTATTTGCGATGCAATTGTGTCGTCACTAAATTAAAAATAATTTTCCTATTTTCTAGTTTATTGCATCGCTATTTAAAATCTTTAATTCTTTTCAAAATATTGCGACGCACTGGTTGGCGTCGCAATATTTTTTAAAATATTACCACTGTAAAAAATATAATTCCATTTAAATTATTTGCGACGCAATTATTGCATCCCTATATTAAAAATAATTTTTCTATTTTACAATTTTATTGCGTCGCTAAGGCGTCGCTATTTAAAATATTTAATTCTTTTGAAAACATTGCGACGCACTGTTATGCGTCGCAATATTTGTAAACTATTTATACTTTAAACAATATAATTTCATTTAAATTATTTGCGACGCATTTGTTGCGTCGCTAAATAAAAAATTATTTTTCTTATTTTTAATTTATTGCGTCGCTAATGCATCGCTATTTAATATATTTAATTCTTTTAAAAACATTGCGACGCAATGTGGTGCGTCGCAATATTTTTTTTGATAATTAGATTTATAAAATTTAATTTAATTTCAATTATTTGCGACGCAATTGGTGTGTCGCTAATTTAAAAATAATTTTTCTAATTATCTATTTTATTGTGTCGCTAATGCGTCGCTATTTAAAATATTTAATTCTGTAAAATAAATTGTGATGCAATATTTGCGTCGCAATATTTTTATTATATTTATATTTCATAAAAAATTAATTTAAAAATATTGCGATGCAATATTTGCGTCGCAATATTAAAAATTTAATTTTTTTTTTGATTTTTTGGTTAATTGAGTCGCTAATGAGTCGCTAATGCGTCGCAATATTTGTTGTCACAAGGCGTCGCAAAGAGGTCGCAATTTAGCGACGCAATTTTGCGTCGCTAAATTTGCGTCGCTATTTCCTTATTTTCTTGTAGTGTATTTTTTGTCCAAGGATGCCCATAATTCCTTAGCAGTATTAATACTAATGTACATATTATACAGAGTATTATCCAAACCATTTAAGATATATTCTTGCATAGAAAGTCTGAATGCTTCCATGCATCCACCGCATCGATCACTTGCTTGTTGGTCTCCCATTCTTTTAGGACTGATGGATCTTCATTGAGAACTCTGACCAAATTTAGAGTGATAAGATAAAACAACATCTTTTGTTGCCACCTTTTGAAATCAATATTGATAAACTTCTTCGGCTTTTCGGCTTGAATGGGTGTAGCAATTGAAGCCATCATAGTAACAGCACTCGGAACATGAAAACTGTCTTAAGATTATTGAAAACTTATGGTGTATGCTACTATGATTAAAGATTGAGTTTAGAGTTGTACTCTACGTTCTTAAGATAATTTGTTCCACACAGATTTGTGATGATTGTCTCCCAGAATATAACGGTCTTCTTTTGATAAAAGCAGCACTACAAATCACAAGAACAACGAACCAAAAATTGCTATACTCTTTTAACTTTAGAGTATGCAAGTACTCTTGAATTCTTAGATAAATTTTGGATAATTTGGAATGAGAATGACATGCTCTATTTATAATCTCAAGGCATCTATTGGATGCATCCCTACGAATTTGATTTCTAATGTTTAATTTGATCGGATGTGATCAATAGACGTGAATGGAGGGTCTTATCAGCCTTTGATACGTTGATTCTTCAATCGTGATATGATGATCACTCGATCCTATAAGCCAATCCACGATACGATACATTGATTCACCATCGTGATCTGATGATCATGTGATCCGATAAGTCATTGTACGGCTTTGATATACCGTTTAATGATCGGGATGATCGTCTTATCACCAACAACATGATCGGGATGATCGTTTATCACCAACAATCCACGGATGGTCAACCATCTTTTATCCAATGATCAATCATCATTCGATCGAACCAATTCCAACTATCAATCTGATCCTGATCTGATCATTGTGATCAATGGTCAATCATTTGACCAGATCTAACGATTACCTACAAAACGCCCATTGTGCCCTTCGTGCATGCATGCGCGCGTGGGTTACGCTACGCATCACTCTCTAACTTTTTACCTATGGTGAGCCTAGGAAACTATTTACGATGGAAGGGGTTTCCATATAAGTAAACCATTTTTACTCAAAATTTTCAATGTGGGACTAAACATTGTCAATTTTTCATTCAAACATTAATGGGTAATGAGTATTCAAGGCTCATTTCTTATTGGTAGGCCCATAGGCCTAATTCATAATAATAAGCCAATTACCCAACATACCATAACTTGCAAACTAAACCATGAACTAGTTACGAGACTTTGGGCAGTGAAAATGGGCACGCAGTGGTTGGAGTTGTCATGGATCCATTTGGATGGAAGGAAGTAAAGGGAAGAAAAGAGAGTAGAGTGGAAATGCTATAAAATATTTTATTTGAAAGAAAGGTGAAGAGAGAAGAGGAGGAGAATCAAGGTAACTTATTCCTCTTCATTCCTCAAGTATTTTTTATCCTCTCAATCGGAAATAAGAAAGGAAAAGAAAATATTTTAAGCTTCATTTTTTTATTAAAAAAATATAAGAAAGTTGATCAACTTTTTTATTAACCAACTTATTTATACTCCTTTGCTTTGGTCAAAAAGTCAAAAAGATAAATTATATTCTTAAGTTATCATTCACGGTTCAATTTGGGGCTAACACTTAATCGAAAAATGCCTAAATTAGTTTCCTATGAATTAGCTAAAATATCTTTTTTATCTTCCTTAAATACCCCTACAAAATCATAATTCCTCCTTTTATTAATATTTCTTAATTCTTTCTTTTATTTGTCTTTTACTCTCTATATATTTTAAGAAGAAAATGTAAGAATATAGTATTTATGAAAGATTCTATAAATGAAATAAAAATATTTTCTTATGAAATGATATATGTTTTATAAAGGAATATATATTATTTAATTAGTAGATAGTAACTATAAAGATTTATTTTTATTTTAAAAAATAATTTTTATATATAATTAATATATATTTTAAAAGTATATCTAAAAATATAGTTTGATAAGAAAAATTGAGCTTCCATTATAAAGAGAGTATAGAATTAGCATGCAAAGTATGTCTGATAGTATAAAGGATATTATTGAAAGATGAATAGATCTTAACAACTTATCTAAGCAAGTTGTAACGTAAAAAAATATAAATAATAGGTACTAGAGTCACTTTTTAATATACAAAAATATGGATAGATTATTTTTTCATCTAAGTGTCACCTAGACAATACTTACCGAAAAAAATGTAGATTTCAAAATAATTTGATATAGCCAAACCAAAGAAATCTTAATAATTTTATATGCTATTTCAAAACTATCCTCGAGTCCTAAAACTTAAAATCTCCTCTTTTTTCAATAATAAAGGATATATTTATCCATTTATCAATATAAAATTTCTTCTCTTTTTTTTCTTTCCTTCTCTCCAAATATATATTATCCCTTCTTTTCTTTTCTATCCTTTCAAAGGAAAGAGAAACAAGCCTCCATTCCCCTCTCTTTCCTTCTCTCCTTTCCTTCTTCACTCCCTCCTTTCTTCCCCTCCAAAGATCTAAACAGACCTTCCAATGGAGAAGAAAAAAAAAAGACATTATCCTTTTCTTATTTGAAAAGAATAAAAAGATTTTTTTCTTCTTTATCTCTAATTTAAAGTTAAAAAATTTGAAATTTAAAGTAGGAATAGAGGAAATGAGTAACCTTCTTTCTCTTCTTTCTTTTGTTACAATAGCTTTTATAGTCGTTCTTCTCCTTTCCCTTTCTTTACCTTATTCTTCCCCTTTTCTTATCTTATATCTATATGTAAACTCCCTGTAATGGTCCAAACCTACTTGCTAGTTGAATTAATTTATTAGCAAATCGAAACTATATAGCTCTAAAAATTTGAGTAAAAATTAATTAGTGGCAAGTTAACTTAAGTTATAGGTTCTTAATCCTTTTCTTTTTTATATGATATAGGGCTGTTTTTTTGAAAATTTCATCTTTCCATCCAAACAGACCCTGAACATAAATTTTTCTACTAAATTTTCAGCATCCATCCGCCAATTAAGGGTGCACTTGGACCAAAACTAGCCAGCATGCATTACTTAGATTGGGTTGTGTAATGTTTAATAAATTATGTCCCAAACATATGCATGGGGCGAGCACGCATGGACACATTCCTTTTGTATTAAAAACTACATACCAACGAGCTACCATTAATGATACGAATTAATATTTACTCACATATGTATAACCTAATCTTGGTAGCACATTGCTTTCTTAAATGATGAAGAAGATAATTGTGGGCTGGTGGTGTAGCCAGAATATACGTCATATCTTGAATAAAATATTATTTTGGCTTGGGGTTTAAATCTATTCCCAAGTGCACCAAGAAAATAGGTAAACATAAAGTCGGTAAAGATCAGTAGGGCTTGTATATATTAGTAATCAATTTGCATCAGGAAACAATGCCTTTCATATCCAGTCCAAAACAGTTCGTATTTATTGTTGCACGTACACGACACTTGACTACAATTGTGAGTAAAGAGATGAAAAGGCTCCTTTTCACATAAATTCTGGCGGACAAACAGTTTAATTCGATCAGGTTACATCCCTCCGCTCAAAATCAATCTGAATGTTTTTTGTACCGAGGTGCACGTACGCACGCAAATTCGATCGTAAAGTCTGGAGCTTGAGAGGATTGGTAGTCATGTTTGCATTTCTTTTGCTAGGATTTTACCGTGGTGACAACTTTTTCAGTAACGTCTTCACCAGACTTCTGAAACTTAAATTTTTAGTCTTTGATTATCATGCCATCTGTGTAGAATATTTTTATGAGACATCAAATATATATATATATATATATATATATATATATATATATATATATATATATATATCTCAAGAAGCTTTTGATCACTGATGTGATAAAGCTAACGATTAAGAAAAAGGTTCTGATGCAAAGAAAAAACACTTCATAGCAAGCTGAAAGGATCTGCAGCAAGTTAGTAACTGAAAGATCGTGTAAAGTAGTTGCCATGGATAAGTGTACGGGATAGAGTTTATCCCCTGGCTATCCCTAGGGATATCCCTTGGCTATCCTATTATGTTGGGGAGCGCGGAATACCCCCAAGATCACGGCTATAGCGTATATGAGTAATACAAAAATCTTTTACCATTCTAATCTATGAGTATAAGATTATACCTTCAGACTTGAACGTTGGAACACTTTGATTTGATTGCTCGACCTCAACTTTTTAGCCTTCCGCCGTATTCCCGAAATACCTTCCTTCTCTCACAAGATGGTGGGATCTCTCGGCCGACCTAGGGTTTCTTGTTTTTCTTTTTTCTCAAAAACGTTAACCCTAGCAACCAACTGAGAGGGTATTTATAGGGCTACAATAGGGACCAATAGGCAAATATGAAAAGGACTTCCCACATAATTAAATCTCCCAATCCTATCCCGGGTTAGAATTCAATTACGTAAATTACAATTCATTCCACTAAAGAATTATAATTGTACTCCTAATCATATTCGAATTTATATTTTCGAGCCTTAATATTAAATACTTATTATCTCCCCACGTTAAGATTACAGATATCCATCAATTAAATTTAAATACTGACAATATAATTTAATTGGCTGTTATTATCCTTGAGACTTATCCACTTAACTTATTTGATGTATCGGATTCAAAATCCACTTACAAGATTTGATACAATCAAAACTTATAAGCTTTCTCAAGGGGATATCATCAATCAACGGATTGATAACTGATTGGAGTTTATTGAGAATCACGTGTAATCTGTATCCAGATAAGAGCATAAGCATAATATTCAAGGTCAGTTGAATGACTATAGTTAGAATAAACCATTCCCCGTAGTCAAGACAGACCTACTAAAAATTTATGCTACAGTTCTACTGATGGTGTGTCCAATTCCATTTAAAACTGTGAACAATAAACTTGTATTCCAAAAGAACCGATGATCTAGTCTTCTGTGTGTAAGCCGTACTCTACACACTAGATCAAATACTCTTTGTAAATACTAGACACATGCACATATATATAGTAAATGGCACACATTGCTCAAAATGAATTTTCATTAAAAATGTAAAGATAACATAAAGCATATCTTTTAGTCTATATCTCTATCACATTGATCATATCAAATGCAAAAGGTAAATCCATAGGATAACCTTTTTTTTACTCTTATTTGGAGGGATAACCAGCTATTCCTGTAAGGGAATAAATTGAGGGGATATCACATGGTTAACCATGGTTAAATATGAATTATCCCTTTGGTTAACTTTATTCTCTACTATCCCTTATAATTATGGCTTTTGGAAATAAGAGAGGATATCCAAGGGATATCTCCTCTTATCCCCTATTTCAAACACTACCTAAGAGTTTGCAACATCCAAGAGAATAATGACAGCCAAGCTCTTCACCTCCATTGAGATGAGAAAGACAAACCATGTAACGTTTTATATGATTTCCCAAAGAAAGATGTAAAAAGAAAATTAATTTGTGAGAAACTGCTGCATTCATCTATGTAGTGATATGTAAGTACTAACAACGATGATATGATGGTAAGCACGCTGCCTACAGCTCAAGGCTTTGATGAATGCCTGTGAGTATGTACGCCCTGCCATACACGGAGAGCACTAAGAAAGAAGATCAGTATTCAATCATCGACAACCACGTACGTTTCAGAGAGAAATGAAGACAGCTACTAATGGCTACAGCGCAAGGAAGGAGAGGAGGACGACCAGGGCCCCATGGAGCAAAAGTTCAATAGACCGCTGCAGTCGTCGTCGTGGTGGCGGCTCGATGGTGGCCGTTAGTTTGGTAGTTTTGGAGGTGGAGGCGAGGGGTGGCGGGAACCTCCTCCCGGGCTTTCCGACGGAATCTATAATAGAATTAAAAAAAGGAAATATTAAGAAATTGGAAAAAGCGTATGGTAACAGAAATCGATTAAGATTCACGCATTACTAGTAACGGAATTCCACGAGCGCGCCAAGGAAAAAGAGACTGCGGCGCACGTTAAGAAAATCAGTAATAAAATCGAAAAATAAGAACACCGAAAGAATTGGAGCAAAGAAAAAGAAAAAGAGAAAGAGAAAGAAATAAAGCAAAAGAGAATTAAATAGTAGAACAAAAGAAATAAGAAAATTCAGGGGAAAAAAGAGCTAGGCTAAACAGTAAACAACCAAAAACAGACCCGTAAATTGAAGAAGGAAATTAGAAGGGGGAGAAAAAAAAATGAACACTTCATTAAAAATCACTTGTGGTGCAGGTTAGCATCAAGTTTTTTTTCCGAATTTTATTTTTAAAATAAAGAAAAGTGAAATGGTGTGAAAATAGAACAACAAAAACAAAAAAGATTGGAAAAAGAAATACCAAGAACAAGTTATATCATTCGGGTGGTGCTATTGATTCAATAGTCCGATCAAAAGACATGATAGCAGGTATAAAAGCTCACATGCACGAGAAAAATCAAAGACAGACAGAAATCAAGAGAACAATAAAATCAAACCTTACAGAAAAAAAAAAATGATGGAAAAATCATGTGTACAGAAAAGATTGCAAGCTCACTTGATTCGCTGGTCGGAATAATAAGTGGAAGGCGCCCGAAAACCGAACCAACTCCCAAAATCAAGAAGAGCGAAAAAACCAAGTTCCCAAGAAAAAAATCAAGAAGAACAAAATAACCAAGAAATCGCAAGATAAAGAGGGTGAGAAGTCGGACTTCGGCAGGTCTCCGCAAAAGTAGAGGCCGCGACGCCGTCGGATTTTCCACATGAGGGGGAGGCGAAGGCGGACGCGTTGGCTGGAGATCCGAGGAGGGAAGGCTCTCGGACCGCGTCGCAGAGGCAGGCGTCGCCACCTCTGGCACCGTTGAGGACGGCGGAGAAGGCTTGGCAGCAGGCGGAAGAAGGCGCCGAGGACACGTTCTCAGGCAGCGCTCCTACGCGAGGGAGGCACGAAGACATCGCCGCCAGCTTCTCCGCACACTGGACATGCGGCGGGGAAGGTATCTGCCCGGCGGTTCCAGAGGTTGCCACCACCGCCAGAAGAAGGAGGGCGGCGAGGAGGAGGGGGATGAGGCGAGGGTGGGGAGGGGGAGGGATGGATCCATCTCTTCTTGGACCGCTGGGGTTTCTTGATCGCTTCCGGAGAAATGGGGAGTGAATGACCGCGCGCAATGGGAGTCGATTATTCCAACCGGAGACGCCGAAGCTAGCCTCAACTGACCAGAGTGTCGCCGGGTTTGATCCTGACCGTTCCGTTGACGTGCTGCGTTTTTCTGGTTGCTGGTGGGTGATCAAGGCGGCAAAGATGACAGCGTAACGCGGTAGACTATACAAGTGTAATTTGCCGCCGGTGACACTTCGGAGAGACGGGCTGGGCGTTGCCACGATGGTGAATCCTAAACTGTATTTTAGTGATCTGCAAAGATTGTTGGTGCGTGCCCGATAGAAGCATTTACCGTCCAAGGCCCAAATTTAATAGAAATACAATTATTAATCCAGAAAATTCCACAGGTTCGTAGTAACACATGAAGCAGCCTAGCTCCATTTCTTTGGCATTGAAAAATAAACATACTTAGCATTATTAGGTAAATTACTTCATGAGATAATTCTCACAGGATGGTACAATTGCATTGTCTTTTGTATTTGTATCACACTAGCTGGATTCACAAATGTTTACAGTAGCTTTTGGCATGCATGATGCTCGTAGCTTATTAGAGAAGAATATATTGGATGGAAAGACCCAAAAAAAAAAAAGATTTTGTTTATTCTTTCCAATAATTTTAACACAAACGCAGAAAATTGTTTTTATGGAGCCACATGTGAAATTGGGAAAGAGCAGATTGCCAAAGAGTGGTAGTCTCATTTCCCCATTTTAGAACATTAGTACAGAAGTAGTAACTTTAATTTTTGCACCACATCTAACTTTACGTCCATCATAACTTGAAAACTAAAACCTTGATCTACGAATAATTATGCCATTTATGGAGAAACCTTCGAGCGTCGTATCTCATTTGGTATTGGAGTTGCATTCCAAGGTGAAAGATTGTTCATATGGTACGAGGAAGCTAAGAATCTGAAAACGTCCATGATAAAGAAAACACATGCACGCAAAAGCAAGCTGAAAGCATCTATAGTCGAGTTAGTGATCCACAATTACAGATTGTTTCACAGGACCCAAAGCAAACAGAGGACGAAAACAGGGAGAGGGAGGAACACGACAGGCCCAGTCAAGAGCAGGCCTTTGCCACCGCGAAATCGCAGAAGAACTGGCGCCGAGCTCGTTATGATCACCAACTCCGGTGTCGGATGACTTCTCGTTTCAGTCGCTGTGCACCCAAAAAAGATAAAACACGAGGGTCAGTGCCAGGCCACAGAGAGTATAGAAGGATAGTTACTCTTTAAAACAGGGAATGATGATCAAGCTAACCCGCATCGCAGTGGGGTTTTTTTTGCTCGGCATCCACAGACGCTGCCTCCTCCGGCGGTTCAGCAACTCCTACCAGGGGAGGGGGGGCTTGATAAATAAAGCGGTATAAAACAATTTAAATCGCGAACTCGTGGGTAAACTTGTAGTTTTACCAGACTGTTGGTTGCCGGTAGCCGCAGGGGCGACGTCCCTAAGCGGCGGCAGCATGGGGGCATCTGCACAAGAACGAGGCCGAGGGTGACGGTAAGTAACGAGACCGTTACTTGGTGAAATCGAAGTAATCTTAGATAAAAAAAATAGCGGGAAAAAATCACAAAAGTTTTAAAACAAAAAAAAAAGAAAGGATACAAAAGGGGGAAAAAGCGGGGAAAGAATTAAAGAATTTGAAATAAATTGAAAATAAATGAAAACCAAGACAGGGAGGCAAATAAAATCAGGGAGAAGAATGGTTGGAACCGCGGCAAGTCTCGGCGAAGGAAGAGGCGGCGGCGGCGTCGGAGGCGCCGCAGTTGGAGAAGAGGGCGACGATGCGGGAGGCGTTGATGGGGAATCCGAGGAGAAGGGGATCACGGACGAGGTGGCAAAGGCAGGAAACTCCGCCGCCGGCGCCGTCGAGGGCGGAGAAGAAGGTCGCGCAGCACGCGGCGGAGGGCACCGGCATCGGGTGGTTCGGCGGCGCGGCCAGGTGCGGCAGGCACGTCGACAGCGCCACCAGCTCCACTGCGCATCCGATGGCGGGCGGGGGAGGTGGTTGGCGGAGGCGATCGCGGCAGCGAGGAGAAGTGCGAGAGAGAGGGCGGGGAAGGGCTTCATTTCTCGGCCTCCTTGATCTTGAGGGAAGCTTTCTTTTCATCTGACCGGAATGCTCCTGGGTTTGAGCAAAAGGACGACTCATATAAGCCCTGGTATTTAGGTTTTCTCGCATTTATATAGGTCATGGTGAGGAAATTAAGATTAGTTACCCTCGCGTCAATCTTTACCGTCCATCCACCCATCGAATTATGCACAAATCTCCAACGAAAGAAAGTTCGATGAGCCTCATCGAGCTCTTCAATTCAAGTGCCTTTTCAGCAACCTCCATTTATTTATTTTTTCAGTAGCCTCATCGGTGCCAAGAGAGGCGAAAATTCCTGCTAATATTCGAGCAACCGCGCATCAATCAAGGATCCATGCGTCGGAGTACATTGGGGTTTAGCCCTGTAATCAAATCTGGGAATTAGAAGTTATGGTGTAATAAAAGTTGATAGAATAAGCTACATGCGGAGACACGAATGTTTACAGGCAGATAAACTAATCCTAATAGCAAATTAGTCTCTTAAATAGGAGGACGGAGGGAGCTTCTATTGGCGCCCACAAAAAACCTCTCAGCACCTGCATTAAAAAAAAAAAAAAAATTTTGCTAAGTACACCCACATGTTAACTCACTACACCCACCCATATTTGTTAATCCCTAAATTACCCTCACACCCTTTCACCCCTCACAAATTCTCAGCACACCCCACCCACATCTCCCCGTTTTCGTCCGCGCCGCCCCCCCTCCCGCCCTCCACCGATCGTCTCCTCCTCTCCCGGCGGAGCTCCTCCTCCCACCCTCCCGGCGGAGCACCTCTTCCCCTCCCGGCGGATCTCCGGCCAGGTGAGTCCCTTTTTTTTTTTTTTTTTTTACTTACCTCCCATGCCGGCGGAGCGGGTTGTCCGGCATGGGAGCTCCCATGCCGGCGGCGGCCCGGCATGAGAACGAGGAAGGGAGCCGGCAGCCCGCCGGCTCCCTTCCCGTTAAGCAATTTTTTTTTTTTTTTTTTTTTGAGTGCCGGCGGCATTCCCGCCAGGAGCTCCCTCTCCGGCGGTTGTCCGGCATGGGAGCTCCCATGCCGGCGGCGGCCCGGCATGAGAACGAGGAAGGGAGCCGGCGGCCCGCCGGCTCCCTTCCCGTTAAGCAATTTTTTTTTTTTTTTTGTTTTTGTGAGTTCCGGCGGCATTCCCGCCGGGAGCTCCCTCTCCGGCGGGTTGTCCGGCATGGGAGCTCCCATGCCGGCGGCGGTCCGGCATGAGAACGAGGAAGGGAGCCGGCGGCCCGCCGTCTCCCTTCCCCGTTAAGCAATTAATTAATTTTTTTTTTTTTTTGTGAGTGCCGGCGGCATTCCCGCCCGGAGCTCCCTCTCCGGCGGGTTGTCCGGCATGGGAAGCATGGGAGCTCCCATGCCGGCTGTCCGGCATTAGAACGAGGAAGGGAGCCGGCGCCCCGCCGGCTCCCTTCCCCGTTAAGGTTTTTTTTTTTTTTTTTGTGAATGCCGACGGCATTCCCGCCGGTGCTCCCTCTCCGGCGGGTTGTCCGGCATGGGAGGCATGGGAGCTCCCAGATCGTTAACAGTAAACTTATTAACCCACTTGCACATAACACTACTGAATTTTGGCAATTGCACTTATTGGCTTGGCAATTGCACTTATTGGCTTGTCATTCTTGGTCAATTTAGTCTTATAATTCATCAATGTAAATCTGAATTTTTTGTTCAGTTTCGTCATATAACTTGTCTACTTGATTTGCATTTTGATTGACGTATATGCTGATACTCAGTTTCAGATATGGATGCTGGTTCCTCGCGATTTAGACCCACGGCGTCAGCCAGAAGACGTCGTGCCGGTCATGCTGAGGCCGAGGTTCCTGCTGCACCATCGCCCCCTGCTGAGACAGTAGACGAGGACATGCCCGCTATGGACGTTGAGGGTGAAGCTGTCGGGCCATGTCCAGGAGGTCCAGAGGATGAGTCTGTCCTGAGTAGTTTCAGGACACATATAGCAGCCTCGATCTGGAGGCAACAGGTATTATTTAATTGCTATTGCATTTTACTTTCTTTAATGTATCGTTACGATGCTGTGATATAAATTATTAATGGCATTTATATTACAGGAACGGGCTCCACTGAAGTGCATGAACCATGCTGCCAAGGTAGCTGAATGGCAGTGGTGGGAATCAAGGTAATCAAATAGGAAGTTCAGGGCAATCATAGAGCAGTCGGGCCTTATAGATCTAGTGCACTCCTCTTATCGGTTCACCGATAAGATTCTTGTCTCCGGCTTTGTAGAGAGATGGCAGCCCGAGACGAACACCTTCCATCTACCCTATGGCGAGATGACTATTACATTGGACGATGTAGCCGCCATCTTAGGGATTACTGTCACGGGTTCCTCAGTGTCATGTGAGAGGATGAGCGATCGGGAAGCTGAGGACATCCTTGTTGAGCTATTGGGTGTGTCAGATACAGATGCGCGTCAGGAGGTTCTATCTGTACGTGGTCAGTCTGTTAGGTTAGAGTGGCTGAAGAGTCATTTTCACACTGTATCTGATAGAGATAGTCATCACAGGATAGAGTGTGCAGCGCGGGGGTATTTGCTATTTTTGATAGGGTGCACACTCTTTGTTGATAAAAGTGGAACGAGGGTGCCTATAGCTTATCTTGCTCTATTTAGGGATTTGGATAGAGTGAGATCATATTCCTGGGGTGCCGCTGCCTTGACTTTCTTGTACCGTCAGCTGGGGATTGCGTCTAGGGCATCAGTTAGACAGATCAGTGGATACATGACGCTGCTCCAGGCTTGGATTTATGAGCATTTTCCAGATCTCACTCCTCATCCATCCCTTGATTATACTGATGCGAGGCCCCGCGTGCAGCGTTGGCATCCTGGCACTCCATCACGTACCTCGATGGACCATTTAGTTGTTCTTCGTGAGTCATTGGACGTTTTGAGGGCCGATCAGGTATGTACCATGATGTGTCGCTTGTATATTTAAGTTTTTTTAATTTGCTATATATGACCTAGCTGGGTATTGTTTATATGTTGCAGGTCATTTGGGATCCCCATCGTCATCAGCGAGCTGATCGTCCGTTCCTAGACATTGCATTCTTCAGTGGATGCCTAAAGTGTATGGATGTCGTAGAACCCTATCATCCTGAAAGGGTTCTACGACAGTTTGGTCGGATACAGACGATCCCTCGCGCGCCACTAGCCCCTGCGCGAGCCAGTAGAGGACCGACAGCAGGATCGTACCGTATTGCATATGTCTTCTTGGATCAGTTATGGGAGGAGTGGGAGGATCACGTACTGAGCCAACGTCGTAGGAGCCATCCGGTTGTCCGACCATCGGACTGTGTTCCAGGATATATGGATTGGTATTCTCGTATCACGCACTTGGTTGTCCACCCCCCAGAGAGCCGATCCAGCATATATGATCGTGCACGAACTGAAGATGTTGATGTTGATCTTGACGTTTACCGGCGGCGCTGTGAGGATGCCATCAGCATTGTACCAACACTCTACATATGGGTCGGGTGGAGATTGCATCATTTGGGACCGACTACATGTACGATGTTATGTCGCATATGGTTGATGTTCTGCAGGGTCAGCACATCTCGACTGTTGAGCCTGATGTGCCTGGACCTAGTCATGCGACACCTGATGTGCCTGGACCCAGTCATGCACGACCTGATGTTCCTGGATCTAGTCGGGCACCCACACAGCAGTATAGGCGTCGACGACGACGGGCTGGGATTGATTGGGATTTGTATTACTTTTGCTTGTTACAAAGTCAATATTTTGTTATATGTAACATTCAAAGCAAATGAAATGAAATGAAAGTTTCAATTAAAATTTTTTTATCTTATTGACAAACATTTCATCCCTTGCCATTCCGTTTCATCCGTGCCATCCCGTGCCGGTACGTGCCGGGCCGCTTGTATTAACACCGCACAATTATCGCGCAAATCGCATTGATTATATCTAAAATATAATGACATGGGTTATTGAAAAATATCAAAGGCCAATCAAAGGCGTGCCGTGCCAATGAAACGCTTGCCGGGCCAATATTACGCGTGGGCCATCAATTGGTGCCCCGTGCCGATCTGCGCACCAGATGGCCCGGGACCCATATCCTCCTCGACATTCCACACAACCACAAAGCCCCGTGCCGGCCCGTGCCGGTGGCGTGCCGGATTTTATTAAAGATTTTGAAATAACTCAATAAATCACTCAATTTTATAAATATTGAAAATATAATTTGAGTACCCTCTTGTCTGCGCACCCGACGGCCCGGGCCCCATATCCTCGACCCATTCCACACAACCAAAGCCCCGTGCCCCGTGCCGAATATCCTCTGTTCGGTCTGACAGAGCTGAACAGAGGCAAACTGTTCGGCCCTGTGTGGCCGAACAAATAGGCCTCTGTTCGGCCCAGTGTGGCCGAACAGAGGATATTTGTTCGGCCACACAGGGCCGAACAAAGGTTCACTCGGAAAACCCTTGTTCGGTCCTGTGTGGCCGAACAAATAACCTCTGTTCGGCCACACTGGGCCGAACAGAGGCGGCCACACAGGGCCGAACACCTTTGTTGTTCGGTCCAACACACACTGGGCCGAACAGTTTTGTTCGGCCACACAGGGCCGAACAGTTTGACTCTGTTCAACTCTGTCAGACCGAACAGAGGATAATTCGGCACGCGGGGCTTTGCGGTTGTGTGGAATGGGTCGGAGGATATGGGGCCCGGGCCGTCGGGTGCGCAGACAAGAGGGTACTCAAATTATATTTTCAAGATTTATAAAATTGAGTGATTTATTGAGTTATTTCAAAATCTTTAATAAAATCCGGCACGCCACCGGCACGGGCCGGCACGGGGCACTAATTGATGGCCCGGCACGCGTATTATTGCCCCATCCGGAATAGTATAGTATTTGGATCTTCTTCGCGTATGTTGGTCCGGCACATACCGGCACGGGATGGCACGAATGGAACGGGATGGCACGGGATGGAATGTTTGACATTAATCGAAGTGTATACAAACAATTTGCACACATAAGAAGATAAAAAAAATGATATTAAAACTTTCATTTCATTTCAATTGCATTGAATGTTACATAAACAAAATGTTGACTTTGTAACAACCAATGCACTCTACAACTCAACAGTCTCGCTAAGTATAACATCGGACGATATATTTTCTCTGAACTGTTGAATCCTAGATTCATAAGAATTGGCCCATCCGGAAGCACAAGGTAAATGGTATTTTTGCCAGTTGGTTGCTATTGGCGGTACTGGATGACCCGGCAACAAGAAAACCTACAAAGAGTAATCAAGTTTAAAAAATCGTCAAGAATAACAGCAATGTCTTAAATTGACAAAGAGTAATATATTTAATACCTCAACAAAATGGTTGCTATTAACGAAGGCCACTGCAATGTCTTTACGGGATACAAGAGGAAGAGGCACCGATCTGAGCGGTAAGAATGTCAGACATTGTTGCAAGGAGAGTGGTACAGGACAACATTGTAGCATGATGCTATAAGATGCCCCATATCTGGCATGGTCATCCACCGGTCATATGGCGGACAATCCTCAAAATATGATAATGCATGAGCGATCTCGTCAACCCTCCCCTCGACAGCATACAATGCGCGATAGTGCTCTATATGACAGTTCAACTCATGTAATAAATCCCTCCTGACACGTGGCCAATCTTCCTCTCCGAAGCCAAGTAAGTCAGCAATTGCTCGGAATCCACAATTGCCATCAGCTTTGACATCCTTGATGTGCTGGATGAATGCCCTCAACCCGTCTGGAAGTTGATTAATAGATCATTGGCTTATGTGACCGGATTCGTTGACGAATAACCTACAAATTGTATTGAATGATATGAATTATATAAAATATAACGATAAGCTATATTAAAGAAAAGCTTCGTACCTTCTTCTTTGGCTGCCCCTTCTGCATCTGCATCCTTGGGATCCCTAAAATATTTTGCTGCGAACCAGGTGAATAACTATCCTGTCCAGATAGAACCAACTCAAATGCGGAAGGGTCACGGCGAGTAGAAGTATCAACCTCCAATGAAGCACGCCCACGTATACCGATCTTCCTTTTCGCAGGTTCTTCAAGAGATGTACTATCAGGACTTGCAATCTCTCTTAATTTCTTTAACATTTGCAATTGAGATGCCCCATCTAACTGCTCGAATTTCTCGGCAATTATATTCAACTCTGGTTTACAGGTCAACTTCAAACTTTGCACATTTTTAGCAGGCTGCATATCAAGTTTCATCCAATGAGGATCTATGCAGTCGAGGGGAATAGGCCGACCTTTCATCCTATACCGCAAAATCTCATGAGCACATGGTAAGCCATGTGTGCGTCGAATAGCACACCCACAAGCTGATTCATGAATCTCAGCTGAATTGGCCCGATTCGATTGGGCAAGGATATGATTTAATGCACATATAGATATGAATCCTCGCAGTTCTTTGAATTCAGCAGGCTTAAAGTTGTGTTGCACGACCGTCAAACTCTTCTCGAATGAGGCTTTAATGTCGCTGTGCTGCAACTCAATCAAACTATTTATTTTTGTCCAAGAAGACTCGAAAGTACCTTGGCTTGAACCAAGCTGTCTTTTAAGCCTTGCATGTGCACTTTCAGCCCTAGTAAAGTAAGCAAATTAGATCAAAGTTATATATCAAAGATAAAAATATAATATATGAATTGCTAAGGGAAATCTTTTTCTTGTAATACCTATTTGTTGTCACATTCCCGTAGTGCCTATAATTGTCCGTCCACGCTGCGACAAATCTTTCCCTGTATTTGCTCAACCAGGTATCTGATACATATCGCAAGGCATCTGGATACGAACTGAAATCTCTCTGAAGTGCACTCCAACGAACATTATAGTCATCTTCTGTGGCTGACAGGACCAGTATATTCCAACTCATTATAAACATATCCCATTTCTCCTTTGTTTCAAATAATCTTTTGCATTGAGCCAGAACATTCCTACTAATATGCCATCTACATAACATATGTGAAGATGTAGGAAATACCCTCTTAATTGCATTCAATAGAGCCAAATCTCTATCTGTGATTATCACCTCAGGCAAAACATCAGCATCCATGACACTGCGCAATCTATCTAATGCCCATGTATAGTTATTTTCCCGCTCAGAGTCCATGTATGCAAAAGCAACAGAAAATGTGAGATTAGTTGATGTCACCCCCACAATCTCTAACAGAGGAAGACGATATCTATTCGTCTTGTATGTGCAATCCATAATCAATACACGAGGAAATGCACGTAACAAATCTATACATCCAGGGTGTGCCCAAAACAAGTCACGCACCACGTCAGTACTACCGCAACTCCTATGCCACTCAATATATTTAGCATCGGCTAATTTACCAAGAAGATGTTGCATCTGTGATCTCCCTGCTTTCTCTAAAACCTTACACCTCTGGCGTGCATTGTAGATCGTCTTCATTGTCGTAACATTGTGGGCATCTCTTTGCTTCAATGTGGACAATATATCCTTTGGCCGAACCAAAGTTTTCGACATATCCACTAACAATGAAGTCTCCTCCCTAGATAATCTTCCAGCATATGAGTGTCCCTCGAAATGCTTCGCAGACGGATGATTGTGCACTCCACAAATAACCTCCAAAATCCAATCATCCGCAGTGTCCAATTTCCTTCCTCTTAATAAAAATGGGCATCCACACTTCTTTGTACCACTAGCCCTCTTCTTTGATCCCTTTTCCTTTTCCTTTCCGCTTGTGCATTTGTGCTTACCGCTCCTTTCGCAACCTAACTTGATTCTTGGTTTCCTAACATTGCTTCCCGAATCAGATGTTTTAATTACAATAACTAATCCATTCCTCCTCCCAGCTTCCCGACACCAACTACACAATTCTTCTCTACTCTTGAATATCTACACAATAAATAGTATAATTTAGCAAGTATAGTATACAATTAAAACAAGTCAGCAACAATTGCAATCAAAATTATCTTACTTCGTAAGTTGTAAATTTATTTGTGTAATCCATAACACAATCTGAGCCAATTTTGCTTGATTCGGTTGACGCATCATCCTACAAGGATAAAATATTATGTTAAATTTATATTTGGAACATAATGGTTTCGTTCGGCTAAGTATGGCCGAACGGAATAGATTTGTTCGGCCAGGGATGGCCGAACGGAATAGTTTTGTTCGGCCAGGGCTGGCCGAACAGAAACAATATGTTCGGCATAACCTAGCCGAACAGAATGCATCTGTTCGGCCAGGTTAAGCCGAACATATTGTTTCTGTTCGGCCAGCCCTGGCCGAACAAAACTATTCCGTTCGGCCCTGGTAGGCCGAACGGAACGCGTTCCGGGAAAAAAAAAAAAAGACGATTCAGTTTTTAAAAACGAACCTTATCGTCACCGTCGCCTTCCCAGATTACTAGTTGCTTCTCCATTGTTGAAATGAGAGCTATAAACCTTGTCTAGACCAAATCAGAGACAATCGTTGAGAGAGGGAGGGAGGAAGGGAGATGGCTGTGCCTGGGAGAGAAGTTTGGAAATGTTATTAGGGGTTTTGATCAGGTGGGTGTAGATAGAAATAAGCAAGGGTAGAAAAGTAATTACATCTTAGGGTATTTTAGGTATTCTAATTTTATGTAAGTGTGGGTGTGGAGAGTAATCTTTGGGGTGCCAATAGAACGACTCGAGGACGGATGGTCGTTGGGAGTAACATATTGTACTTATTTGGGCCGGAATATACTCTCTCATGCATGAGTAGTAGCGTGACAATTGGTGTCTGTAACGTCTGTCTTAGTTCAGAACAGTAAGATTTACGTTGGTTACAAGTTTGATTCAAAAACCAATAACTCATTGGAGCTTAATCCACGTATAAAATAAGTTATAATTTTTAGGACAAAATATAGATAGGTACCATATAGTTTAAGCATCATCAAATTAGATTTTATAGCGAGAAATATTATAATTAACCATCATGTTCTTTGAGTTTTATCAAACTACATTCATATGATTTAATTGACAGTTACATTAAATTATCATGTATTTTAAAATGTTATCAAATTACATCCATTTTACACTATAAGTATCTAAATGTTTTTAATCTAATCAAACTTTCGCTAAAATGTAATTTGATAATGTTTTAAAATGCATTATAGTTAAGTATATATAACAAAGCATATGGGTATAATTTGATAAAATTTAAAGTACATATTAGTTATAATATTTCTAATCATAAAGTCTAATCTAATAATGCTTAAATTTTTAATTCATAATTACAATGGCATTGGCTCCAACCGTGGAGATTCAACTCAAGGAAGCAAGTCAGGCCAACGGACTTGAAGGTCAACCATGTTGTCAATCATGGCGTGCAAGTTTCCCTCCGTATAATATCTTTTTTAATGAAATCCTCCGTACAATTTAATAGAATGGATGTAGTGTAGAGTAATTTAGACTCGCGGCTTCCTCTCTTTTTTTTTTTTAAAGGTTCTAGCATTAATTTTGAGAGAAGTTGGCATTATTTAAAAAAAATAGAATTATTTCAACTCTTTTCTCATGAAATTCAGAGTACCAAGATACTCAAACAATTAGGAAGACATTTATGTTGAAGCAATGATTAAGAACCGTATGGCTTAAAAAAGATGACTGAAATATTTTATTTTTTCATAAGATGATTTTGGTAAGGAAAAAAGAATTTTTTTTAAGTCAAGGATGATGTGGAAACATCTTATCCTTTAGAGATTGCTTTCAATTTCTCTGATTACAAAATATCGTTTTTGCGCTGGCCAAGGATGATGTGGAAACATCCTGTCTTTGGAGAGTGCTTCCAATTTACTTTAAGCTTCTTTTTGGGCCCTCTAGCAAGCCTGCCATTGAGGTTGATTGGAATGTATTTTATGTTGTAAACTTTGATCTCTCTATTGTGCCATTCCTTTTCTATAGGTGAAATGAAGGAAGCAGTTTCCTCTCGTGAAGCTTATAAAGTTGTTGGGCCTAATGGATTCTCTCCTGATTTATTTTTATTACAGATTATATTTTTAGAATAGAAAGTAAATATATTTAATTCTAATTCACGAGAATTGTTACATGTTGCATTTCTAAAATAGAAAATAGATTGCATTTGTATAATAGGAAATAAATATATTTGATTCTGATTTATAGAAATTTGATGTAATTAGTTTTTCTTTCTAACATAGGATTTGTAGCTTGTATATATACCTAAGGTAGTGTTTGATATGGGGTATAAGGAAGGATATCCAGGGGATATCCCTCCTTATTCCCAAATGCTATAACTAGAAGGGATAGGTCTGAAAAAATTTAACCAGAGGGGATAACCCATAGTTAACCATGGGTTATCCCTTGAACTTATTCCCTAGTGAACCCAGGAACAACTAAGTTATCCCTTGATGGCAGACTTGTAATTTTAAAAAAATGCTTATTCCCTCAGCTATCCATTGGATAAATGCTATCCCGTACATTTATCCAAGGATAGCTTTTGGGCTATCAAACACTACCTAAGAGATTAATGAATAAAAATACACAAAATTACTTTCTTTTTCCTTCTTTTCTGAGGTTTCATGGTATCAGAGCTTTCAAGCTTATAACTCTAAAATATATAAACAGTGAAGTTTTAGGATTTTCTTGAGTTTCTATTTTTGACGTTTTTTTTTGTTCTCACTGCCTATACTTGGGAAAGCACTACTCGCCGATCAGCCTTCGCTCGAAGTTTTGCTTGCCGGAATTTAATCCTTTTTTCGTTCATTTTGCTTGCCTCAACATTCACAACAAGTTTATTACCTATTTGGATCAGCATCTATTCGGTGTGGGATCTATTTTGGGATAGATTCAGATTCTTTGGGTATTTTTAACTTTATTGTGGTTTTGGTTTTGTTATTTGGCTGATATTTAATAATATGGAGAAAAAGAAGTATATTATTATGTCTGATGTGGTTCTTGTGATGTCAAAAATCACAACACAAACTTAATAGATATAATTATTTAGATTGGAGTAAAACTGTTAGACTTTATTTGCAGAGTATTGCTATGGATAATCATTTAACTGATGATCCACCTAGTGATGACTCAAAAACCTCATGGCTAAGAGAGGATGCCCGTCTATTTTTGCAAATACGTAATTCTATTGATGGTGAGGTGGTTGGTTTGATAAATCATTGTAAATTTGTAAAAGAATTAATGAATTATTTGGAGTTTGTGTACTCTGGTAAGAAAAATATCAAACGCACTTATGAGGTATGCCAAGCCTTTTATTGTGAAAAAAAGGTGATAGGTCCCTCACTGACTACTTTATGAATTTTAAGAAGACTCATGAAGAACTTAATATGCTACTTCCATTTAGTACTTATGTGAAAGTTTAGCAAGCTCAGAGAGAAAAAAATGGCGGTTATGAGCTTCTTGGCTGGTCTTTCTTCTGAGTTTGAGGCTACTAAATCTCAAATTCTTTCTAGCCTTGAGATATCATCTTTGGAAGAAGCTTTTAGTATGGTACTCCACATAGAAAATTTAGCTCCTGCTCAGCCTAATAGTGCTCTTGTCAGCCGCATTTTTGAATCTGAAAGACAACCATATAGACATGGCAATAGAGGAGGACACTCATGTAGTTATGATGAAAATCTTGGTACTCGAGGACAGGATTTGGAAGGTATTGTATATTACTATCATAGGCCAGGACATGTGAAGAAAGATTGTAGAAAGTTACAACGCAAGAATCAATCAAATCAGACAGTCCATATTGCCTCTACTAATGATGCTTTTGAGTCTATTTTAATATATGCAGATGAGTATGCCAAGTTCTCACGTTATTAGGAATCTCTAAAGTTTTCATCTACTCCTATTACTGCCATCGTTGATTCAGGTAAAATGAACACATATCTTGTTTCCTCATCTTCGAAATGGATCATTGATTCTAGTGCCACATATCACATGACAGGTAATTCTAGTCTATTTTCTTCTTTTAAGTCACATGCTTCTAGTTCTATAGTTACTTTAGCAGATGGGTCTATTTCTCGTATTTTAGGATCCGCCACAATTATTCTAACACTCTCAATTCCTTTAAAATCTATTTAAGTTTACCTAACTTATATTTTAATTTAATCTTCGTCAGTAAACTTACTCGTTCTCTTAATTGTTGTATCACAATCTATCCTGATTTTTGTCTATTTCAAGTTCTTATGACGAAAAGGAATATTGGTAAAAGACATGAGTCCGGAGACCTCTACATTCTTGATACATAAGTACCAAAGTCTGTTGCTTATTCTGAAGTTGTAACCCCTTTTGAAGCACATTATCGGTTGGGTCATCCTTCATTACCTATGTTAAAAAAACTTTATCTTTAGTTTTTTAGCCTATCTTTATTAAATTATGAGTCTTGTCAATTTGCCAAACATCATCGTTTGAATTCTAGTCTTATAGTCAATAAAAGAGCTAGCACTCCTTTTGAATTAGTTCACTCCGATGTTTGAGGTCCTTGTCCTGTTAAGTCTAAAATTGAATTTAAATATTTTTTTACCTTTATTGATGATTATTTTCGAATGACATGGTTATTTTTAATGAAAAATCGTTTAGAATTGTTTTCTAATTTTACTACTTTTTATGCTGAAATCAAAACTCAATTTAATGTGCCTCTATAAATTTTGAAAAGTGATAATGCTAAGAAATATTTATCAGAATACTTTTAAAATTATATGGTTCAATATGATATTATTTATTTGTTGCCCAAATATAGCAACCCAAGAGGGGGGCGGTCAAGTATGTGCACTTAAATATTTTTTATAATTAAAACAAGTGTAGTGCGGTGAAGATAATATGCAATCAATCATAAAAAATAGCACACACAAACACAATAAGATTTATAGTGGTTCGGTGCCAACCTTGCACCTACATCCACTCCCCAAGAATACCTTGAGTATTCCACTATCACCACTAGCCTACCTGGCTAGCAAACTTATTTACAGACACAAGCAAGCCTTACACACTAGCCTTCCGAGTTAGTCTTCTTATTTACGGGTACAAGGGGACCTTACACACTAACCTTTCAAGCTAGTCTTCTTGTTTATAGGTACAAAGGGACCTTTCACAATACTTATTTTCGGGCATAAGCGAGCCTTACATGATCAAGCATAATAATATCAAGTTAATATAATAAACTCCTAATAAATAAGCAGATAAAACAAGAAATACTTAGCAAATATTGAAGAACACTTCTCAAGATGGCTTTTTCCTTTGAGCATGTCAAAGCAATGATGAAGCCTTTGATGAAGCTTGAATGCTCTTCAAAAAGGGTTGATGGAGCTTTAACACCACTTCAAAAATCAGCAATGAATGAACTCCGATGGTTTGAAACAATCAATATAATATTCCAATATGCCTCTTTACAAATTATAAATCTCTCTTTTAAATGATTCTTCTTACAAAGATTTTTAACGAGATTTTCACTCTATTTTTCACACGATTTTTTACACTATTTTTCTTCTCTTTTTCTCTTTCTTTTTCTACTCTAGAATCAATATTAAACAGCTCAATATATAATTAAGAAAGAAAATATAGCCGTTACATGACCATTGTGAAATGGAGAAGAGAGAGAGAATAACAACACTTGGCAAGCTTACCTAAGGAGTTCGGCCATCCAAGATTAAAATCTAGTTGCCTAACTCTAGAGATTAGATGCCTAAGTGAAGAAACAAAGAAACTCCGACAATGGAATTAATGGACAAAAAATCAGAATGAGAACCAGCCAGCAAGAGTCCAAAAAATTTCAAAGAGAATTGCATCCCAATTGATAAAATGGTAAGTCAAATAGAAAAGTTGTTGGGAATAGTGTCCTTAAAATTAGATGTATTATACTTTTTGATTTTCTAAATTAATAAAAGAAGCATTTTTCTTCAATCTTGCCTTGTTTATAAGAAAGATGAATGTTTATATGAAAATTCAAAATATATTATGAGGCTATAATTTTAGTATAATGTATACAAGAGGATTAAAATTACAGCTAATATATTTAAATATGTCTGTGATTGATAGAAGTAAGGATCTTATATCGCTAATCACTAATATAGTCCATGAACATTCTGAATGTAACAATCTTATCTGGATTGTTGTGTAGAGATACTTAGTGGAGGTATTATATATAATAAGATTATATAGGACTTGGACCGACATAATTTAAATCTTTATTAAGACCGTTATAAAGAATTTATTTTATATTACAAGATGATCATATGTAAATCAACCTTGATCCTGATTTAATCACAGACTCCTAGATTGTGCTATTTGATCTTTTGATTTGTTTGTTAAAGCTCATTTGATGTTGGGCCAAATACTTACATCTTGGAGGTTTAATAACACATTGGGATGGGAATGTGATTTAAAGATATGGAATCCATGGCTTTTGAAAAGAAGCTTAAAATTAGTTTCCTTAAGTATTGATTATGTGGCTAAACAATTATGTGTGCTATTTAATTAGTGAATCAATGGTACTTAAGAAATAAGAGAAAATTAGAGGGGTATAATGGTTATTTCACCTTGCTCTAATTATGAACTAATTATGAAGGGTTGAATTACATGTAATGATTATATCGACTCAAGTTTTCGAGTAAAATTTGTTGCGGCCAAATCACATGCGATGAACGCCGGGCAGGCTAGAATTGCTGTGCTCAGAGGGACCACCGTCTTCCTTCTGGAGCCTGCAAAAAGTCCCGGACCGGTGGTTCCGGCGGGGACTCTCCGACGCCCAAGTTAGTGAATCGTCGAACAGGGATAAGATTCTTCTTAGAATGGTTTTTTGAGGAAGTTCCAGAGAGAGTCCCCTTGCATGGAGCTCGGGTCCTCTTTTTATACCTGTCGGGGATCCCGTTTACCTTGGTCTGTTGGAACCGTCGAATCTGCCCCGTTGTGATGTTTCTTCGAACGGTAAGCCGTTGGGCTGTAGCTGGATAAGGGCCGCTTATAGCGGTAACTGTCGATTAGGCTAACACTTGCCCGTGATTTTGGTGAGCGAGGTGCTTGGCTGTAGGCCTTAGATCACGGGATCGGTTGCATGAGACTAGTCATTGTGTATGTGGGAGATACTGAAGGCTGACCCTGGGGGCCGACGCAGGGAGCCGGTTCCGGAGGCCGGAGCCAAAGCCTCAGCACTGGAAGCCGGTGCTGAGGGCCGATGCTGGAGGCCGACGCTGGGCGTCGGTCCTTGGTGTCAACGCGGAGTAGGTCTTTGGTTCCGATGCTGGGCGCCGGTCTTTAGTGCCATCACTGGAGGCCGACGCTGGCCGCCAGTCCTTGGTGCCAACGCGGAGTTGGTCTTTGGTGCCGACGCTGGGTGCCGGTCTTTAGTGCCGTCACTGGAGGCCGACGCTGGGCGCCAGTCCTTGGTGCCAACGCGGAGTTGGTTTTTGGTGCCGACGCTGGAGGCCGGCACTGGAGGCCGACGCTGGGAGTTGACGCTGAGGGCCGTCACTGGAGGCCGACGCTGGGAGTTGACGCTGGGGGCCGGCACTGGAGGCCGGCACTGGGGGTCGGTGCTGGAGGTCTTGGGTTTTGTTGTCACATCATTACCTTCGAAAACCGAGCAAAAGATAATACTACCCAGGCGAAACGGCCAGCCGTATCAGATGCCCCCCCACCCCTGAGATGGGTGAGCGCTTACCTACCCGCAAAAGGGGTGGCAATATCTTCTAGGCGGCCGGTTTTCACGTCATTATCTCGCCTTTGTTGGGATTAGGGAGGATTTCTCTCAGGAAGTGTTACGAAAAGGAGAGCGGTATCATTGCGATAAGGTTAATGCCTCCCTTTTCATCGGTGGTCTTTTCGGGTTCTTCGCATTGGCAGCCATCGAAACGCCTCCCAATTGACGACGGACGCGTGGTTGAATCGGACGATTGGGGGGTGTCTAGAGAGGGTGTTATGAGGACAAATAGCCCTCATCTTCCCATCTTCCCCATTTCTTCCACTGCTGCCCCCTTTCGAGTCCGCCAGCGTTCCTCTGTTTCCTGTGTTCTATTTTTCGGCTTGAGTTTTCCAGGTTAGTTCCCATGGCTTCCTCATCTTCTTGTTCCATCTCTGGTTCCTGGGGGGGTTCCCACAATCCTTCTCAGACTTCCGACTCCCTATCCAGCCAATGGTCCACCCCTTCTTCTAACCATTCTTCACCGGAGCATCGACCAACCAATCGTCCCCTATCCGGGACTCATCCAGCCGGCGGGCGGATTTCCGTCCGGAGCCAGTCAATGGCTGCTGGTCCCTCTAGGGTTGCCAAGGAGTCCCCCGAAGGGACTGCGTCCTCCGTGTCTGCTAAAGACATGGTAAACCTAAGGGCCAAGTATAGCTTTCCTTCAGACCTTCATCTGTTCTTCCTTACTCCTAATGATAGGGTAACCTCTTCCCGTTCCGGAAGAGTTGCTTTGTACGGAGCCTTTTTTAAGGCCGGGCTCCGGTTGCCGATCCATCCTTTTATCCTCAATCTTCTAGACCGGTACTCCTTGACTCCTTCCCAATTAGTTCCCAACTCCATCCGAACCATTGTAGGTTTTTTGGTACTCTTCCATTTGCAAGGCATTGAGGCCAGTATTTCTTTGTTCCGCAGCTTTTATACCCTTCGCAAACAATCGGATTGGTGGTCCTTCACTCCTAGGTCTAATAGGATTCTGAAATTGTGCCTTCCTTCTTCCGTTAAAGGGTGGAAGGACAAGTTTTTCTTTGCGGACATCAGTGGGGTTCGTGGAAGCTGGGGGATACCCAATATTGATGCCAATAGGGATCCCTCAATCCTTCCACGAGACCGGATGGCGTTTGGGCAGCTTCTAACTGCTGACATCCCTCGGTGTAATATGCTCTTAGTCGAGGAGAATCTTCATCGCGCCGGTTTAATTCCCGCGAGGGGTGAGCACTTGATCACTCGCCTCTCTTCTCCTCTGCTCCTTTCTTTCTTCTTCTTCTTTTTTTTTTTTAATTATCCTTTGCCTGTGCAGGGATGGTGCCGACACTTCATGAGCTTAAACAGGCAGCCATCAGGAAGAGGAAGGCCGCAGGTAACGCGCCCCTTGCCGAAAGGAGGGCCATTGTTAAAGTTCCAAGAAGGGCCGACACGGAGAGGGTTGGTGCCGGGAAGGCCGACGCGGGGAGGGCCGACACCGGTGGGGCTAAAGTCGTGAAGTCCCTGCGTACAAAAGTTTTGAAGAAGGGCGGCCCTAAAGGGGCCGACGCTGGAGAGACCGAGGCCAAAAGGGCCAGGACTGTGGAATCCTTGTATGCAGGCAAGGCAGCCCAAGCTCAGGCTGACGAACCTGTCCTGGCAGACGTAGGAAGGGCCGATACCGGGGAGGTGGAACGGAGTCAACCAGAGAGAAGATCTCCAGCTTCAGCTCCCCCCATTATCCTACTCGACCTTTCTCCCGAGGGGGAGGCGCCGTCGCCCTTGCCCAAGGCCTTAGAGACGGATAAAATTCCGGCGGCAATGGCGACGACTCCAGCCGCTACTCTGCCCCCACGGAGGCAGCAGTTGAAGTGCCTCCGCCAGCCAAGGAGTCGGAGGCGGCAGGCTCAGGGGCGGAACCAGCCTCTGTAGGCCCGACGCCCAGGGAAGAGAGGGGCGTTGATCCCTCCTTCCAGTTATTGTTGGCAAATCACGGCCGCTGGGCCGCACGGACCGTGGAGGAAGCCGCGGTGGTCGAAGTGCAAGAATATCTCCGGGGTCAGGAGAGAGTCGCCTTCTTCCGCGAAGCATCGGTGGCACACCTCTGGGTGAGCTTCCGCGCCATTATCACCTCTTTCCCTTCTCCTTTCTTTTTCTCATCTTGACATTTCCTCCAGGCCTTGAATTCTCTTGTCGCTCTTAAAAACCTTTGGACCCTAAGCGATACCGTCGTCGAACAAGCACATGAGGAGATGTTGTCCCTCCAGATCAAGGTGGAGAAGTCGACAATGGCTCTGGAGGACACTCGGGCCACCCTAAAGGGTGAAATTGATGTCGCCCGGCTACGAGCCGAAAAGGCAGAGTATGCGTTAGAGGTTGCTCAGCGCCGCGCCACTAATGAGCTAGATAATGCTCAGGTGGCCGAGGAGAAATAGAAAGCGGCCGAAGAGAAGCTGGAGGCGGCAGAATTGAAGGTGTGCGTCTTGAAGACCCAATTAAGTTCTGCCGCCGCTGAGACAAGCGCAGCCCAAGAAGCCACCCGCCAGTACATAGCCGAAATTGCAGATCTGAAGGCAGCGGTGGCAGAGGCCCAGGAGAGGGCCATCGAAGCTGAAAAGAAGGGGGCCGAGGCCGGAGAAGATTTTAGAAGATCCAAAGCCTTCGACAAGGAGGTGGCCGAGGTAGCGGCGCTTGCCTATGATGCCGGATTTCAAGATTGCAAAGATAAGATCCAGGAGCTCTACGACCTGGAGGTTATTGAGGGACTAAAGCCTGATGATGTCCCTGAGGATGATGCCCCGGCTTCGGATGACCAGTAACAGCCTTTTGATTTCTCTTTTTGTATCGATATATGCCTGACCTGGGTCGGCACTTTTGTAACCTTGCAACCATCAATGAATGTCTTTGATCCCTATTCCGCCCCTTTGGTTATTACTAGCTTTATTTATTCAAGCTGTCATGAATCGCCCACCAATAGGGCTATGTAGAGTAGGTTACGTGAAATAGGATCGTGAGCCATGACATTGTCCCAAGTGTTGACACAAGGCCAACATTTGGTAGCGACGCGGGCGTTAGTCGCTGGGCGCTGGTCTTGGGTGCTGGAGCGGGTCCGGCTTTCGTTGCCGATGCTGGAGGCTGACGCTGAGGGCCGGCACTGGAGGCCAGCGCTGGAGTTTGTCTTTTGCCAACGTGGAGTTGGTCTTTGTGCCGACGCTGGGCGCCGGTCTTTGTTACCAATGTGGAGTTGGTCTTTCTCCAACGCGGAGTTGGTCTTTTGCCAACGCGGAGTTGGTCTTTGGTGCCGACGCTGGGCGCCGGTCTTTGGTGCCAACGTGGAGTTGGTCTTTGCGCCGATGTTGGGCATCGGTCTTCGGTGCCGACGCTGGGCGCCGGTCTTTGGTGCCAACGCGGAGTTGGTCTTTGCCAACGCGGAGTTGGTCTTTGGTGCCGACGCTGGACGCTAGTCTTTGTTGCCAACGTGGAGTTGGTCTTTGCGCCGACGCTGGGCACCGGTCTTTGGTGCCAATGTGGAGTTGGTCTTTGCGCCGACGCTGGGCGCCGGTCTTCGGTGCCGACGCTAGGCGCTGGTCTTTGGTGCCAACGCGGAGTTGGTCTTTTGCCAACGCGGAGTTGGTCTTTGGTGCCGACGCTGAACGCCGGTCTTTGTTGCCAACGTGGAGTTGGTCTTTGATGCCGACGCTGGACGCCGATCCTTGGTGTTAAGCATACTCATTTAAGAACAAGACCATGTTGATTATTCATGTATCAAATCAATTCAAATTAATGACGATAGAGTTCTATTGATAGTACCGGCGCAAGTTGTCGGCATTCCAAGTGTGAGGGAGCAGTTTCCCGTTTAGTTCTTCAACTTTGTACGCCCCATGGTGGAGTACTTCCTTAACACGGTATGGTCCTTCCCATTTTGGTGCCAGCTTGCCCCCCTCCATCGGCTTTGATACTTCAGTTCTTCGTAGGACAAGGTCTCCCGGCTGGAACGTCTTGGGTCGCACCCGAGAGTTGTAGTGCTTGGCCACTCGCTGACGGAATGCTGCCATGCGAAGCTGCGTCTGATCTCGCAGTTCTTCCACCAAATCCAGATCAGCCCTTAGCTGGTTTGAGTTGTTTTCTTCATGGTATAATTCCGTCCGGGGACTAGGAGCTCCTATTTCCACGGGGATTACCGCCTCGGTCCCAAAGACCAAGCTGAAAGGGGTTTCCCCTGTAGGTGCTCGTGGCGTCGTGTGGTAGGCCCACAGCACACTGGAAAGTTCTTCCACCCAGCGCCCTTTGCAGATATCTAGCCGAGCCCTGAGTCCTTGGAGGATGATGCGATTAGTTACTTCTACAACGCCGTCGGTTTGGGGATGCCCTACTGAGGTGAATCGAAGGTGGATGCCCAGGCCATCACAGAATTCTCGGAAGGCAGCATTGTCGAACTGTCGGCCATTGTCCGTAACGAGGGTGTGCGGTAGCCCGAACCGGCATACTACGGATTTCCAGAAGAAATTCCTTACTTTGGCTTCCGTGATCTTAGCAAGAGCTTCCGCCTCGATCCACTTAGTAAAATGGTCGACTGCCACCACTAGGAACTTGCGTTATCCGGAGGCAGGGGGGAATGGTCCCAGAATATCCATGCCCCACTGTGCGAAGGGCCATGGTGCAGCTAGAGGGGGCAGTTGAGACGCCGATTGATGTTGAATGCTGGCATGCCGCTGGCAGCTGTCACATCTCTTAACGAGCTCGGAGGCATCCTCCTTCATTGTCAGCCAATAATACCCTTGACGTAAAGCTTTATATGCAAGAGCCCTGCCCCCCAGGTGGTTTCTGCATATCCCTTCGTGTATCTCCCGCAGTATATAATTGGCGTCAGTAGGACCGACACATCTGAGAACAGGGTATGAGAACGACCTTCGATAGAGCTTTCCCTCCATAATAAAAAACTTTGGGGCCCGTCTTTTCAGTTTCCTAGCTTCGGCAGGGTCTTCTGGAAGGGTGCCTTCAGTAAAGTACCGGACATAGGCATCCATCCAGGGGGGCTCTTGCTCCACCGGTGCAATTTCTCTTGGTACTTCAATACTCGGGGCTTCTAGGTGCTCCACATAAGCCTTTCCCAACATCCCATCAGATGAGGCAGCAAGACGGGATAAGGCGTCGGCTCTAGCATTCTCCTGTCGTGGGATGTAGCTGACGCTGAAATGTGTGAAGGGGGAAATTAACGAGTACACCATTTCTAAGTAGCGGGCCATGATGGGATCCCTTGCCTCGTATTCCTTTGTAATTTGGCCGGCAACCAGTTGGGAGTCGGTGAATGCTCTAAGGCGTTTCACCCCAAGCTCTCGAGCCAACCTCACGCCGGATAGTAAAGCTTCATATTCTGCTGATTGTTAGTGGCTGGAAAGAGGAAGCGAAGTGCACATTCGGTCACAACCCCATCCGAGTTGGCCAAGATGAGGCCTGCTCCGCTCCCTTGAGAGTTAGATGCCCCATCCACATGGAGAACCCACTCATCTTCGCTGGTTCCGAGGGGCTGAATGTCCGTAGGAGGTTCTTCAGATGGCTCAATCCCCCAAGTGCATTCAACCAAAAAATCTGCCAGGACTTGGGACTTCATGGCCGACCAGGGGCGAAAGATAGATCAAACTCCCCCAGCTTGAGGGCCCACCTTGCCAACCAGTCGGAGGTATCTGGACGAGCCAGAATTGCCTTCAGAGGCTGGTCTGTGATCACCGCGATCGGGTGGGCTTGGAAATACGGCCGCAGTCGCTGGGCAGATACGATCAATGCAAAAATGATTTTTTCCATGTTAGAATATCGGGTCTCTGCATCATGGAGCACCTTGCTCGTATAATATACTGGCCTTTGTGTGCCATTAGCATCCATACGGACTAGCATAGAACTAACAGCCTCAGGAGAGGCCGCAAGGTATAGAAGGAGTTCTTCTCCACCCGTCGGCTTAGCTAGCAGTGGCGGGGTTGATAGGAATTCCTTTAACCCTTCAAACGCCTCCTGGCACTCTTTCGTCCATTCGAACTCGTTGATTCTGCGAAGCGCCTTGAAGAAAGGCAGACACCTCTTAGTGGACTTGGATAGGAAGTGGCTTAGGGCGGCTACTCTTCCTGTCAAGCGCTGTACTTCTTTCTTATTGGCAGGAGGCCTCATGTCCAAGATGGCTTAGACTTTGTCTGGGTTTTCTTCGATCTCCCTCCGGGTCACCATGAAACCCAAAAACTTTTCGGCGGTCACCCCAAATGCACACTTGCGGGGGTTCAGCTTCATCTGGTACCGGCGAAGGCTGTCAAAAGTTTTTGCTAGGTCCACAATGTGGTCACCGGTATGAACGCTTTTCGTCAGCATGTCGTCCATGTACACTTCCATGTTACGCCCTATCTGACCTTCAAAGACCTTGTTCATCAGCCTCTGGTAAGTAGCTCCCGCATTCTTTAACCCGAAAGGCATTACTTTGTAGCAATACAGCCCCTTTTCAGTTATGAAGGAGGTAGCTTCTTCATCCGCTGGGTTCATCCGGATCTGGTTGTATCCAGAGAAAGCATCCATGAAGCTAAGGACCTCATGGCCGGATGTAGTGTCCACCAGTTGATCGATTCGAGGTAGAGGAAAGCTGTCTTTGGGGCATGCCTTGTTGAGGTCGGTGAAATCTACGCACATTCTCCAGCTTCCATTGGCCTTGCGGACCAGCACCACATTAGCCAACCATTCGGGATAGTGGACCTCCCGGATATGGCCCACAGCCAATAACTTGCAGATCTCCTCATCGATAGCTTTCTGTCTGTCTGAAGCAAAGTTTCTCTTTTTCTGTCGGACTGACCGACACCCTGGCTTGAGGTTAAGTTGGTGGGTGATTACTTCTTTAGGGACGCCTGGCATGTCTGAGGATGACCATGCGAACACGTCAGTGTTGGCACGCAGGAAAGTAAGAAGTTGATGGCGTACTTTCTCTGGGAGCAATGCCCCCAGCTGAACAATCCTCGCCGGGTCATCACCCAAGGGGAGGGTTAGAAGGTGCTTTGCTGGCTCTCCCCTTCTTCCCAACTCCCTAGGATCGAGTGACTCAGAGGCTGTTGCTGACGCCGTGTTTAGCGGGCTGGGAGACAGATGGTAGCAAGGCGGAAGTGGGCTTTGCTCCCCCTTCATTTCTCCGATCCCTTCATTGGTGGGGAACCTTACCAATAATCTCTTAGTGGAGATCACGGCATCCAGCAGATTCAACCCCGGTCTTCCCAAGATGGCGTTATAAGCCAGCGGGATCCGGACTATCAAGAAGTTAATGACCACTGTGCTCTGACATGGAGGAGTTCCAGCCGTGACCGGGAGAGCAATTTCGCCTTCGACACTCACTGAGTCTTCCGTGAAGCCCATTAGCGGTGTGGCAACGGGTCGAAGTAAAGACCTTGATAAGTTCATCCGAACAAAAGCCTCATAACTCAAGACATCTACAGAGCTCCCACTATCAATTAAAATTCTTTTTACAGGGTGTTTGGCTATAGTCATGGACACCACGACGCTATCGTCATGTTTATTAACTACCCCATCTAGATCCTTTCTGAAGAAAGGTATTACAGAGTCTATTCCCTCTCGCGGCCTCTTCGAACCACCATCCGCTCCCTAGGAGATCATTGCTATGGTCTTTTCAGTTGGGGTATTATCCATGCCAGCCGGGCGGCCTGGAGGCACCGGGGGCCCGACGCGGGGAGATTTCCCTGTCGCACAAATTTGCCCAAGTGACCTTGCTGAACCAGCTCCTCGATGGCCTTTTTAGGTGGTGGCAGTCCTCGGTGTCATGACCGTAGTCTCGGTGATACCGGCAGTAAAACTCCTTGTTGCGGGGGGCCCCGGACTTCAAGGGAGCCGGACGCTTAAAATAAGGTTCCTCCTCAATCTCCAGTAGGATGTGAGAGATGGGAGCCATGAGGGGAGTGAACTGCTCTTTAGGGACCAGCGCCTGTGGTCGGCGGTCCGAGCGTCATGGAGGCTCGGGCTTTCGAGGTCGTGCACCGGCGTGATCAATAGGCGGCGGTTTATTACCGGGGTTTTGTCAACTTCTCTTCTGGAAGAATCTTCTTCGTCAGCGCGGATGTACTTCTTGCCCAGCTCAGAAGCTCGGCGTAGGAACGCAGAGGCTTCTTATCCAGGGAATAAGCGAATCTGGAGGGGCAAAGTCCTCGCTTCAGGGCCAAGGTGGCCACAGAGTCTTCCAGGTTGTACACCTCCAACGCTGCTTCCTTAAATCGAGCGACGAAATCCTTTAAGGTCTCGCCACTCTTCTGCTGGACAGCAAAGAGGCTATCTGCGACTCGTGGGATCTTTCGACAGGCATCAAAATGAGCCAGGAAAGATCGCTCAAGTTGTCGAAATGAGTTGATGCTGCGTGGGGGCAAACGGGAGTACCACGCGCATGCCGCCTTGCGGAGCGTGGCCGGGAAGGAAATGCATAGAAGGGAGTCCATCGCTCCCTGGACCTGCATGAGGACCTTGTAGCTTTCCAGATGGTCCAGGGGGTCCATCATTCCATCATATGGATCCAACTGAGGGAGACGGAACCGGGGTGGAACCGGTTCCTCCATGATACGGCGAGAAAGCGGGGGGCGATGCTCATACTCGGCCGCGTAAGGATCGGCGATTCGGCGGCTGAGCTCGTCCAACCGTCAATGATAATCGTCAAGCCTTTGCTTAGCCCGACGGGTGGTTTTTTGGGGAGTGCCACCTCGGGATGAATCGGAAGAAGGAGCTGAAGAGGATCGCCGGCGCAAAGAGCGTGCCCGCTTGGATTCTTTTCCTCCAGTCGGTGGCGGGAACGACCGGAGCGGCGGGAGGGAGACCGTCGTCGCTTCGAGGTCCCTTGGTGATGAGGTTCGGGGGGTGAGCGGTGAGAGACCTCAGGCGGGGTCCCTCCTTGGTGAGACTGAACTGTTCCTCGCACCCCTTCGTCCATCACAGGGGTTGAGTTGTAGCAGCCAAATAATTTCTTGCAGCCTCCGGACCATTGTCGTCAGATCCTGGACCTGGTGGGCTAGAACATCAAGCCGATCGGGCTGGCTTGTCGGTGCAAGGGGCGGAGCATGGAGATTGGCCTCCGAATTCTAGCTCGTGGGATGCGCCCGGCTACCTGGCCGGAGGAAGCTTCTTGTGCTCACGTAGTCACCATCGCTTCTCTTGCAAAATTGGAGGGGTTCCAAGGAGAATTTTTGGCCTGGTCGAGCCCCTTCCTGGCGCGCCAATCTGTTGCGGCCAAATCACATGCGATGAACGCCGGGCAGGCTAGGATTGCTGTGCGCAGAGGGACCACCGTCTTCCTTCTGGAGCCTGCAAAAAGTCCCGGACCGGTGGTTCCGGCGGGGACCCGACGCCCAAGTTAGTGAATCGTCGAACAGGGATAAGATTCTTCTTAAAATGATTTTTTGAGGAAGTTCCAGAGAGAGTCCCCTTGCATGGAGCTCGGGTCCTCTTTTTATACCTATCGGGGATCCCGTTTACCTTGGTCTGTTGGAACCGTCGAATATGCCCCGTTGTGATGTTTCTTCGAACGGTAAGCCGTTGGGCTGTAGCTGGATAAGGGCCGCTTATAGCGGTAACTGTCGATAGGCTAACACTTGCCCATGATTTTGGTGAGCGAGGTGCTTGGCTGTAGGCCTTAGATCACGGGATCGGTTGCATGAGACTAGTCATTGTGTATATGGGAGATACTAAAGGCCGACCCTGGGGGCCGACGCGGGAGCCGGTTCCGAAGGCCGGAGCCAAAGCCTCAGCACTGGAAGCCGGGCTGAGGGCCGATGCTGGAGGCCGACGCTGGGCGTCGGTCCTTGGTGTCCAACGCGGAGTAGGTCTTTGGTGCCGAGCTGGGGCCGGTCTTTAGTGTCACTGGAGGCCGACCTGGGCGCCAGTCCTTGGTGCCAACGCGGAGTTGGTCTTTGGTGCCGAGGCTGGGCGCCGGTCTTTAGTGCCGTCACTGGAGGTCGACGCTGGGCGCCAGTCCTTGGCGCCAACGCGGAGTTGGTCTTTGGTGCCGACGCTGGAAGGAGGCCGACGCTGGAAGCTGCTGAGGGCTGTCACTGGAGGTCGACGCTGGGAGTTGACGCTGAGGGCTGTCACTGGAGGCCGACGCTAGGAGTTGACGCTGGGGGCCGGCACTGAAGGCCGGCACTGGGGGTCGGTGCTGAAGGTCTTGGGTTTTGTTGTCACATCATTACCTTCGAAAACTGTGCAAAAGATAATACTACCCAGGCGAAACGGCCAGCCGTATCAAAATTAATATGTAATTTTTAAGAGTGCAGTCTCGAGTTTTTAGTGAAATAACTTCGAGATTAATAAACTGAATAAATAATTAAAGAGTTTTAATTAAGTTTATTCAAGTTTATTGGAGCTTAAAATTATAGATCCACAGTCCCCACACCGTCTTAGGTTAATCGCATCGAATACTCTTGGATTAAATGATTAATGTGATTAATTAATTATTTTTTTAAATAAAATATTTATTGAAACTTTATAATAAAGAGTTTATTATGAAGATAAATAATCAATTTGATTAATTATTTTTTTCACATTTCTTTTGGTACAATAAACTAGTTATTGGACAAAATAAAAATATGTTTAGACATATTGTTCATATAATAACTGATATGAATGGTTGCACATAAGTGTTATTATGGAACATCATATAAGAGAATTTTGCTCTTGTAAGTGGCGCATATTATGAGTTGATGAAGAAAAAAATTTTATTTTTTTGATAATTTTAATAATATGATTATTGAGAATATTAAAAATAAATTAATAAATTTAATTTATTAGATATTTGAAATTAATAATATCTAAAATTATTAAATAAGATTTGATAATTTAGATATTATTATATTTAATTTAGATATTATTTGTAAATTAGTTGCAAATAAAAAAATAACTTTTGTCTTAATATGATCACATAATTGTTCCCATGCGGTCAAAATAGGTTGTAATATCTACATCACATATTGTAATAGATAAACGTTATCTAAATATTATAATAGATAAATATTATCTAAATTAAATGGTGTAACAAATAAACTTTATCTAAATTAAATATTGTAAAAGATAAACATTATCTAAATTAAATGTTGTAACCAATAAACGTTATCTAAATTAAATTAATTTAAAAATAGTTTTTTTTTTTGATTCACCTAAAGCCTATAAATATAGCATAAGATGGACTTTCATACAAAAAGGAAAAACAAAAGAAAAGTCTCTTTTCTCCTTTTCTCTCTTATTTTATATGCGCCAGAGTTGTGAGAAATATAGAAAATCAAGAGTGAGCCCACTCTCATAATTCGATATCGATCATGAGAAAGGTGAGGAAGGCTCTGGTTTCGTTTTAATTTTGCAAGTATTTTATGAGACCTTGGCCCGTAAACTCTACTATGAGATTCTTCATCCATAGCTTCGAATCCGGTAGTAAGGCGCGTCTGTTCCATCCAGACCTCAACATATCGAAATGTTTTTTATGTTTAAAAAAATTATTTGATAATTTTTCCTTTTCATATGACAATGTTAATTTTATGCATGTTAAACGATCCGCATGCTTCTGCTACACATATATATGATATATATATATTGAATACTAACAAAAGTAGCATGCCAATTCAAAAACCGGCAGTCTAGATTAATTTGAAATCCAGAAGACCAATTATGAGAACCGTCAGCCTAGCATTTTATGCAAAAAGAAACCGACAAGCCAATGAAAAAAGTTGGCATTCCATTTTATGCAAAAAAAAAACTTGCAAGCCAATGAATAAAGTTGGCATTCCAATCTTTTGATCTGGCATACCAAGTTTGTATGTAGAAAAAATCAGCCGAGAGCATCAAAAAACCGGCATGCCAATAAGTTTAGTTGGCATGCTAACTTTTGAATCAGGAAGATACCAGCTATGAGAATAAATAAACTGGCAAACCAAAAATCTCAATTAGCATGCTAATATTTGAAGCACATGAAGCCAGCCGAGAGTGTTTAAAAATTAGCATACCAACACAACAAACTAGCATGCCAAAATCAAGTGCCAGGGGCAGAATGTCATGCAAAATTGGCATCCTAATTCCAAAATCCGATGGGCTAATGAAAAGAGTATCAAATAAGTATGTTCATCCANGGGATTTGTAAGTATTTGATCTCAATCTAGAACTCTTTTAAGACTAAATTGAAGTCTAATATGCTTTTGAGGCTTAATCCACACCACAAGATTTATTTTTGATGGCCTGATAGGAACTTTGATTTCATGGTCATGCCAAGAGGAAATTTGATTAGGTAAGTAGAAACAAAAAAATAGGAAAATAATTATAATAGCCATAAAATAATAATAATAAAAACTCAAAACCTGATAGAGCTGTTAGATATATACAAATTAATGGAAAATTATATCTTGACTAGGTTATTTTATACAATATAGTAATAAATGTGCAAAATATATGATATTAAGCATTGTTAAATGATAAAATGAAAAATATGGTGAACTTGAAACATGAGTTTTACTTTATAGAAATAACAAGAAGTAAAAATTTTGGATCTATTCAAAATCCTCCCTCAAGCACTCCTTTTAATGTAGCATAGATGATGCTATTATGTTAGCATTAAATAACATGTTTTACTCAAGCCCTATAGTCAAGCATGCTCGATCTTAAGTCTACAACCAACTTGGAGCATTATTTATCATCCCTAACAAAATCTCAAATTACTCTCAAATGGTTCTATGTCATTCTCTTGCAAATCTCACAATAGGCATACACTAAGTGATCCTAACTAGATGCGACAATTAAATCAATCTAAACCATTTTGGTTTCAAATCACTTTTGTAATCAAATCATTAAAGCTAAATCCTTATACTAAATGATCAGATTCGAATTAACTCATATATCATTTGGATTGAGTTTTTTTTGTTAAGAATTCAATATATTTTTTTTTAAAAGTATAATGATCAATTTAATACTTTCTTTTTTTCTTCTGTCCATTTATTACTCTATTTATGATTAAATGTAAAATTATAGTATAATTAGACATCAATAGAAATAATAATTATAAGAAAAATGCTATGGTCCAAACAACTTTTCTATCCAATGGTACTTTTTTTTTATCATTTTCATGTCTTTCATTAATTTTTAAGCTTTGATTTGACTCTTATTTGCTCGAAAAAATATAAAACATTATGATACCCACCATTGGGTGAGAATTATGATTGGCCCTTTGCTCTTCTCACATTAATGATCTAAAAATGCAATCAAAAATTTATAAAAAAAATGTTTTAATATATTTAAAGATTATTTGGCCAATAAAAAAATTGCTAAAAGAAGTGATAAAGGCATTAGGGCATGTAAAGCGGGAGAAAAATATTTTGTTATTTTTATTTCTTCCATCAAATTGGAAGGTCCTGGAAGCAAGACGTGATTAGATTTTTTTTAAAAATTTTATTGATATTTTATCACTAACTTGATTTTTATGGTAGCTTGATTACACCATTTAAATTATCAATAAAAGACTTAAAGCAATGATTTAATTTTTATTTTTCTAAAAAAAATATTAAGAAGTATAGTAGCCAAAGCCTAGTTAAAAACTTATAAAACATTAAAATTATATAATTAAGTAGCAGCCTATAAAATATTTTTTAAAATAAAAAAATATTAATATTAGATTATTAATAAAATTATAAATTAAGATAGATACATATTTGAAATCTGCTTAATTCTAAAAAAAAAAGAGTGAAATCATTCACAATGATATTATTCCATCTCCCCCTTCAACAATTATGTGTTATTCCACCTCTTTCTCATTGAATGTTTGATGTAGGTAGTGTCAATTTATCATTAACAATAGATTTAGAAAAATATACCTCTACTCATATCACTACAAGAAAATGCTAAGATAGCGATACAAATTTAGCGACGCATCCTTGCGTCGCTAAATTGCGACCAAATTGCGACGCCTTAGCGATAACAAAAAATAGCGACGCATTTAGCGACGCAATTGCAATGCATAACTCAAAAAATTAAAAATATTAAATTTTAATTTAGCGACGCAAACAGTGCATCGCTATTTTAAGAAAAATTAATATTTATAAAATAAAATTATCAAATAAAAATATTGCGATGCATCTTATTGCGTCGCAATGTTTTATAAAAAAAATAATTATGTTAAATAGCGATGCATTAGCGACGCAATAAATCAGAAAATTAAAAAAATAATTTTAATTTTGTGACGCAAGTATTGCGTCGCAATTTTTTTAAAAAAATAAAATATTGCGATGCAACAAGGTGCGTCGCAATTATTTTAAGAAAAATTAATTTTTATAAAATATAATTATGAAATAAAAATATTGCGACACAACTCAGTGCATCGCCATTTTTTTAAAAAAATTAATTATGTTAAATAGTGACGCATTAGCGACGCAATAAACCAGAAAATAAAAAAAATATTAAATTTTATTAAAATTAATTTTATAAAATATAATTATGAAATAAACGCAACCGTCAGATCGTCGCCGATCGGATTGATCGCAATGGTCCGAGATCGATCGTCGGCGACCGGGATCATGGCTTGGATCGATCGCAACAGTCGGATCGTCGCCGATCGGATTGATCGCAATGGTCCGAGATCGATCGTCGCCGACCGGGATCATGGCTTGGATTGATCGCAACTGTCGGATCGTCGATCGGATTGATCGCAACGGTCCGAGATCGATCGTCAGCGATCAAGATATATCATGGCTTGGATCGATCGTAACCGTCGGATCGTCGCCGATCGGATTGATTGCAACGGTCCGAGATCGATCGTCGGCAACTGGGATCATGGCTTGGATCGATCGCAACCATCGGATCGTCACCGATCGGATTGATTGCAACGGTCCAAGATCAATCGTCGCCGATCGGGATATATCATGGCTTGGATCGATTGCAACCGTCGGATCATCGCCGATCGGATTGATCGCAACGGTCCGAGATCGATCGTCGGTGACCGGGATCATGGCTTGGACCGATCGCAACCGTCGGATCATCGCCGATCGGATTGATCGCAACGGTCCGAGATCGATCGTCGGCGATCGGGATATATAATAGCTTGGATTGATCGCAACCATCGGATCGTCACCGATCGGATTGATCGCAATGGTCCAAGATCGATCGTTGGCGACGGGATATATATGGCTTGGATTGACCGTAACCGTCGGATCGTCGCCGATCGGATTGATCGCAACGGTCCGAGATCGATCATCGGCGACCGAGATATATCATGGCTTGGATCGATCGCAACCGTCGGATCGTCGCCGATCGAATTGATCGCAACGGTCCGAGATCGATCGTTGGCGATCGGGATCATGCTTGGATCGATCGCAACCGTCGGATCATCGCCAATCGGATTGATCGCAACGGTCCAAGATCGATCATCGCCGACCGGGATATATCATGGCTTGGATCGATCGCAACCATCGGATCGTCACCGATCGGATTGATCGCAATGGTCCGAGATCGATCATCGGCGATCGGGATCATAGCTTGGATTGATCGCAACCGTCGGATCATCGCCGATCGGATTGATCACAATGGTCCGAGATCGATCGTCGGCAATCAGGATCATGGCTTGGATCGATCGCAACCGTCGGATCGTCACCGATCGGATTGATCGCAATGGTCCAAGATCGATCGTCGCCGACCGGGATATATCATGGCTTAGATCGATCGCAACCGTCGGATCATTGCCGATCGGATTGATCGCAACGGTCGGAATCGATCGTCGGCGACCGGGATATATCATGGCTTGGATCAATCGTAACCGTCGGATCGTCGCCGATCGGATTGATCGCAACGGTCCAAGATCGATCGTTGGCGATCGGGATATATCATGGCTTGGATCTATCGCAACCGTCGGATCGTCGCCGATCGGATTGATCGCAATGGTCCGAGATCGATCATTGGCAACCAGGATCATGGCTTGGATCGATCGCAACCGTCGAATCGTTGCCGATCGGAATGATCGCAACGGTCCGAGATCGATCGTCGCCGATCGAGATATATCATGGCTTGGATCGATCGCAACCATCGGATCGTCGCCGATCGGATTGATCGCAATGGTCCGAGATCGATCGTCGGCGACCAGGATCATGGCTTGGATTGATCGTAATCGTTGGATCATCATCGATTGGATTGATCGCAACGGTCCGAGATCGATCGTTGGCGACTTGGATCATGGCTTGGATCGATCGCAACCGTCGGATCATCGCCGATCGGATTGATCGCAATGGTCCGAGATCAATCGTCACCGACCAGGATATATCATGGCTTGGATCGATCGCAACCATCGGATCGTTGCTGATCGGATTGATTGCAACGGTCCAAGATCGATCACGGTGACCAGGATCATGGCTTGGATCGATCGCAACCGTCGGATCGTCGCCGATCGGATTGATCGCAATGGTCCGAGATCGATCATCGACGATCGGGATCATGGCTTGGATCGATCGCAACCGTCGGATCGTCGCCGATTGGATTGATCGCATTGGTCTGAGATCGATCGTTGGCGACCGAGATATATCATGGCTTGGATCGATCGCATTCGGATCGTCGCCGATCGGATTGATCGCAATGGTCGAGATCGATCATCGACGACCGGGATATATCATGGCTTGGATCGATCGCAACCGTTGGATCGTCGCCGATCGGATTGATCGCAACTGTCTAAGATCGATCGTCGGCGACCGGGATCATGACTTGGATCGATCGCAACCGTCGGATCGTCACCGATTGGATTGATCGCAACAGTCCGAGATTGATCGTCGCCGACCAGTATTATGGCCTGGATCGATCGCAACCATCGGATCGTCACCGATCGGATTGATCGTAATTTTTTAAAAAATATTAAATTTTATTAAATATAATTAAAAGATAAAAAAATTAATTTTAAACCGGGATCATGGCTTGGATTAAAAATAAAACATTGCGATGCAAACATGTGCATCGCAATTATTTTCAAAAAATTTAATTTTTATAAAATATAATTATAAAAAAAAATATTGCGATGCAAATTAGTGCGTCACAACTTTTTTTAAAAATAAATTATGTTAAATAGCGACGCATTAGCGATGCAATAAACTAGAAAATTAAAAAAAATTAATTTTTAATTTAGCAACGCAAGTATTGCATTGCAATTTTTTTAAAAAAATAAGTGTTATAAAAAATATTAAAAATAAAACATTGCGACGCAAACATGTGTGCCGCAATTATTTTAAAAAAATTAATTTTTATAAAATATAATTATGAAATAAAAATATTGCGACACGAATTAGTGCGTTGTAACTTTTTTAAAAAAATAAATTATGTTAAATAGCGACGCAATAAACCAAAAATTAAAAAAAATTAATTTTTAATTTAGCGACGCAAGTATTGCATCGTAATTTTTTTTAAAAATAAGTGTTATAAAAAATATTAAAAATAAAGCATTGCGATGCAACCATATGCATCGCAATTATTTTTAAAAAATTAATTTTTATAAAATATAATTATGAAATAAAAATATTGCGATGCGAATCAGTGCGTCGTAACTTTTTTTAAAAAATAAATTATGTTAAATAGCGATGCAATAAATCAAAAAATTAAAGAAATTAATTTTTAATTTAGCGACGCAAGTATTGCGTTGCAATTTTTTAAAAATAAGTGTTATAAAAAATATTAAAAATAAAACATTGCGACGCAACCATATGTGTCACAATTATTTTTAAAAAAATTAATTTTTATAAATATAATTATGAAATAAAAATATTGCGACGCATTTTCCCAGAAAATAAAAAAATTTCCGCTGATCATTGCCGCCAAATTAGCGACACATTAGCGACGCAATTATTTGCGTCGCTAATTTTCATAGAAAATAAAAAAATTTGCCACCGGCCAATATAGCGACGGATTAGCGATGCATAGTTGCGTCGCTAATCCATAATAAATTTAAAAAAAAGTAGCGAGGGATTAGCGATGCAAAATTGCATCGCTAATCCCTAATATATAAACTGAGTCGCGTCCGCCCCCCCGGCCTCTTCTTCTTCCTCTTCTTGCCCTAACCGCCGCCTCCTCCTCCGGCTTCCACCGCCCCCTCCCCCGGCGCTAGGAACCCACCGGCGGCGGCCCCCCTGGCAAAGGAACCCCGGCGGTGTCCCCCTTTTGCCGAGGTAAGCCCCGTTTAAAAAAAAAAAAATGTCGGGGTGGGGTTTTTCCCCCACCCCTGAGGCCACGGCCATGGCGGCGGCGGCCGTGGCTTGAGACGACGGCCACGGCCGCGGCCGTAGCCGGCGGTGGCCTGGCTACGGTTTCAAGGTGCACCATTTTTTTAAAAAATAAAATTATAGGGGTGGGGTTTTTCCCCCACCCCTGAGGCCACGGCCACGGCGGCGGCCGCGACCGTCGTCTTAGGCCACGGCCGTGGCCGCGGTGGCCTGGCCAAGGTGGCCAGACCACCATTTTTTTTAAAAAAAAATGTGTGGGTGGGGTTTTTCCCCCACCCCTGAGACGACGGCCATGGCCGCGACCGTGGCCGGCGGTGGCCAGTCCATTTTTTTTAAAAAAAAATGTAGGGGTGGGGTTTTTCCCCAACCCCTAAGGCCACGACCACGGCCTCGGCCGTGGCCGTCGGTGGCCTGGCCACGGTGGCTAGGCCACCATTTAAAAAAAAAATGTGTGGGTGGGGTTTTTCCCCCACCCCTGAGGCCACGGCCACTGCGGCGACCGTGGCCTCGTCTCTGGCCACGGCCGCGGCCGTGGCCGGCGATGGCCATAGTTTTTTTTTTTAAAAAAAAGGGTCGTGGTGGGGTTTTTCCCTTACCCCTGCCGTTTTCGGCTACGGCTGCGGCGTGACTGTGGTCTCACGGGGTGGGGTTTTTTTTCTTCATTCATTATGAAATTTTTTTAATTTATTTATGTTTATGAACTCAATTTTACATGAAATATTAGAGAAATTTGCATGCAATCTATAATCTTGTAATGCATAATTTGATATTTGCATAATATTTGATATATTTAAAATTTATATATTTAGATTTATAAATGTCTTGTGTTATCGAATTGTTTATTTTTTGAAATATTGTTCATGATATATTATTATTAGAATGCTTATCATGCAATTTATATGGTTTTGATAGTTTATATGATTAAATTTTTAATGAATTTATATTTCTTTATTATATGTTATATTTTGGCTTAGCAAATTTTAAATATTTAGTTTTTAAATATTGTCACAATAATTTTCTTAGCAAATTAGAAAAAAATTTAGAGTATTCATGTTCTTCAATTGAAAGAAATTTGATATAGCAAACCATAATTTGATATAATTCCTCAAATTCTAAACCAACCAATCAAAAAAAAATGATATAGCTCATTTACAACTAAATTTAATACAAGAATATTAAATTTGATATAGTGAACTCAGATTCAAGTACTGAAAGAATATAACTCCTCCTAATAAAAAGAATTTGAGACAAAAGCATAGCTTTTATGTGATTTGAGTTATTAGATTGAATCAGATTTAGTTTAGGCCAGGTTGAATCCATTTTTACTTATCTAAAGTAAATCCATATGACATACATACTATGTCAAGTTCGTTCTTTGATTTTTCATATTATTTCTCACTGCACTATAACCTTAGACCTGTTTGAGACTTTGTAAGACTTAGTCTTGCAAATTTTCAAATTGTCCTAGTAGACAGTTTGAGATTATTTTTTGCGATAGTTTATCTGCTATTCATCATCGTTAATTGAGCTTGCAGTTTATATATCCTCATACGTTCTCCTAGTGTGGCATATAAGCCACACATTTAGGAGAACATAAGGGGAATTGCTGCTGAAATTTCAACGTAAACGATGATAATTTTGAGCAGAATAACATATCGCATAAAATGATCTTGAATGGGATAAGGCCTTACCTGAGTCCTAGTGGAGTGAAAGTGGAATTCATTTAGGACACTTGCTTACTTGTGAAGTCTAATGATTGAATGGACCCCGGTCCTGGGCCTCGGTCCTGGATAGCACGTCAAGGATCGTAGCCATGGCCCGGCCTTGATTTATCGGTATAATTAAAGAGGCACAATATTTGTTATTTAGCTTAGATGTGTAAAAGAATTAATCTATTGCTATAATGACTAATGCAAAATTATACCATTGTCTCCTTTAATGGTTTACCAGGAATTGTATAACTTGGTCAAAAATGAGTGGGGCTCGCTCGTGGATGTATGTAAGGTTAAAAGATGGGTTGCTTAATCCAGATTTTCTGAATGGATTGGAAGAATTTATAGCATTTGCATGTAGTCAACCCGAATGGATGGATGGGCCTAGGATCAGGTGCCCCTGCAACTTACGCAAGTGTCAAAATAAAGCCTATAGAGATGTTGAAACTGTGAAGGTGCACTTGTGTAAAAAGGGGTTTGTTCCTGGGTACGATGTTTGGAACTGTCATGGTGAAACTGAGGAAATGTTTGCAGCTGTCACTAGACAAGAAGTGTCAAATCCTATTGATGAACTATTTGTGAATTTAAACACATACGAAGAAATGGTGATGAATGCATCGCATAACAAATTCAATCAGAATACATTTATGAAAGAACCAAATCCAGATGCATAACAATTTTATGATATGTTGTGTTCTGCAAATCAAGAATTGTATCCTGGTTGTGAGAGTCATTCCCAATTGTTTATGGCTACTCGTTGTTGAATATTAAGGCGAAACATCGATTATCAGAAAAGGCATTCAATGCTGTAGCTGGTTAATGAAGGAAGTTTTGCCAAATCATAATGTTGTAGCAGATAGTTTCTACTCAACGAAGAAGTTATTGCGTGGCATTGGGCTCCAGTTAATAAGATCGATTGTTGCTTGAACAATTGTATGATATATTGGGGTGAAGACTCAGAGCTGAGATGGTGTAAGATTTGAGGGCAATCGAGGTACAAAAATGGCGAAGGGGAGCTAGTACAAGTAGGAGGAAAAGTGTGCCTTACAAGAGGATGCATTATTTCCTCTTACTCCATGCCTCCAGAGATTATACAGATCTGAGGCTACATCTGCTGATATAAGATGGCATGCCGAACATGAATCTAAAGAAGATGAAATACGACATCCATCAGATTTAAAAGCTTGGAAGCATTTCAATGAAAATCATCCTGATTTCGCAGAAGAAATAAGGAATGTGAGATTAGGTCTTTGTACCAATGGCTTCCAACCATTTGGTCAAACGGGGCAACAATATTCATGTTGGCCTGTAATACTGACTGTATATAATCTTCCACCATGGAAGTGCATGAAAGATACTGCAATGTTTTTGACAGTTTTGGTTCTAGGACCATCAAATCCAAAAGAGAAGATTGATGTCTTCTTACAACCGCTGGTAGCCGAATTGAAAATATTATGGGAAACAAGAGTCATAGCCTACGACATTTCTATGAAACAAAATTTCATCATGAGAGCTGCTTTGATGTGGACAATCAGTGACTTTCCGGCATATGCAATGTTGTTTGGTTGGAGCACTTTTGGACGTCTGACATGCCCTCATTGCATGTATGATTTAGATGCATTTACATTGCAGAAGAGTGGTAAGCAGTCATGGTTTAATAATCATAGAAAGTTCTTGCCTTCGAATCATCCTTATAGGCGGAACTTGATCGCCTTCCGGAAGAACAAAGTAGTCACAAAATTCACCGAACCGGTTAGGTCTGGCACAGATATATTTGATACTATAGAGCATTTGGGATTGAGGTATGCTTGGGAACCAGATGCAGATAGAATAAATGGCCGTATATGTAAAAAACATAACTGGAAGAAGCGGTGCATTTTTTGGGATTTGCCGTATTGGAGCACAAATCTCATCCGGCACAACTTGGATGTTATGCATATTGAGAAAAATTTCTTTGATAACATATTTAACACGGTACTAAACATCTCGGGAAAAACCAAAGACATTGCAAAGTCGAGAGAAGAACTTAATCGGTATTGCAGAAGAGGCGATTTGAGAAGGAATGCTGACGGGACCTATCCTAAAGCCTGTTACACTCTTGACAAAAAATTACGAGAAGTTTTATGTAACTGGATTAGAGGATTAAAATTTCCTGATGGTTATGCTTCAAATATCGGTAGGTGTGTGGACATGCATAAGCTCAAGTTGTTTGGCATAAAGAGTCATGACTGTCATGTTTTCATGCAACGGTTATTGCCCATAGCTTTTCGTGAGTTGCTTCCGCAACATGTGTGGAAGGCATTGACAGAGCTCAACTTGTTCTTTAAGGAGTTATCTGCCGCAGTCATTACTTCTGCATCCATGGAAAGGCTTGAGGAGGAAATTCCAATTATTTTATGCAAGCTAGAGCGAATATTTCCTTCAAGTTTTTTTGACTCAATGGAGCATTTACTGGTTCACTTGCCATACGAAGCACATATAGCTGGTCCCGTGCAGTATCGCTGGATGTATCCTTTCGAAAGGTAAACACCCAAATCAGTAATACATGTTGACATTTCAAATACTATTTTATTTATGCAAGAAAGTTGGTTTATTTATATTTTCAACTTTACATATAGGTATCTTAAGAAGTTAAAAAATAATGTGCGGAGTAAGGCAAGGGTTGAAGGTTCTATATGCAATGCACACTTGGTTGAAGAAGTTTCAGCTTTTGCCTCATTTATTTTGAGGGTCACGTTCCTACGAGGACCCGCAATCTTGGTCGTAACGATGACATATGTGTGGACGAATGAGAACCTACTGACGGTAGAATATCAATATTTAAAAGTATCGGCCATTCATTTGGGAGGTAGAAGTCAAGACAATTAAGCGATGTGGAGTATAATGCAGCACATTATTACATTCTAATGAACCATAGAGAAGTTGACCCATACATTGAGTAAGTATATGTACACTTCATTAATTGCTTAATTAGAACTTCTACTTTAAATTGTAAAATATCATACTATTTAATTGCTAACAGAAGTTTTAATTATTATAATCCCTTAAGGATTGTGATAGACAACGACAGATGGATCCCAGCATCAGTCAACTTGCCATTGGGTAGAAGTTAGAAACGGGTAGAAGTTAGAAACGGAATTCGCTTATTGGTTTTATGAATTTGTGAGTACTATCACTCAATCAATTACAATAATGGCTTTTATTTTTCGAATTGATTGTGAATAGCTTATTAATTTATAGGTAAACGGTCCATGGTTCACAACCGACAATATTTTCATTAAATGTTTGGCGCAGTGGCCATTGAAGACCGTAACTACCTATACTGGCTATCTTGTTAATGGATACAAATTTCAAATTGAACGACTAGCATCTTCAAGAGGGACGCAGAATTGGGGCGTATGTGTTAAAAGAGAAAGTGCTGGAGCAAATATGCAGGATTATTACGGAAAGTTAGTAGAGGTGGTCGAAGTTGAATATCCCGGTTGGCCTATGAAATGAACTGTATTGTTTCATTGTGATTGGTTTGATCCGACAATTCCTGTCGGTAAAAGGGTTCATAACGACTACAATCTAGTTGAAGTAAACTATCGACGAAGATTGCAGAAATATGAACCATTCATTCTTGCATCCAAGCTCAGCAAGTGTTTTACTGCGGATATCCAAGTTTGCCCAACGACAAGCGAGATTGGTGGACTGTTTTTAAAATCGTTCCATGTTCAACAATCATATTAGATGAGAGTTCATCAAGTCAATCAACTGAGTGCCCTGCATTTCAAGAGGATGAGATGGAAATGCATGCAATTGAGGACGACACAAGGGCTCCTGAAACATCACTTAGAGATCCAAATGGCGATGTCCAAGAAATTGAGGATGCAAATGTTCGGTTTCCTTCCGATGATAATGAAACTGAATCATAGTCTGATACGACATCGGATATTGAGCCAACATTTCACGAAACAAATGACACTGATTAAAGATATAGGTGAAGGGAAAACTTGCTTTTCATATGCACAGGATCTCAAGGTGGAAAGCATGTAATTCAATTTTAATATTCACATTGAATATAAATTAAAGTATATTAGCAAATCTGAAATTTAAGAGTATGTAAAAATAAGTTTAAACAATACCTCTTGTGTGGAAGCTATAGATGACGAATGTAGCAGATCCGATATGCCGGGAGAAGTTCCTACTTATGCCTTGTAAGAGCCACATGTGCCGCTCCTCTATATCACACGGATGCCAAGAAACCTTGAGACAAGGGATACGGAATCAGAAGGGATGGAGAACTCTTCTCCAAGAGAGGAGTCCCTCTCTCAGTTTGGACTTCTCTGATTTTTGGACTCTTTTTCTCTGCTACTCTCTCTCGAAGTTGAGAAAAGTTTCTTAAATAAACTCATCGTAAAACAACCCAAAACAACCTCTTGAATTTGTTTTACGATACGATAATATCCGATCTTCGAAAGCGGATGGGTTACGGGCGTTCACGCGTTATTAATGCGTAAAGAAAATTTTATAAAATAAATTTACGGATTCATATCATCTCAATGGCAAGATCGTAATTTAAACAAAGTTTCAAATTCACGTTATCGAAATGGAAAAATCATAATTTAAATAAAGTTTTAAATTTATGTTATCGGAATGTCAAAATCATAATTTATATGAAGTTTCAAATTCACGCCATCTCAATGGCAAAACCTTAATTTAAACGAATTGGTAAAATCGTTATTTACATGAAATGGTAGAATCATAAATTTTTAAAGTTTTAAAGTCTCGTGGGCTATCCGCAACTATAATAAAAAAATATTTAAATATTTATAAATACAAAATAATCAGATTAAATCCGTTTGAAGTCAAATTGAAATCCGAAAGAACCCATGCAAAGATCTCGAACCATACTTCACATTGGACTTATTTAATTTTCAATTTAAAGTAATTTATGATTTTAAAATTTATAAATAAATGATCAGAGGATATATTGAATATCCGATTCAAACCACTTTGAAACCAGATCTAAACTACTATATCGTCAAACCAACCATTGGTCTATGGTTCAAGTCCTATCATAATGGGTCTGAATAAATCCCAAAAATTCACTTGAGTTACAAACTAACTCAAGCTCATCCCCAGAATAAGTACTACCGCTAATGCCCAGTGCTAGCTTGACATTGCTAGTACAAACTCAGCATTACCCATATGACCAAGTCCCACCCAAGTATGTTTCAATGCAATGAATCTTGTGACACCTCACAAAGATTACCTTGGCCAAGGTTTTGCTAAATTGAAACATAGTTCGAGCACTCTCTCTAACACTTAGAGTGGACAATCCCATCTTGACTCATCACTGACCCAATAAGTACTTGACTGCACCCAACAACCTTCCGTCACCGGATTAGAAATCCTGGTGGTCCAGTGCCTAAGTACAGTGAGTTGCTTATCAAGTCAATATAATAGTCTCATGTCAAAGGGACACTTATACCCATTGCCTTTCTGTGAGTTGCTCTAGGCAGTTGAGCACTCAGCAGAGGTGAGTCACTGTTCAGTGAATGTACTCCTACACTCACCCGCATGTCATACCAGTGTTATACACTTCTTGGTTTAAGAGAACAAACCAACCCATATGGCACACAACGACCTACACTTGATTACGTCATCGTCCTAGGTAACAACGTATCATTTGGCCGCGAACAGATTTAAGAGTTACTCAACAATTCCTCCATTATCAAATACATGTAACTTTAAGGACTACAATATATTGGAATTCTACTGGAAGATGTAAACTATATGCTGTACTGCCAAAATAGACTTTTATTTATTGAATAAATTATGTACATTCACATCAATCCATAACCGTCTATAAGCTAGACGATTGGCTGTAGGACACATTTCCTAACAATAGGTTCATTCGATTTCGATTTATTTTTATAAGTGTTAAATTTTTGTATGTTTATTAATTATTCGTAATTATATTACATTCAATTAATCTTTAGTATTTACAGTATGACGGACCAAGGTAGATCTATCCCTGACGGACATAGCCCTACTGCGCCACATCCCACTACCAGCCCTGACGCACAGACTTTCGCCTCTCCAGGTGTCGACGCTCATCCAGTATTTTCCTCTACCCGATCGGCATAGACCTCTAAGAGTTCTTCTTTGGTCAGTCGCACCGTACTTCGATTGGATGCCGATGGGCTGTAAGTATATACTAATTGTAACTATATGTTTATGTTTTTAAGTTAATTACTTATTTTAATTAGTTTTTTTAACAGCTTTATTGAGCAGCATACTGTATTGAGCCGATTAGCTCTATATTTTAGAGTTGTGCTAATCCCAGTGGCTACGATTGGCACCATGTATCTGCGGCCACGAAGGAGTTTTATTTTTCAGAGTTTTAGGTAAACTTTTTAAATACATTTTATAGCTGATATAAAATTTTTTAATCTTAATATATTGTGAAACTAACTGTTTATTTCAATGAAGAAAAAATTTACGTGGGACCCTACTATCCATGATGCCATTAGGGCAGCATGGAATACTCTTGCGGCACGCCGATACTCCGACATGCTTTATCGTTGGAGGAGTTCGGATGACCATCCAGGGCATGTGTCAGAGGGTATTTGGGCCAGCTGGCAGCAGGCATGGTAGTTCGAGGCATGGATCAAGAGGTCCTCATCAGCCAGCACAAACCGTCGATCTGAGAAGGGCGGTCGTGGCACAGGCCTCTCCTGTCACACTGCGGGATCCATTTCTATTCAGGAGCATAGGCGTCGTATGTGTTGGCCCAGATGGCAACCCAAGAGGGGGGGGGGGTGAATTGGGTTCTTAAAAAATTTAAGCCTTTTAAACAATTTAAATTGAGATGTGCAAGTGAAGGATCAACTAATCAGCAAAGCACAAACACAAGTATATGAGAGATAGAGAAGAGACAATTAAGCACGGCAACACAAGATATTTTATAGTGGTTCGGTGCAACAACACCTACGTCCACTCCCAAGACTCACTTGGGTCCACACTATAATCTCTCTAGATTACAGCCGAGTTGTTTTCCAAGCTCACAACTCAAACTTGTTGTTTTCCCGGGATCACAACGAACCCAGCCGATTTTACACGGGCTCACCGGCACAAAACCCAAACACAAGCTATACCTAGCTTGTACCGAGGTTTAACAACCTCCTCTAGTTTAATCCCTCAGATTAAACTAGACACAAAAAAATAAAATGAGTTTAATTACAAGCAGCTCCTTTTTGAGCAGATATTTCAAAATAGAAATTGAGTTTAGAGAAGCCTGAATATTTAGAGCTTGAGAGCTGGCTTGGCTTCTTTGGTTTCCTTCCTTCAACTCCTCTTGTTGTTGAATCAGGCCTCAGCACCGATTCTTCACGGATTTGAGCTTTGGAGTTGGGTTGAAGCTTTTTCTCCCTTTTTCTTGAATGTGTAAGCTCTTTGATTTTGAACGCTTTGGATTCCTCTTGAGCTTTTTGGAGTGGAGTGGATTTGAGCTAGAAGGTTTTTCTTTCAAGATTCAAGCTCACGGATTTGAAATGGGATTTGTCTATCTCAGATTTTCTCTCTAGTTTTTGGATTTTTCTTTTCTCTTGCTCTCTTTTTTTGAACAATAGACTTCCCTTTTTATAGATTTCTTTTACACCTCTTTTGGAATAAAACTATCCGTTGGAGTGTACCATCTATCAAAATATATCCGTTAGAAATGAGTAAAAATAGAAAAGTTACCGTTAGAGCTGATCTGGCAACTTCGTTTTTCGTTCCAGGTGGGTTGGAGTCGACTCTAACTTTTCTGGAGTCGGCTCTAGCTCGAGGCGATTCAAACTGACTTTTCCGGAGTCGTCTCTGGCTTTTCTGGGGTCGACAAGATGCTTTTCCGGAGTCGACTCTAACTTACCCGGAGTCGACTCTAGGTTGGAGCCAGAAAATCGACTTTCTGCTCCGTCTGTGAGAGTCGACTCTCACAGTCTCGGAGTCGACTCTAATGGCCGTGCCAGTTCCGGAGTCGGCTCTGTGATTCTCGGAGTCGACTCTAATGTCTGCATTTCTTACCTAGACATTAGATTCGATCCAGAACACATTGTAACACTTGATTTTGATCTTTCAAAAGTCTTATTGGCTGAAACACTAAATCAAAATCATTAGAGCCTTCAAAAATTATACTCACATAGTTTTGTTAATCATCAAAATCATCAATTGGGTCATCAATCTCCCCCTTTTTGATGATAACAAAAATTTTGAGTATATGCAATCAATCATTCAATCAAATTAAGGATTATAGTCAATTTAACTTTAACCTCTTGAAATTAAGGTTTTGATGCCAATGTTCAATGTAAACTTTTAAAATTGTATTGAATTATTAAACTTTGTGCATAAGATAGTAAATGAGCTTTTTGTTAAGCTCCCCCTGCATTGAGTAGCTCTTCTTATATATATATCCAACTCTTCTTATATATATCAAATTTGTAACAGATTAATCATTTCAATTCATTTTTACATAACAATTAATTCTCCCTTCTCTAACAGTTAATTCTCCCCCTTTCTTTCTTTCTTTATGCATATATAATTTTCTTTCTTTGCATATACACAACTATCTCTCCCCCTTTTTTGTTATAAGCAATAAGGAGAGTAAAGAAAATTTATAATCTCAGTAAAGCATAGGAGTCCAGTCAATCAAAATTTTGAAAAAGAAATAGTATTTCATATGCAAGAACCATTACATCAGTTGATTCATATACATCTCAAAATGAAATACATTGGATAATTATAAACTTCCTAAGTACAAGCTATCAAATTTAAAGACAAGATCAAATGTGCTTGAATACAATTTTCTTTAGATGGCCTATTATCTCCATTACATCATCTTTTTGTGACTTCTTAAAATTTTCAAGACAGGCTTCAATTTGAGAGACTGCAAGGTCAATATCCTTCTTTAATTGACCCGTTGCATGAACATACGATCCAGATCCATCGGCAATGCCTTCCATCCTTTCGAAGATTTTATGAAGCTCAGCTCCAAAGGATTCCACAGAACTGCCTAAGGTAAAGGATAGCATGTCCAGTCTCGAATTTAATTCTTCTTTCAACTGATTAAAGTCTTCTTTCAATTGATTAATTTCATTTGATCTGTGACTGTCATACTCAGCAAGTAGGCTTCTTAACTGATCAAGTTGTTCATTAGAAAATCCTCCAGAATTTGTTATAGGTTGATGTGGAGGTGATGGAATAGAACTCGGTCCGGCCTCCGAAGGTCCAGTAGATGAAGGTCCCGCAAAAGATGAATCAGGGACTGATGGTCCCGCAGCAGATGGTCCTGGGATGTCTTCTAGCCTGGTTCCCTCTGCACCATCCCTATCTGTTCTTTCCTCTCTCCTCATCCAAACACCATTGACTTTCTTAAATCCCATTCTGTGAATAGTAGAAATGCTGTAATAATCAGTGTGTCTCAGTTTTCTTAATGGTTCATTTTCCATGATGAGCACACCCTGGCTTCTAAAAACTAATGTCAGAATCATTCCGTAGGGTAGAGTTGATCTTTTCTTAGTGGCTGCCTCTGCCATGTATCCTATCATCATGCCAGCTAAATTGACTGGCCTTCCAGTTATTATGCAGTCCATCATCAGAACGTCTCGCTCCGAGACATACTCAAATCTCCCTATTTTCGGAAACAAGATTCTACCACAAATATTATGCAATAATCTGAGTTCTAGGTTTAACTGATTTGCAAAAATCTCTTCGAACTCAGTCACCTCTCTTCCTAGCATTCTTGATAGTGCACCACTTCTGTCATTGAGTTGACATTCCAATAAACCAACAGTGGGCATTTCTAATAGGGTTCCAAGAATTTCAGTAGTTACCATAACCCTAGTTCCTCTTACTGTGCTTACTAAACCTCCTTCTCCTCTGCTTAATCCATTATAAAACTCTCTTACCAATGCTGGATATGTGGGCAAATCTAGCGAGCACACTTTTCCCATCCCATATCCTTTAAATTTCTTCCAATTGAAAAGCCCTCCGATTCAAATAAATCAAAATTAACTTTCCTCCCAGTTGTAATGGTCTTACCAGCTAGTTGATCAACCTTAGGAGATGAGGGTGAAGGTGGAGAATCCTCTGGAGTGGCCGAAGAGGAAGAAGGCGATGGTTGCCTTCGAACCGTGCGTCTTCTCGTTGGAACGGAAGCTCCAGCGACGAATCCACGCCTCTTTGGTGCCATTGAGAGGATTGGAAGATTAATCAGGGGTATTGAGTGGATTTGAGGAAGTTGGAAAGGTTTTGGAGCTCTTAGGAATGATTTAGGAAAACGATTGAAACGAATGGGGGTCGACTCCGCCTTTTATTTTTGACCTAACTCGACTTAGAGTCGACTCCCGAAAACTGGGTGTCGGCTCCGAGCCAGAAAGTCTGTCAGCGCTCGTATTAGAGTCGGCTCCACAAAAGCCAGAGTCGGCTCTAATCACTTAGACAGAAAATCAAAAACTCAGGTGTCGACTCCGCAAACTGTCAGAGTCGACTCTAACAGTTTCAGAGATAAAAAATTGAGTTTCAATGATTTGAAACTATTCAAATTAATCATCAAATTATAGATTTAAGTTCTTTAGCAATTGGGGAAACAATGAATCAAGATCTAGATAGATTTCCTTATTGAAACATCAAGATTTTTCACGAAAAATATGAAATCTAGATAGATGTCCTTAAGAGTTTCAAAAACTATTCCAAAGGATCACAAACTCCTAATTCTCCTCTAAGATAACAAAATCTTTCTTCACTTAAGGGTTTTGTTAATATATCTGCAAGTTGTTCTTCAGTATTCACATAATCAAGACAAATTTCATTATTGGCTACATGTTCTCTTATAAAGTGATATCGTATTTCAATGTGCTTTGTTCTTGAATGTTGAATTGGATTTTTAGTAAGATTTATTGCACTTGTATTATCACATCTTATGGGTGTCTTATCAAGTATGATACCATAGTCTTCAAGTTGTCTCTTAATCCATAGGATTTGAGCACAGCAACTTCCAGCTGCAACATATTCTGCTTCCGCAGTAGATAATGCAACCGAATTTTGCTTTTTGCTAAACCATGAGATTAAGTTACTTCCTAAAAATTGGCATGCACCACTTGTACTTTTTCTATCTAATTTGCATCCGGCATAATCAGAATCTGAGTATGCAATTAGATTTAATGTGGAATCTCTAGAATACCATAAACCTACATTTTTTGTTCCACTTAAGTATCTTAGTATTCTTTTAACAGCTATTAAGTGTGATTCTTTAGGTTCTGATTGGAATCTAGCACATAGACATACAGAAAACATAATATCTGGTCTACTTGCTGTTAAATAAAGAAGGGATCCGATTATACCTCGATAATACTTCTGATCAACCTTTTTACCTTCTTCATCCTTGTCCAGCTTGCATGAAGGACTCATTGGTGTTCCGAGGGGTTTAATTGATTCCATACCAAATTTCTTTAGAATCTCTCTTGTGTACTTTGTTTGGTTGATAAAGATACCCTCTTTGCTTTGTTTGATTTGGAGTCCAAGGAAGAAGTTGAGTTCTCCCATCATGCTCATCTCGAATTCTCCCTGCATTAACTTGGCAAATTCTTGACATAGAGAATCGTTAGTAGCACCAAAAACAATGTCATCAACGTATATTTGTACTATAAGTAAATCTTTGCTTTTTCTTTTCAAAAATAATGTTTTATCAACATTTCCTCTTGTGAAATCATTTTCAATTAAGAATTTACTTAACCTATCATACCAAGCTCTAGGTGCTTGTTTCAAACCATATAATGCTTTGTGTAATTTAAAAACGTGATCTATAAAACCTGGTGGTTGTTCTACATAAACTTCTTCATTAATAAATCCATTTAAAAATGCGCTTTTAACATCCATTTGAAATAAATTAATGTTCATGTGACATGCAAATGCTAGTAATAGCCTAATAGCTTCTAATCTAGCTACAGGTGCAAAAGTTTCATCAAAATCAATGCCTTCTTCTTGATTATATCCTTTTGCAACTAATCTAGCTTTGTTTCTAATTACAATGCCATTTTCATCAAGTTTATTTCTAAAAACCCATTTTGATCCTATTACAGAATGATTTTTAGGTCTTTCAACTAATGTCCAAACATTATTTCTTGTAAATTGATTTAGTTCTTCTTGCATGGCTAGCATCCAATTATTATCTTTTTCAGCTTCTTCTATAGATTTAGGTTCAATTTGTGAAACAAATGCAAGATGATTACTAATATTTCTCATGTATGATCTAGTCCTTATTCCTTGAGATGGATCGCCTATAATCAATTCCTTGGGATGACTATGTGCATATCTCCAGTCTCTTGGAAGATCTAAATCATCATGATTATTAACATCATCATCCTTATGTGAATCATTATCTTTAGCCTGTTGTTCATGATCAGAAGATACTTCAATATTAAGTTTTTCAAGACCTTTTTCAATTAGTTTGTATCTTCCTCATCATTAATCTTCTCAGATCCAGTTGCTAAAGATTCATCAAACACTACATGTATGGATTCTTCAACAATTAATGTTTTCTTGTTAAAGATTCTATAAGCTTTACTAGTTGTTGAGTAACCTAGAAAAATTCCTTCATCAGATTTAGCATCAAATTTTCCTAAGTTGTTTTTACCATTATTATGAATGAAACATTTACATCCAAATGCATGAAAGTATTTTATATTTGGTTTTCTTTCATTCCATAATTCATAAGGTGTTTTCTTTAATATTGGTCTTATTAAAGCTCTATTTAATATGTAACATGCTGTGTTAATTGCTTCCGCCCAAAAATACTTTGGTAAGTTGCTTTCACATAGCATGGTACGGGCCATGTCTTCTAATGTCCTATTCTTTCTTTCAACTACACCGTTCTGTTGTGGAGTCCTAGGGGCTGAAAAATTATGATTAATTCCATTTTCAGTGCAGAAATCTTCAAATAAGTGATTTTCAAATTCTGTTCCATGATCACTTCTTAGAGATACTATAGTAGTGTTTTTCTCATTTGTGACTTTCTTGAAGAATTTCAAGAACATCGAGAAAGTCTCATCTTTGTGAGCTAAAAACATTACCCAAGTATATCTAGAATAATCATCTACAATCACTAGACCATATTTCTTTCCTCCTAGACTTGTGGTTCTAGTTGGTCCGAAAAGATCCATGTGAAGTAGCTCTAGTCCCCTAGAAGTTGAAACAATATTTTTAGATTTAAATGAACTTCTAGTTTGTTTTCCAAATTGACATGCATCACAGATTTTATTATTTTCAAAATCTAATTTAGGTAAACCTTTGACTAAATCCATTTTAATTAGTTTTGAAATAAGGTGTGTGCTTGCATGACCTAATCTACGATGCCACAACCAACTAATATCATTAATGTTAGCATTATCAGTAATTAGGCAATGACTACTCTTAGAAGTTTTGTCTGTGTCAACTAAGTATATATTGCCAAATCTATAACCAGTAAAAACAATGCTATCATCGATAGAATTAGTTACAGTGCATAAAGAAGATTTAAAAGAAACATTAAAGTTTTTATCACATAATTGACTTATGCTAATTAGATTATGCTTCAAACCATTAACATAAAGTACATTATCAATTACTATAGATGGAGTTATGCGAACTTTACCAAGGCCCAAAATTTGACCTTTACCGTTATCGCCAAATGTCACAACTCCACCAACATTTTCTTCTAGGGTGATGAATTCCTCTTTGTCACCCGTCATATGTCTTGAGCAGCCGCTATCAAGATACCACTTCTTCTTTGATCTTTTGGCTACAAGACATTCCTGCAATATCATCAAACTTTATGCTTAGGTACCCAAGCTTTCTTGGGTCCTTCATGGTTAGCAGCAATAAAAATTGTTCCTTTCGGAACCCATATTTTCTTAGTTTTAATATTTTTTAATTTCTTGTTTTCATTAAGGTTTTACATTCGAAGGATTTGTGTCCTTTTTGATTGCATTTAAAACAAGTAATATTACTTTGGTTAGCTTTTACAAAATTTTTTAATGATTTTTGTTTTCTTAAAGTGTTATACCCTAGCCCAGCTTTGTCAAAAACAGCCTTTTGACTATCTAGAATCATGTTTAATTTAGTTGAGCTTAAAGTAAATTTCTCAACAATGTCTTTATATTTTTTGACTTCTTTCTTTAAACAATCATTTTCATTTGAGATTGATTCTTTTTCTTTAATTAATTTTTCATTCTCAGATTTTAGCAAATCAATTTATGAGTAAAATCATTTTCATTAAGAGAAGTTTCTTCTTTATCTTTTAAATCTTTAAGTACAAGACTTAATTCATTTTTCTCCTTAACTAAATTTAAGTTTTCAGATTTCAAAACTTTATATTTCTTTTTCAAAACTTTAAAATCAATCATCAATTCATTGAAAGCTTCAAACATTTCATCAAATGTAAATTCATCGTCGGGGGTTTCGGTGCTTACCTCATCATTGTCGTCGTCGTTGGCCATGAAGCAAATATTTGCAACCTCTTTTTGTTCTTCTTCTTCGGAAGAAGATTCATTGCTGTCAGTCCATGTTGCAACATATGCCTTCTTCTTTTTCTTGAAGGTCTTTTTCAATTGTGGACAATCATATCGATAATGCCCCGGTTTCTTACACTCATAACAGATCAAGGGGTTTTCTCTTTGTCCTTGTCCTTATCTTTCTTTTCCTTTTCCTTTTCTCCTTCCATTTTATTTCCAAATTTTCGTTTTTGGAAGGGTTTCTTTTTCCTCAAAAATCTCCTGAATTTCTTGGCCAAAAGAGCAGTTTCATCATTATAGTCATCACTATCATCACTGCTGCTCTCTTCCACTTCTTTTTCAGCCTTTAGAGCAATGGTTTTCTTCTTTTTAGTTTCCTCCTCAATATGCTGCCTCATTGTCAATTCGTGGGTCATGAGAGATCCTAGAAGCTCCTCTAAGGGTAGTGCATTGAGGTCTTTGGCTTCTTGGATTGCTGTGACTTTTGCTTCCCACGATCTTGGCAATGACCTGAGTATTTTGCGAACAAGATCAGCATTAGTATAAATTTTTCCTAAACTTTTCAAACCATTCACAATATCGGTGAATCTAGTGAACATGCATGTGATGGTTTCAGTTTGTTCCATTGTGAACAATTCATATTTATGAACCAAAATATTTATCTTTGATTCTTTTACTTGGTTTGTTCCTTCATGTGTAATTTCCAACCTATCCCATATTTCTTTAGCGGAATTACAAGTAGAGATGCGGTTGAATTCATTTGAATCTAAGGAACAATATAAGATATTAATGGCTTTGGCATTAAGTTGAGCCATTCTCCTATCATTATCATTCCAATCCCTTTCGGGCTTTGGAACAATAGTGCCATCTATAAGGTGTGTGGGTGTACTAGGTCCATTTAATATAACACCCCAAAGCTCATAATCAGAAGCTTGAATGAATATCCTCATTCTAGCTTTCCAATAAGAATAGTTTGAGCCATTAAAGAGTGGAGGTCTATTCGTAGAATGACCTTCAGCAAAACTTGACCCAATTTGTGTTGCCATGTGGAACTTTAGCTCTTGATCGTGTGATCAAAATCTAATGAGCACAAGCTCTGATACCAATTGTTGGCCCAGATGGCAACCCAAGAGGGGGGGGGTGAATTGGGTTCTTAAAAAATTTAAGACTTTTAAACAATTTAAATTGAGATGTGCAAGTGAAGGATCAACTAATCAGCAAAGCACAAACACAAGTATATGAGAGATAGAGAAGAGACAATTAAGCACGGCAAACACAAGATATTTTATAGTGGTTCGGTGCAATCAACACCTACGTCCACTCCCAAGACTCACTTGGGTCCACACTATAATCTCTCTAGATTACAGCCGAGTTGTTTTCCAAGCTCACAACTCAAACTTGTTGTTTTCCCGGGATCACAACGAACCCAGCCGATTTTACACGGGCTCACCGGCACAAAACCCAAACACAAGCTATACCTAGCTTGTACCGAGGTTTAACAACCTCCTCTAGTTTAATCCCTCAGATTAAACTAGACACAAACAAATAAAATGAGTTTAATTACAAGCAGCTCCTTTTTGAGCAGATATTTCAAAATAGAAATTGAGTTTAGAGAAGCCTGAATATTTAGAGCTTGAGAGCTGGCTTGGCTTCTTTGGTTTCCTTCCTTCAACTCCTCTTGTTGTTGAATCAGGCCTCAGCACCGATTCTTCACGGATTTGAGCTTTGGAGTTGGGTTGAAGCTTTTTCTCCCTTTTTCTTGAATGTGGAAGCTCTTTGATTTGAACGCTTTGGATTCCTCTTGAGCTTTTTGGAGTGGAGTGGATTTGAGCTAGAAGGTTTTTCTTTCAAGATTCAAGCTCACGGATTTGAAATGGGATTTGTCTATCTCAGATTTTCTCTCTAGTTTTTTTGGATTTTTCTTTTCTCTTGCTCTCTTTTTTTTGAACAATAGACTTCCCCTTTTTATAGATTTCTTTTACACCTCTTTTGGAATAAAACTATCCGTTGGAGTGTACCATCTATCAAAATATATCCGTTAGAAATGAGTAAAAATAGAAAAGTTACCGTTAGAGCTGATCTGGCAACTTCGTTTTTCGTTCCAGGTGGGTTGGAGTCGACTCTAACTTTTCTGGAGTCGGCTCTAGCTCGAGGCGATTCAAACTGACTTTTCCGGAGTCATCTCTGGCTTTTCTGGGGTCGACAAGATGCTTTTCCGGAGTCGACTCTAACTTACCCGGAGTCGACTCTAGGTTGGAGCCAGAAAAATCGACTTTCTGCTCCGTCTGTGAGAGTCGACTCTCACAGTCTCGGAGTCGACTCTAATGGCCGTGCCAGTTCCAGAGTCGGCTCTGTGATTCTCGGAGTCGACTCTAATGTCTGCATTTCTTACCTAGACATTAGATTCGATCCAGAACACATTGTAACACTTGATTTTGATCTTTCAAAAGTCTTATTGGCTGAAACACTAAATCAAAATAATTAGAGCCTTCAAAAATTATACTCACATAGTTTTGTTAATCATCAAAATCATCAATTGGGTCATCAGTATGGTAAGAAAATATAAACAATTTAAATACTAATTTAGTCATTTACAAATACTTGCATTTATATTCTTTCTTTTGCTTTTGTAGTCCGAGCAGGAGGGCAGAGATCCTGGTGAGTTTCGTCTATTCAGGGCGACACACACCAGGAAGGACGGTTCCTGGGTCGATACAGGAGGTTGGGGTAAGAAATTAAATTTATATTTTATTTATTTAATTTTTAATATTTTATTCAGCTTTATATATTAATTCATTTATCATTGATTTTATAACTCAAAGGCACGAGTCGAGGAGCTTCAGTCTCAGACTTCGCAGGTCAACTCCACTAATGGGGGGCCGCCCATCAAACTCTCACCAGAGGAGAGTCGACGTGTATTTTTGAAGGCTGTTGGTGCCCAGCCGCGAGACCATAGGTTCTATGGTTTGGGCACCAGAGCTTCCAGATATTTTCCCCATCAGGGCTCCAGTTCACGTGGTTCTGGCGATATTCCTCCCGAGCAGATAGACGACATCCGGAGATCTATCAGATGCGTCAGATGCAGGATTTAGTTCATCTTATGTCGCAAGGTTTAGTCCAGCCTCCGCAGCCTCCACAGCCGCCTGCAGATATATGTTGTATTTTTTTTTTCACTACTCGATGTATTTTTTTATTTTTTCTATTTTGTATATGAAAATTTTAAATAATTAATAAAATAATTTTTTATCGATTTTTAAAAATTTTGTAATGTTTGTTTGGTCAATTGTATTAGCAATTACATTGTATTAACAAGTTTATTTATATTATTTTATTTTTTTAATAAATAAATTAATTTAATTTAAAACTTAAAAATAAATTTACTTTATTTTTAAAAAATAAATTAATTAATTAGCGATGCTATTTTCCATCGCAATTAATTTTAAAAAAAATTACAAATTATGTTATTTTAAATTTTTTTAAAAATAATTAATTAATTAGCAACATAATTATGATAAGATTTTTCATCGTAAATATTTTTAAAAAATTTATTTTTCAAGTAGCGACGCATTTACGGGCATCGCAATTATTTTTAAAAAATTAAAAATTAAATTATTATATTTTTAAAAAATTAATTAATTAGTGATGCTAATTTTCGTCGCAATTATTTTAAAATATATAAAAATTAATTAATTTAATTTTTTAAAAAATAAATAAATTAATTAGCGACTCAGTTGCGATGATATTTTTTGTCGCAAATATTTTTAAAAATTTATTTTTAAAGTAACGATGCATTAAGTCTATGTCGCAATATTGCGACGCATTTATTGGCATCACAATATATTGCGATGCATTTAGGGCATCGCAGAAAGTCGCTGTTAAGCGACGCAATTGCGATAAATTAAAATTATGATGAACATTTTAGCGATGCCTTTATTGCGTCGCTATAGCTTATTTAGCGATGCATTTGGGCATCACTATATTTAATTTTTCTTGTAGTATATATCAATTTTTCATTAATAATTAAGTTGAAAAATATACTTCAAACTATCCTAGTATCCAAACAATCAAATTATATATGATGATCAAAACTAACGCATTTTCTAATAAATATTATTTTTGGATATCGTTATCGTTTTCAAATCATGTATGATTAATTCTAAAATTCTTAAATTATTTTATATTTGGATCATTTTGAGGTTTGGGCCAGAAAACCTAAAATACTAATACTATATATTAATGAGTAGGGATCGAGTTCTGTCAGTCGAATCCATGATTAATTCGAATGAATGCAATCTGCATTTGCCTTTTTTTTTTGGTTACAAACGGGCGATCATATAAATCTAGAATGAGTCAGCCCAGAAGCATCAGAAATTAAAATCTGCTGAAGGAGAATAGGACATGGGTCGCCTGGCTTTCAGTTCCAAGGACCTGCATGTTGAGCAGCAAACGACGCCACCCAGTCCGCCGCCGAGTTAGCCTCACGATAAGTGTGGCGGATCTGGGCTGAATCAAGCTCCCGCATCATAGCCCAACAGTCCTCAGAATCGGATTTGAGGAACCATCTATATAACTCTCCTTTGATAGCCAAGAAATGACAGTCATAGAATCCCCCTCAATCATGATCTTGGGAGCATGGAGGATCCTAACAGCAAAAGAGAGCCCTGCCCAAGCAGCACTAAGCTCCGACAGAGGAACAGTAGAGTCCAGGGATCCAAAGCCTCCCGCTGCCAATAGATCTCCCATCGGGCCCCGAATGATGAAAGCAGATCCAGCAGCTCTGTCCCGGACGCTCCCATCAAAGTTAATTTTGACATACCCTGGAGGGGGGGTTCCCAAGAGACGAAAACCGTACGATGGTTCGCTGTCGAGACAGCAGGGGATCCCCAGAGGCCAGAGGAGTCAAAATTAACACCATGAGAGGCACAGGCACAGTCCGAAGTCAATAATCTAATCTGCCTCACAATCCTGTGAAAGGAAAACCTATCGTCGGAGAATATGATTTGATTCCTCGACAGCCATATATAATAAGCAGTCACAGACCAAAGACCACGCTTGCTCATAGGACCACTACGGATGTCCTGAAGGAAAAAAGAACGCGAGAAAGCCATAACCTCCATATCCCTAGGATAGCCCATAAGAGTCCAGATTCTTCTCGCTCTGGAGCAACAAAATATAGCATGGTCCAAAGTTTCATCCACCTGCCTGCATAGAGGACAGATCGGCTGAATAGGCAAACCCCGTCGAGAGAGAAGGAAGCAAGTAGGAAGGCAATCCCAGAGAATCTTCCAGATGAATAACTGAACCCTGGGGATAACAGGAAGCTTCCAAATCCAAGCTGCATCCTCCGTATGCTGAGCCTGCGGTCTGTATATATCCATAAGGTCCCGAATAGGAGCCTTGGGAAGATAAGAACGCTGCCAAATCCTGGAGTCACCAGAGGAGTCAGGTGGAAGAGGCATCGAGAGAATCCGACGAGAAAGCTCCTCCCCAAAAAACCCAGTCACCGAGGGTATGTGCCATGAGCGGGGTTTAAGGAGATAAGATCCTTAACCCTAAGGTTAGGGGGAATATCCATGTTGATAAAGGAGGGCCACCGCATAATGGGGAGCTCAGAGATCCAGGTATCATTGACAGCATCAATAGACCAGCCATCACCAATCATCCAAGAGATATTGTGCATAATGAGCTGACTGTGTCTACACATCTCCTTCCAGTAGGAAGAGGATCCATGGGGCGGTATAATAATCGAACCAGAAATTCAGTCACCGTATCTAGCATGCATCACAGAACTCCATAAACTATGAGGCTCCAAAAGGAAACGTGAGGCATGTTTGGCAAGAAGAGCTTCTCTTCTAACAATCAAGGATTGAATCCCCAGTCCACCTTCATTAATAGGCATGCAGATCCTATCCCAAGCAATAAGATGAATACCATGTCCCTCCTGCGAAGAAGCCCAAAGAAAATCTCTGAAACATCTCTCAATCCTTCTCAGACAAGTGATCGGCACAACACCATTCGAAAGAAGATACACAGGAAGGGAAGAGAGGACAAACGGATGATAGTGATCCTAGCCATCATAGATAGACTAGTCATCTGCCACCCCTCAATACGCTGGCGGACCCGTCGCTCGATTTCAGCAAAGTCGGAACATCGAGCCCGTCTACTAGTAATGGGGATCCCTAAATATTTGAAGTGATCCGACCGAGTTGTGATACCTGATAACTCCATAATGGCCTCCCTAGTAGATCTGGGGGTCTTGGGGCTGAAACAGATAGAAGACTTTAGAAAATTTACCCTCTGGCCTGACGCCTGACAGTAACACTACAGAATAGAATGAAAAGAAGCAGCGTTAACAATAGAAGCCTGCCCCAGAAGAATACAGTCATCAGCAAAAAGAAGATGAGAAATCCGGGGACCCTCTCTCCCAACCATAAATGGAACAATCCGATTCTCCTGCTGAGCAAGATGAAAGGCACGAGAAAGATCGTCAGCATCAAGAATAAATAACAAGGGGGATAATGGACATCCCTGTCTCAAACCCACAGAAGAGTGGAAAAATTCAGTAGGGCTCCCATTGATGAGCAGAGAAAAGGAAGGCCTTAGAATACATGCCATAATCCATTCAATAAAAAGATCATCAAAACCGAACTCCTGGAGAGTGCGCTTCAGGAAGGTCCAGCTCATTCTGTCATAAGCTCTCTCCATGTCCAGCTTCACCGCCATGAGACTTCTTTTCACAGGGGCTCTTTGAAGATCATGCATGAACTCCTGAGCAATGAGGACGTTGTCCGATATAGAACGCCCTTTAATAAAAGCCCCCTGCTCTATAGAAATAAGGCGGGGGATCACAATCCGAAGACGATCAACCAGGAGGCGAGCACAAACTTTATACAGAGTAGTGCAAAGGCTAATAGGTCTGAAGTGCTGCGGAAGAGAGGTGTTGGTCAGCTTGGGGACCAACGTAACAAGAGTCCGGTTCCATTCCAAGGGAATTTGCTTCAGTTGGAAGACAGTTTGAATGGCCTGAATAACCTCTGGTCCAATGATGTCCCAATAGTGGCGATAAATTAGGGGAGGAAAACCATCAGGCCCAAGAGCCTTGTCCGGACCAAGCTCCCAAAGGGCCTCCCGAATCTCTTCAGCAGTGACAGGTCTGCAAAGCTTTTCATTATCCTGTGTGGAAACCCTTCTGGAATCAGAAACCCTGACCATCAGATCCTCATCAGCAGAGGAATCAGCCCATCTGAATTGAAAGAACTGGAAATCGCTCATAAAAATCGTTCATAAAAATCCAGTACAGCTAGATGCATGTAGCCTTTTCGACATCTTTATTCAACTTTTCCCTGCAGCACCGCTTTGAATAAATTTACCACAAATTTAATTCATCTCAGTCCGATCGGTTGCCATGCGTAGTAGAACCATGAATTGTTAGGCAAACGCAGCCAATTAATCTTGATCTAAAGGTAGAAACTTTAATTTAATAATTAAGACAAACTACAAATATCCAAACTTGATCCTAAGGCATACAGTAATTAAGTACACGGTAATATATACCAGTAACAACGTACAACGCACCATTATATATATATATATATATATATATATATATATATAGGCTTTTGTGAAGCGGAGATAGTCCTTCTTCGATGGAAGATTCACAGTCTCAAATCCCTGAGGGAACATCTCCTTGGCCTCCTCATTGGACACGCTCGGCGAGATCACCACCGGCTCCCCCGGCTTCCAGTTCGCCGGCGTCGCCACCTTGTGCTTGGCCGCCTTCTGGAGCGAGTCCAACACCCTGACCACCTCGTCCATATTCCGCCCCGTCGACGCCGGGTACAGAAAGCTCAGCTTAACCTGCTCCACCACCATACATACATACACATCATAAAACCGTACGTGCGCATATATATATATATATATGTGTGTGTGTGTGTGTGTTTGGGGGGGGGGGGGGGGGGGGGGGGGGGGGAAAGAAATCTGGTCAGCAACAAATTTATGATCGGAATTAGTTAATGATCATGATGTGCAACCTTTTTATCGGGGCCCACCGAATGAAGGGCCCGTGATGGGAGCTGGTTCCCGTTGGAGTCCTTCTCATTAGGGTCTACCATGTTCAGCTGCTTGATCACCTCTCCATTGGGGTCGGCCGCTATTGGATACGTTACGCGACACCCGGCGCCCTACAATATTATTTTCACACGAGAATTAAGGACTAATATTTGACGTCAGAGGGATCGAGGGACTTTAATTTGCTGGAGAATTTTTAATTTTAGTCTTATCTCATGGGTTGAGGGAGAACCGCGTAAGCTTCGACGTCTTTGATCCATTCCACGTGGCACTTGACATCGTCGCAGGAGATGCCGAGAAGCTTCACCCCTCTCTTCTCGAACTCCTCCGCGTACGCCGCCATCTTCCCCAACTCCGTCGTGCACACGGGTGTGAAGTCCGCTGCACGCGAGATCAATCAGACGTACATCGATCAGAACGGAAGCAAATTAAGCTCCATGCCTAAAGGTAAAGGTGCGACAGAGCGACATCATACCGGGGTGGGAGAAAATGATGGCCCAGCCACCGTCGACGTAGTCGTGGATCCGGATCTTCCCCTGGGTAGTCTCCAGCTCCAAGTCCGGGATCGTGTCGCCTATCGTTAGCCCCGGCATCCTTCAACGGCCCTGATTCACCACCGATCCCCCCGCTCTGGTCCTGGAATGCGCCCCGGGGGAAGTCCCCCTGGCCTCTATTAAAACGGTCTCGGTCCCTTTGCATGCGGGCCACGTGGCTCGCGTCGTGGGTCGTGGCAATAGTTACGGTAGGTTGCTAGCACGTGTCACAGTTCACGATCGCAGTCACGTCCTATTCGGTTAAGATGTGCCGGCGGAACACTTATTAAGTCTTCTTTATTCCAACGTGGCACCAACGGTTACATAGCACACTGATGAACGTAACAACGTTCAAGCAAACATGGATACAACGTAAGCGGCAAAGAGTTATAGGTCACAAGTTATCCACAGAGGCTCCTCAAACTGGCCTCGGAGCTTGTCTCCGTTGGGAGATCGGAGAGAACAAGATCCCAGGTCGTCGGGCCCACCACGCGAGTTCCACACCGGCGTCCCGTTCTCATACGGGCCACACGTCAGCCTCCTCAGCTCGGTACCGTCGAGGCGGCACATAAACAGGTCTCCGTAGGGTTGAAAATGGTTTGGCCATGAGACCGGCTCGGCCGTCACGGCGCCGAGGTTCGCCGTGAAGAGGAGCCACTTGGAGTCCGGGCTGAAGCACACGTGGTTGATCCTCTCCCTGTCCACGTGGCATGACCCCGCGCGCCCCGCCACGTGGACCCTGCGCAGGCCACTGCCGTCCGGGCGGATGAGGTAGATGCTGAAGACGTCTGGGTTGGAGGGTTTGTGGCGGTTGGAGGAGAAGGCTATCAGCTTGCCGTCCGGTGACCAGCTCGGCATTGTGTCTGTCCACTCCCCCTCCGTCAGCCGCCGGATCCCCACCCCGCCGTCGGATTCACCGTTGACGGCGTCGAGGATGTAGAGGTTCTTGTGTCCGGTTCGCCCCGACCGGAAGACCAGCGATTTCCCGTCCGCCGAGCACGACGGAAACGCGTTGTTACCGGCATCGGTCCGGGTGAGTATCTTCACTGCCGCCGGGATCTCCTCCCGATCGTCGGTTAGATCGTTGGGATCGAAGGAGATCCGGGCGATTTGGACGGTCGCTTTGCTGGACTCGAAGATCGGGCCGATGGAAGTGTAGATCACCCCCTTCTCGGTGGGGCTCCACGCCGTGTAGAACGCCCCCGATTCCTTCAGAAGAGTCCACCGCTTGGAGCCGTCGGATTTGAGGACCATGAGCCCGGGGGTACCGAGGAAATCACCATTGATTGCGATGAAATCGCCGTCGGGGGAAAAGGAAGGGAAGGTGCTGTGGAGGCGAAGCATCTTAATCCCTCTCACCGGGGACTTCACCGGGCTGAAATTGGGAATGATGGAGTCACCGGGGGCAGATTCCCCTCGGAATCGGTGGTAACCGAGATGACCCGACTGCGGGGAGAAGAAGGGGTTATAATGGTGGAGATTAGGATTTAGAAGCTGCGTGATTGGGGAAAAGCGCTCCGATTCCAGATCGAAGATCTCGATGTGGCGGAAATCAGTGCCCTTTCTTCGCGTGGCGACGGCGATCCGCTTCCCGTCGTGCGACGCCGCCGGCGTGAAGCAGTGGAGCCCCGGCGGAGTGATCCGGCGAGCGGCGTCGGGCCCTCGGGAGTTCTCAAGATCCGCTGTCAGATCCGACCGAAAGATGCTCCACCAGCCGTCGTCGGCCTTGCGGTGGAAGAACAGGGTCGAGTCGTCGGACCACGCCGGCCATCCGCCGCGGCTACAGATCACGGTGCGGCGGGAGGGATGGGAGGCCTGGAACACGACGATCTCGGTGTCGAGCTCGTGGAAGTCCCCTTTCCACGGCCGGGACCCGTACGATGCGACGGCGATGAGCTCCCCTGATCGGGACGCTGCCGGGCTGAAGTCGACGACGCCGGGCGGGCTGAGACGGACGATCTCGTCCGTGTCGAGCCGGGCCGAGTAGACCGCGGACCAGCTCTTGAACGGCTCAGGTGGCGGTTCGTGGGCCGAGACAAAGTAGACCCGCCCGTTCCTAACGGTTGGGCGGTCGTGGTACAGGCTTTTTAGAACAGTCGGGAGCGGTTTGGGTTTGCGGTCTGGCGACTCGGCGAGGTAAAGCCGGGACGAGCCGGTTCGCTCGGACGCGAAGGTGACGATGTCGCCCTCGTCGACGAATTGGGCGTTGAAGTTGATGGAGGCACCATCAGTGTGGCGGCGCTCCGTTAGTTTGTTTCCGCCGGCGTCGAGGTTGGAGGGTAGAGGAGTGGAGAAGACGTCGAAGCCGTAGTACGGCAATCCAACGGTGCTGAAGACGATGGTTCCTTGGGGCTCCATCTGGCGGACGGCAGCTATTCGTCGGCGTATGAGTGGCGAGGGGGTAGGGTGGCTTTGGCGTGCGGTTACTTATATATAGCGCTCTTAATTCTCTTCTCTGGGGCTGTTGGTGCCGTGCGGCTACCACCCTCCTCTAGCATAGTGCCGCGTGTCAACTTATCCTTTTGGATTACCAGTTTGGGAGCATAAGCTTTTCTAATACGTCGGACTCAATTGAACGTGTCAGTCACGGGCTGGCCTCAGAAATAACGATATAATGTGACACATTGGATGGTCACATTGTTGAGTCGAGCTTTTTTGTGGCTGTAAGATATCACTCTTCCTATATAGTGTGAACGCGGAACTGGAAGGAATCCAGAGTGCCCCGTGGTTGCTTGAGCGGCAAGCCGATGGCTCGCAAATTTTAGTGGTGTTTTTACCTTGTGACATGGTTGAGCGGCGAGTAGATCGCCCGTTATTCAATTCATCGTGCTAGCTAGCGACTACTACAGAAAGGACGTCCTTTCCTTGCTTTTATAATACTTATATGATATATCCCAGCAATTTACAAGTCCATTAAATTATTTATTATTTTTTATATATCATTATTAAAAAATATATATTGTTGGACTTTTAGATTATCATATTATCAACAATCTATAAAATAAATAAATAAAGGACTGAAGCCTAAATGGTTAGTGCTTAAATGCAGGCTGGTGAGTTCGGTAGCTCCATTCGATATGTGAATAGAATAAGTATTAGCACGAATAAACAGCTCCAACCTTCAGATAAGGGAAAGGAGAGGAATGATAACTTCTGAATTGACATCCCTTTTCTTCCTATGGCTTCTGATGGGAATATGAAGGATGGGGTTCCTCAAAGAAAGGTTGCTGAGGTTTGGTACAAATGGGTTTCGTCGTCTCCTTCTCCGACGTAGGTGGCAAGGTTGGAGTCCAGATTTCCGAAGGTTGTTAGGGTTCCGGTGTCATTGCTGGAGAAGGAGATGGTGGGATGGCAGCAGAGGGCAGTAATTGCTTGTTCCTTCCTCAAATGGGTGCCGGCCAATGCCTATATCAGGGAGTTTAGGCATGCTGGTATTCCCGGCATCATCCTTCCTGTTAGTCTTGCCTCTCGCTGCCACATCTTCCGCTTCGAAGATTCAGCATCTTGCGAACGGGTTCTCAATCGACCATGGGTAATTAATGGTCAGATTATAGGGACTGAAGCTTGGAGTTCGGAATTTTTTCCGACCGAGGATTCAGTCTTTTCGGTGCTGCTATGGATGAGGATGCCCAATCTTCCTATGGAGTTCTGGAGGAAGGATATTCTCAGAGTGATCTCGGAGCCTGCGGGTTCCCTCTGCTGTGTTGACGTTGCAACGATGGCAAAGAATAGGGGAGGCTTCGCGAGGGTGGCGATCCGTGTTGAGCTTCGTCATCCTCTTAGGCCTATGACCCGGGTTCAAGGGATGCAGGGACCCTTTTGGCAGCAATTTGTATATGAATCTATGGATGGGATATGCTCAGACTGCGGGTCACTGCATTTGGATGGGAAGTGTTCGCCGCCAGTCATGGATGAGGAGATGGATCCTGCCAGTAGTTTTGTTTATGGGCTGTGGATGGTGGCGGTTCGTCAGCGGAGGAGTGCAATGGCTCCTGTGTTTATGGCTCTTGCAACCGTCTCTGCTCCCTGCTCCGTTCCTCAGTCGGCTCCTGTGGATCCAAGTCTGACAGCGGGATGGAAGACGCCATTGAAGGTGAGCCGGCACCGTTCTCCTGGGTCTTCGAAGGCTGATCACGTCCTTCAGGCGCTTGGAGGAGAGAAGATAGTCTCTGCTCCCGTGGTTGCTGTGAAGGGTTCAGTGAAAGGGAAGCAGAGGATGGCTAATGTGGGTGGGGAGAAGGAACTCTCAGCAACTGTGGCCATGCCGGTTTATCAGGCGCGTGCCGTTTTTAAAGAAACAGTAAGGGAGAAGCTAAAATTGGGCAATGCTGGGCTCTCTGAATCTCAGCTGACTCAATCATTGGTGTCTATCAACCCATTTGCTTCTCTGGGTTTGGCTCCTAGTGATGGGGGTCAATTGAAGAGTAGGGATATGTTTCCAGGGCCCCTCAAGCGGGCTAGACCAGTTGATAGCATGCCTCCTCGGGCTATCTCCAAACCGGAGAAGAGGAAGGGGAAAGTTAGGGGCATTAAGCTCAAAAGTAGTGTGGATTTTGGTTCCTCCTTGGTTAGTATGACCCAGACCTTCGGGTGCCTAGGAGTCACCGGCCAGGAGGTGGCGATGGTCAACTCGACTAGGCCTTTGGCCCAGGATCATGAGGCATCCTCTGTTGATTCTTTGGTCAGGGGTCAGGGAACATTGATGTTGATCCTGATGCTTTGCTGGCTAGTCCCAATCAGAATCCTGAGGGAGGGCCTCAGTCTACAGGGTGCCAATCTGACAGCTTTATGGCAGAGGACCAGGGGGGTCCATCTTCCTCCAGTTAATTAATGAAGATCTTAATTTGGAATGTTAGAGGTGCTAATAAGCCCTCATTCCGTTCCTTTTTTGGTAGATTGCTGAAGCTATATAATTTTGATATATGTGTTCTATTAGAAACCAGATTGTCAGGTGATAGTCTGGCACGGTTTCGGAGACAGATCGCTCGGTCTTGGTCTTCATATGCAGTGGAGGCTGAGGGTTTGTCTGGAGGTATTCTGGCCATTTGGCATCATTCTGATGTCACGATTGATGTGTTTCATCAGTGCAACCAATAGATCGGCCTTGTTGTATCTGAAGGGTCTTCTGACCCCTGGCTCCTATCAGCGGTATACATCAGTACGGATTACCATGATAGACGGGTCCTTTGGACCGAGCTTACTTCCCTTCTTGCTCAAGGGATTCCTTCTATTATTGCTGGGGATTTTAACTGTATCATCGATGCAAGTGAGAAGAGGGGGGCAGAAGAGTCACTAACTCTGCTGACATCTCTGAATTTAGGTCATTCATTGGGTCTTCTGGACTGATAGATTTGGGATATTTGAGACCCCAATTCACTTGGTGCAATAATCGGCAGGGGTCAGCACGTGTCTGGGAGAGATTGGACAAAGCTTTGGCCACTGCTCAATGGCTTCAAAAGTATCCTGCTGTCTCTATTTCTCATCTCCCGAGGATCGCCTCTGATCACTGTCCTATTTTGATATCCACGGAGGCTGATCAGTATCAAAAGAAGCAGTTTAGATTTGAGCAGTTCTGGACGTTCCATTCAGCTGCCCGGTCTATAATTGCTCAGATTTGGCACCTTCATATCAGGGGTAATGCAGTTTATCGGTTATCTCGCCGTCTTATGCTGGCCAGACGTAGACTTTCCAGATGGAACAGACTGGAGGTTGGGGATCTGGTTAGGCAGGTGGAGCAGGCTGAAGCTATTATAAGTGCCATTCAGGTGAAGGAGGATTGGGATGGCTTTCTTTTGGATTCTGATCTCTCATTGCTGCGGGAGAATCTTGCTCTCCACCACTCCCTTCTTCGGCGGCAGGAGTTATATTGGAGACAGAGGTCCAGGGTTCAGTGGATCCGTGTAGGGGACCGAAATATCAGATTCTTTCATCAGGCTACCCTGAAAAGGAGGGCTGCTAATAGGATTCGGAGGGTTGTTGATCCTGAGGGGAATTATCAGGAGGACACCTAGTCTATTCAGACTCAGTTCCTTCACTTCTTTCAGTCTAGATGGTTTGAGACCACTGGCGATGGGGGTCCGATCATTCTGGTTTCTGATTCGAGGAAGGTTTCTCCTTTAGATAATGATATGCTTACCAAGTCGATCTATGGGGAAGAGGTTTATCTGGCCCTTTGGGAGCTTGGTCCGGATAAGGCCCCAGGGCCCGATGGATTCCCGCCATTCTTTTTCCGTCATTATTGGGATATTGTTGGGCTGGAGGTAGTTCAGGCTATCCAGACAGTTTTCCATCTGAAGAGCATTCCTGTTGAATGGAATCAGACTCTTATTACTCTTGCGCCCAAGCAATCGGATGCTTCTCTTCCTCAGCACTTTAGGCCGATCAGTCTTTGCACCACTTTGTATAAGGTATGTGCCCGGCTTTTAGCTAGTCGCCTCCGAGTGATTATCCCTCGTCTTATTTCTGAGGAACAGGGGGCGTTCATTAGAGGCCGATCTATCTCGGACAACGTCCTCATCACTCAGGAATTTATGCATGATCTCCATAGAGCCCCAGCTAGACGGAGTCTTATGGCTGTTAAGCTTGATATGAAGAGAGCTTACGATAGACTGAGTTGGGCCTTCCTGCACTGTTCTCTTCGGGAGTTCGGATTCGACGAGCTGTTTATTGAGTGGATTATGGCTTGTATCCAGAGGCCTTCTTTTTCTCTTATCATTAATGGGAGCCAGACCGAGTTCTTTCATTTTTCTGTGGGCCTACGTCAGGGGTGCCCTTTATCCCCCCTTCTGTTCATTTTGGCAGCTGATGATCTTTCTCGAGCTTTCCATCAGGCTCAGCTTCATGGGAGGATAGTCCCTTTTATGGTGGGGGCTAGGGGCCCTTCTGTCTCTCATCTACTGTTTGCCGACGATTGTATTCTTCTAGGTCAGGCTTCTATAGACAATGCGGCCTCCTTCGAATCTATTATTCAGCATTATTGTCAGGCTTCGGGGCAGAAGGTCAACTGTCTTAAGTCTTCTATCTGTTTCAGCCCGAAGACTACTAGATCCACCAGAGAAGCTATAATCAATTTGATGGGTATATCTACTCAGACTGACCGCTTTATGTATTTGGGGATCCCCATGACTGGTAGATGCCCCCGTTGTTCAGACTATATTGATCTCGAGAGGCGTGTTCGTCAGCTTATTGAGGGTTTGCATGTCACTGGTTTATCCATGATGGCTAGGGTCACCATTATTCGGTCGGTTCTTTCATCCCTTTCGCTTTATCTGCTTTCGAATACGGTCATCCCGACTACTTGTCTAAGGAGGATTGAGAGATGTTTCTATGGGCATCTACGCAAGATGGGCACGGTACCCATCTTCTTTCGTGGGACACGATATGTATGCCAATCCAAGAAGGCAGTCTTGGAATCCAATCCATGTTGGCCAGGCGTCAAGGGCTGGCGGCCAAACATGCATCTCGGTTCCTCTTGGAGCCATTTTGTCTCTGGAGCTCCATGATGCGTGCGAGATATGGTGATTGGAAGTCTGGGGACCACATATTGCTGCCCCGGGGGTGCTCCTTCTTTTGGAAGGAGGTGTATCAGTATGGTGACTCTATTCTGAAGAATATCTCTTGGATGATTGGTGATGGTCAATCCATTGATGTTATTCTGGATTCTTGGATTTCTGAGCTCCCTCTATCTCGGTGGCCCTCTTTTATTAGCATTGATGTCCCCACTGATTTGAGGGTTAAGGATCTTATTTCTCCAGATTCCTCCTCCTGGTATACTCCCATGGTGAGCCGATTCTTTGGCAAGGAACTCTCTCAAAGGGTCCTTTCGATTCCTCTTATTACTAGGCCCTCGGCTGATGTCAGGTTATGGCAGAGATCCTCTCTTTCTAAGGCCCCTCTCAGGGACCTTATGAAGCTTTATAGACCTTAGCCCCAGCGCACGACGGATGCTGCTTGGATCTGGTCGCTCCCCGCTATTCCCAGGGTTCAGTTGTTTATCTGGAAGCTTCTTTGGAACTGCCTTCCGACGAGTGCCATGCTCTCTAGTAGGGGTGTTCCTATCCAGCCTATTTGCACTTTGTGCGGTTTGGAGGACGAGTCTACTGAGCATGCTATCTTCATCTGTTCTAGAGCTAGACGGATTTGGCATCTGATGGGTTATATTATCAGAGTGGATGCTTCTGGCTCCCCTCGTTCCTTCTTCTTTCAGGATCTTCGTATGGCCTCACAGCAAAAATGTGGTCTTTGGGCAGTCACGGCATATCAGATTTGGTTATCGAGGAACCAGCTTATATTCTCGGAGGACTTTATTTCTCCTCAGAAGATTGTGCGGAAGATTAGATCTATGTCAGCGGACTATGCCCGTGCTTTTCAAGCGGTTGATTCTGACTCCTCTGGGCTCTGGGGTTCCCCTGCTGCTTTTGCAGCGAACCGGCGTACGGTTTTCATTTCCTGGGAACCCCCCCTCCATGGTTTGTCAAAATCAACTTTGATGGGAGTGTCCACGGTAGATTGGCTGGTTCGGCCTTTATCATACGTGGGCCTCAGGATTATATGTTGGCGGCTAAAGGATTTGGTTCCCTTGATTCCTCTGTCCCTATGACAGGGCTTTATGTTGCTTGGGAAGGTATTACTTTTGCTTCTCAGACTCTTCATGCTCACAGGCTAGTGATCGAGGGTGATTCGATGACGGTTATTAGGTGGCTACGGAAGGAGAATGTTTCCAAAGCCCCCACTAATCTAATTCTTAGTGATATATGGTCCATCTTACAGGAAGCGGATAATGTCCAGATCCGTTATATTTACCATGAAGCCAATTCGGCTGCGGATTGGGCGGCGGCTTCGGTTGCTCAGCATTCTGGTTTTTGGTTATGGAGGATGGGAGACCCCTGTCCTTCTGTTTTGTTGCAAATCTTGCATTCTGATGTATCTGGGTTGATTCGTACTAGAATTGTGTGATCGCCCGTTTGTATCCAAAAAAAAAAAAAACTTCTGAATTCATAAGATTTAACAAGGACAAATTTGAGGGCTGAATTTACTATGCAGCACGATTCGGATGTGCACGGTGCTAGGAAGGGAAACGTCAGCCATAATACCATCCTTGTTAGCATAAATGGACATACCATACCATGTATAAAATGATTCTTGGTGCTAGCTTTTGTTATTCCTAAATTTATCAAAGTCAACTTTGATAGAAATATTCAAGGTAGGCATTCAGGTTTAGCTTTTGTTATTCATAAATTTAATGAAGCCATATTGACGGTGAGAAATTCGATCTTCTTAACTCCTTTATTTTTTGATCGAGCTTTATGCGATTTGGACTGACATTTTCTTTTTTTGATCGAGCTTTATGCGATTTGGACTGACATTTTCTATGCCATTTATATTCTTGGTATCCGTTATCTTTTCATTAAGGACGACTCTCTTACTGTTATTCAATGGCTCAAGCGAACCAATTAACCCCTTAATTCAAGACATCTTATCGATCCTTCATAAGGCATTCAGAGTCTAGATTGGGGAAACGACTTAGTGCACCGCCCCCGGTGCACTAAGTCGCGCACCGGCGCGCGGCATTGGCCGTGCGCCCGTGCAGACGTGCGTGTTGCGCTTCACACGTGCGGCCGCACGGGCGCGCGGCCAATGCCGCGCGCCAGTGCAGTCTTCCTGCACCGTTTCCGGTGCAGGAAGACTTTTCCCTAGATTGGATATATCTATCAAAAAATCAATTCAGCAACTAACTGAGTTGCTGCATTTATAGCTTATCACTTCGAATTCTAAAATTGAAAGTAGAATAATTTTTATCTTTTTATATTTAAATAAATTTTATTTTTTAATATATTAAATTTGATTTATGCTAGAATGGTATAATCGTTGGTGTGTGTGTATATATACACACACAATTGGGCATTGATGCGGATAAAGCTTGATCTAGGTCCCGTGGCTTCGTCAGCCGGCAGAAAAGGTTGACGCTTCAACCAATTTGCCATCCTTGAGGCATGTCATCTGAAAGGGACTCATGACAATGACGAATCTTTGGATTTCACTACTTTAGATTTGACAACTAAAATTGATTCTAAATGTCGTAATTGTGAACAATAACTAAAGTGATCCTGACTCGATTTAAAGGGCTTAAAGCCTGAGCTAATATTCTTGCTGATACCTCAACTTGTTCACACGACACCCTACCAGGCATTGACAGGTTGACCGTATAATGGGCTGGTTGATTTCGGAAAACCATTCATGCCGATGCGGCAACACCAGCTCTGTTGCCACGTCACCATGTACTCATTATGATGATCACCTCTCTTTTTATTTTATTTATTCTATTTTTTGTTTAAATTTAATATTCAATAATGCATAATTTAATGATAATAAAACATTAATTAAAAATCTAATCTCATATATAAATTCATAATGATAAATAAATAATATATTTGAATTTAAGCATAAATGTAACTATAAATATCATCCAGTATATGCCTAGATCTGGTGAAGCACAACGGATACATTGTTTAGTTTAAATGTTGCAAAAAAATTTTGAAGTTGCATAGGAATAAGTGCTAAATTGAAAATCAACCAATAGAAATGAAGTTTATCTAATGAAAAGATTTATAAAGCTACAAAGAAGACTTTCTTTTTTCATCTTTTAAGAACAATTCTTATAAAACTTTGTAAGAAGATGTACCCTAAAAATCAAATAAAATTAGTTGGGCATAAGCTAGTAAAAAGTTGACTACAATTATAAATCTATGTTTGAAAACTCTGGAAGTATTGATTAAGGCTTTACAAATTATATTTTAATATTATATTTTAATATTTTATGTTTAATCGTTTATAAGTTAAATTAATTTTTTAATATTTTTATCTATAAGAGAAGCACCTTAACCTACTATTAGTCAAACTAGAATTTCCTGATTTTGTTCCTAAGAAAAAGGGTTGGCTCTTTGTTTTTGAAAAATGTAATTTTGGTTGTGATGCGGCTGATCAGGCCACATGACCCACAAGATGAAGGGACCACGAACCCGACGTTGCAAGGTCTGGCGCATTCCAACCCCTTTGGCATTGGGCTCATCCCAGCCTCAGCCCATCTCGGCCTTGGCGTCGGCCCCGGCCTATCTCGGCCTCTGCATCGGACACGGCCCATCTCGTCCTCTGCGTCGGCCTTGGCGTCGGCCCCGGCCCATCTTGGCCTCTGCATCGGCCGCAGCCCATTTCGGCCTCGGCGTCGGCCCCAGCCCATCTCAGCCTCTGCGAAGGCCGAGGCGTCGGCTTCGGCGACGATTCTCCTCGGCCCTAGGAGCAACTCAGTTATCTATCGATCTTATAGTGCCCCCTCGACCAAGCTGCGTGGCCCACTTCCCCAAGAATAGCGGGTTACTCTGCCATGAACATGCCTGGCAACGTGTGCAATGAACGTGCCTTCCCCTGGCACCACTAACGACGGGTGTGACCATCCACGTCCAGCCCCACTACCCGTCCTTTGCGGCACGTTGAAGATCGGAAATCAACAACCATCTAAAAAAGGATTCGACTGTTATGAACGAAGGGTAAGAGGGATCCTCCGAACAGGTATATAAAGGCCCCAACCCTCAAGGAGGGGGACTCAATCTCTACTCTCTCATTCAGATCCATGTTCTCCAAGTCGCTGACTTGAGCGTCGGAGGGTCCCCACTGGAACCACCGGTCCGAAACTTTTCTTGCAGGTTTCCGGCTGAAGGAGGTGGTCCATGTCCTTCCTTTGAAGGCCTACGAAGCATTTCTGTCGCCTGACGCTCCTCAAAAGTGATTTGGCAGCAACAGATTGGCGCGCCAGGTAGGGGGCAGGGCGCAACGCGTAGAGAAGAAAGTAACAGACGCGAACCAGTAAGCTCCCAATTTAAGACCCTCCATTCCTCCTAACCAAAAGAAAAAATGGTGGTAACCCGTGCTCAAGAAGCTTCCACTAGTCTGGCTGGGGAGCAGCAGGTGAGGGCCGAGCAACCGGAGGCCCTCCCATCAGTTCATCCTTCGCCACCACACCAAGGTGATAGGGTCACCGCCCTCGCTTAGAAGGTGCGGTCCCTTGCAGCGGTGATCCATGAACTTCAACAACAATCGGCAGCCGCTTAACCTCTGCTGCAACCCCAGTCTTTGCGAGAAGTTGCAGCACAGCCCAATCAATAGTCCACCCATGGGTGACACCCAAACGGGAGGCTCACCGTCGTCGGGACGCCCCTGCGGGGAGGAGATCTTCCGACAGTCCCTCTCCCCGGCGATCCCGGGACAAGGCCCCAGGGAAGGGTGTTGCCCGTCGACGCCATCCCTCTCCCGGTCCTCTCTCTACTTCATCAGGGGAAGAGTCCATTGGCGAGAGGATCCACCTCCGCATGGAGAAGATATTGGAGGAGCGCTACCGGCGCTTGGAGGAGCTCAGCCGACGACCGACAAATCAATCGAAGGCGAAGTATGACAGCCGCCCTCCTCTGACTAGGCGGATCATGGAAGAACTCGTCCCTTCCCGATTCCGCTTTCCTCAGCTAGATCCCTATAACGGCACTACCGACCCCTTGGACCATCTAGAAAGTTATAAGGTGCACATGCAGGTCCAGGGGGCATCATATACTCTTTTATGCATCACCTTCCCAGCCACTCTACGAAAGGCTGCGAGGGCTTGGTACTCCCATTTACCTCCCCAGTATCAGCTCATTTCGACAGTTGGAGAAAGCTTTTCTCGCCCACTTCGACGCGAGCCGAAGGATCCCTCGGGTAGTCGACAGCCTCTTTACAATTGGACATAAGAGTGGAGAGACTCTTCGGGACTTCGTTGCCCGCTTCAAAGAGGCGGCGATGGAGGTTTATCATCTCGATGACTCGGTGGCCACTCTTGCCTTAAAGCGTGGACTCTGTCCTTCCCGCTTCGCATACTCATTGGACAAGAAGCCCCCGAGTTTATATGTGGAGTTGCTGAGTCGAGCTCAGAAATACATTCGCGCTGATGAGGCCGACTCCTCTCGGTGGGAAACTGATGAGGGCCCCAGCAAAAAGCAAGTCCGATTAGAGTCTGGTGGGTCTCATGCAAAGAAGCCCGAGCCGCCTCGTCGGCCAGACAATCGGCCACGGACTTTCGCCCCTGTAGGTGAGCGTTACACCCCTCTATTAGCCCCGATTTTTCATATTCTTATGGAAATCGAGGGTGAATCCTATCTTAAGCGCCCTGCACCCTTGAAGCCTGGAGTTCCCCGCAACAAAAATCTATATTGTCGTTTTCATCGAGATCACGACCATGACACGGAAGACTGCCGACAGCTAAAGAGGGCTATATAGGAGCTCATCCAGCAACGTCATCTCGGTCAATTTGTCCGGAGAGGGAATCCAACAGCGTCGGGCCCATCGGCACCACCGGCTTAGCAAGCCAATATCGACAATGCCCCGATCGAGAAGACCATAGAAATTGTCTCCTGGGGAGCGGGTGGCACTTCAAAAAGACCTTGAGGGGTGAGAGAGATAGTCCTGTAATCCCTTTTTCCGAAAAGGATATAGAGGGGGTAAATAACCCAAATGATGGAAGCATCGTCGTGTCTATGACGATTGCTAAACATCCTGTAAAAAGAATATTAGTGGAAGCTCAGCTGATATTTTGACGTATGAAGCATTTGTTTGTATGAACTTGCCTTCGGACTCCCTTCGGCCAGTGACGACACCTCTCGTAGGTTTCACCGGAGACTCGGTGAAAGTTGAGGGAGAAATTACTCTTCCTGTCATGGCTGGGACCCTACCCTGCCAGAGCACGATCTTCATGAAGTTCCTGATGGTAAGAGTCGCTTTGGCATATAATGCCATTCTCGGAAGGCCAGGCCTAAATCTGTTGGACGCCATTATCTCGACGAAGAGATTACTTGTGCGATTTCCCACCCATCATGGGATCGGGGAGATGCGGGGAAAAGGAGTCCGACACCCCTTTGCTACCACACGGCCCCTAGTCCTCAGTCGGTCGACAATTCGCCGACTCCTGAGTTGATAGACCTGAGAGAAGCTGAGAAGAGGGGAGAACCCGCGGGGCATCTATTGACTTTCTCCCTAGGAGAGGACTCGACGAGAACCGTCCAAATTGAAGCCTTTCTTCCTGAGGAGGCGAGGAGTTGACTCCTTGGTTTCCTCTGAGCCAACTCCGATATCTTCGTATGGTCGCCGACCGACATGCCAGGTATACCGATGGAGGTAATCACTCACAAACTTAACATTAAATCCAACTGTAGGGTGGTCCAACAAAAGAAGAGGAGCTTTGCCCCCGAGCGACAGAAAGCCATCGACGAGGAGATCCGCAAACTGATCGCCGCCGACCACATTCTGGAGGTCCATTATCCCGACTGGTTGGCTAATGTGGTGATGGTTCGAAAAGCCAATGGAAGCTGAAGGATGTGCGTCGACTTCACCGACCTCAACAAGGCCTGCCCTAAGGACAGCTTCCCGCTCCCTAGGATCGACCAGTTGGTAGATGCCACCTCCGGCCACGAGACTCTCATGGCAAACACTCTGGCTTCGGCTCTCGGAATACTGGATGACCCTCCTGGCTGATTAACATTAGGCCCCACCTGACTGGCTGAAGCCATAACACTACCATCACCCCTCCTACTAGGCTGTCCCCTTGGCATTACTGGCCCCTGAGGAAGCCCACCAGCCTGCTGCCCTCTCCTAGGGCAATCTATCTTCAGGTGACCTAGATCACCACAAATATAACATCCCTTATTGCCCCTCCTACATTCTCCCAAATGAAGTTTTCCACATACATTGCATGGAGGTATATTCCTCCCTCCACCAGAAGGACGACCCTGCTCCCCTACATCACCAGACACCCTGCTAGTGGCAACCTGAGGCACACCCCCATAAGGCTTTCTTTGAACTGGGCTAGATGCTGACACAGATACTGATCCTCTGCCCACATCACCAGGGGCTCTAAACCCAGAATAAAACTGTCCAGTCCTCTGGGGTTTCTTAAATGGCTGAGTCCCTCCCGGAGCAGAAGAATAACTAGGAGCACTTCTTTTCATTCTATCCTGCCTCCTACTCATATATTCTTTTTCAATCTCCTCGGCTTTGAGTGCTCCCTGCACCAACTCAGAGTAACTATTGTAGGTCTGCATACAGGTCTTGGCTTTAATAGGGAGATTCAATCAATCATGGAATAGTCGACATCTCTCCCTCTCATCAGCCACCAAGGCCCTAGCAAACTGAGATAACTCCACAAAAGTGGCTTCATAATCTGCCACGGACATCCTCCCCTGAGTCAGACAAAGGAAATCCCTCCTCTTCTGATCCCTATAAATCTCAGAATAATATTGCTGATGAAATTCTCTTCTAAAATTTTCCCATGTCAACTCCACTCCCTGAGGCTGCCTGCCCTGAATAGATCTCCACCAACTCTGGGCTCTACCCTCTAGTAAAAAGGTGGCAATACTCATCCTCTGCTCCTCAGAGCATCCCATCACATCAAATACTCTCTCGATCCTCTGCAGCCATGCCCCGGCCTGAATGGGATCAGTAGTTCCCTGGAACTCCAGAGCCCCTAACTTTCTGGCTCTTTCCACATTCCTCACAACCTCCATATTTTTAGATGGAAGGCTAGAACTAGCACCCACAGCTGCTACCACAGCCTGAGTAATCATGCCTACCAACTTTGACATACTAGGCCCCTGAGTCTGTACTCGAGATGGGTCTACTAGCACAGGGGTAATAGACTGTGAAGAAGACTCTGGCATCTGCTCTGAAGATGCCCTCACTCTAGCCTCCTTAGATACTGGCTCGATGGAATCACTAGAAGCCATTCTATCAATTTGACTTCTTCTAACTGACTTTCTGAGTCTACTTTGACCTTTGCTTCTATCCCTGCCTGAAGATTGCTCTGTCTCTCTAGATGCCTTTGTAGTAATCGTCCTACAAGACATTATTCATTACATCAGTTTCATCATTCAATAGCTATAATCATAAACATTCAATCATCCTAGACTCATACTCATACTTATTCCCCTAGGACCTAATAACCTAGGGCTCTGATACCAAAACTTGTCAGCTCCCCCTCCTTTCTGGGGCCACCGACAGCACACATGCACACTTGTGGTAATCGGATAGAGTTTTACTAGTCTTTATGTAGCGCTCCTTAAAGAGCTAGAGAACCCCAACTAATTATCATAAGTGGCAGACATACGAAAACACATCCTGTTAAAAACTTTTTATTTTCATCTCAATTATATACACAAATCACCCAATCAACACTAAGCATCAACCTGCTCAGATAATATTTTTCATGACATTCCTCAGGCAGTTTACAAGATCACATTCACAATCGACATTAAAATCCTAAGTGCACACATCATGCTCATAATTTTCTCCAAAACATAAGTCTCGTATTCATACCCAAAATGGTCTAAAACATCATTACATCTCACTGTACACATACACATATACAAAATATAAATATCAAACCACACTCTCTCAATATACAAGGCTAGCATTTATACACTCTTGCATCCAAGCAAGCTTCACCAGCTAAGTGTCCTGTCCTGTTTATCTTGTGATCCTGGCAGAAATACTCACTGATCTGAAAGAACATTTAAATCATAGAGGGGTGAGACCTAAGTCCCAGTGACTGGATAACCATCTAACTATGGAGAAATAGAGAACCATAACCTCTTAATTTCAATCGTATGCTGAAACTATTTAGCTTGTACAACTCAAGGTACATTTTTAACATGATATCAGATAAAATAAAATGTAGCTTATTCTTCAAATAATATATCAGTACTGAAATACTCTATAATAACTTTTCACTGAAAGATAACTCATTAAGATAAAAATCCATGCATTGCAATATGAAGATATGCATTCTTTATCTACAACCCAGACTCCCATCGGGATCTGCTTGCCCACTGGCATCTCAAGTAAGCTCTTCCTCTCGGGATAACTATTTGGCCCATTGGCCCTTTTTATATCACAACATATGCTTTTAGATCTCATGATGCTGGACTGTGTGTGTAATGCCTCTGAGGTACCACCCTACAGTCGCCCTTCTATAGGTGTACTCTCATCGGGTGCGTGACTAGCAACAGGATTCCCGCACAATAGCACCCCTTACCCGTGCGGTTCACCTGGCAAAGTGCTTTGTTCCTTAACCCTGGAACCTCGGGTTTTCTCTCTGCCCCCATGGGCTATATATAGTAATCAGCTCCACTGAGCTATGATTCATGCCCCCACGGGCTGGTCACAACCAGCCCCACTGGCCTGGTTAAGCATGCACTCACCCCTGATTTTGGGGTTCATCGTACGATCTGTTCGCAAGGAGGTGCCGGCTCGATAGTAGTGTGCAATGCTCATGCTACAGTACAGTCTAAAGGGTGATCAGCCCCCTAGCTGCCTGATGCTCAGTATGACACATACATCATTTGTAAAACTTTATCATGCAAACATGCCATGTATACATTAAAAATTCCCTCATCGAAACTCATGCTTATGTGTTTATGCTCAAAACTCATTTATCAGAATATCATATAATAGGTTCTTATTTCTCATATTTAAAACATACATATATTCTGCTAAACAACATACCACAACTAGGTATTAATCTCATTATACTAGCTCAAATTAACTTCTCATTGCTAGATGAGAAACCCACTCACCTTAGTAGGTTACTCCTCGACTGGTACAACTGGTACTCAACTCTGGTATTCTGGCTCTCTGGAATAACCTCTTGACCTACGTCAACATACAGATACGATAGCTATTAGGATTACCTCTACACGAGGTTTTCCCACGAACCATGCATGCATACATGATCTATCCTCTAATATCTCATTATTTTCTTCTATCCTTTCTCTACTCAAGATTACTTCTACTATTACCTCAAAATACACTAATCTAAGAAAATCTAAAGTCATACAAGATCTAGGGAAGTTATAGCTTACCTGGAGTCGAGCACAAACCCAAGCTTCCCTTTCCCTTTCTCTTCCTTCCTCCTTTTTCTTCTTCTTCTTCTTCCTCTTCCTCTCTTTTCTCCTCTTCTTTCTCTCTTTCTTTCTTTCTTTCTTTTCTCTGGCTGAACCCACGTTTCCCTTTTTCTCTAATGACTTGGGGACCAAGTCATTGGAAACTTAAGGGTTAAGGCATGCCAAATCTCCCTTTTGCCCTCAAACACTCTTAACGCACGCTTTTAGAAAACACGTGGCTCACTTATAACCATGATATTTTGCCCTTAGATTTTCTTTTCCAAGTTGCCCTTAACACAATTAGCAATTGACATCGGAGCCTTTTCCCATTTTGCCCCTGATATAGCATTTTTTAATCGATTTATAGCCTAGATTATCATTTTTTACTTAAATCGATACTTTTATGCAACATTTCTAAGAAAAGACTTTACCAGCTTGAAGAACTCGATTTTAGAAATCCAACGGTTCAAACGGCATCCAAATCGGACTTGAAACGGATTAAATATAAATTTCTCAATATTTAACTCAGAAAAACCTGCCGTCTTGGAGTCGACTCGAACAGATTGGAAGTCGGCTCCAGCAGAAATAGGGGTCGACTCCAGAAAAGTAGGGGTCGACTCCTGAAAAGTAGGGGTCGACTCCAGCTCTGCAGGGGTCGACCCCAAAGCGTGCCGAAAGTTTAAAACCGTGCCAGAGTCGACTCCACTCCAATTAGGGTTGACTCCAACCACTAAAAACATCATTTTAGGATAAAACTCAAACTAAACTTGATTTTTCTTGTGATTTAAACCCATTAAAACTTAAGTCTCTCAATTTCTTAAATCAAACTCATTAACATTCAGAAATATACTTGTTTACTTCAAAAATTTCTTCTCTTTACATTTATCAAAAGGACAACACACCCACATTTCACTGAAACTTTCTGACTTTCATTTCAAATGAAAATGCCATAAATTACAAGGTTTTCAGGATGTTACAGCTGTGATCCAATCTTTCGGTTCGATCGGGCTGAGCTTCGCTAAGTGGTACCTCCTCCAATTCTTTGGCTAGTTCTCCTCGTTGCTCGGCGAAATCCTCTCGGGCATCCAGTCCATCTACCTAGGGTTTTCTGGACTGAAGGTCGGCGACAAACAATGTCGAGCCATAGTCTGACTTCCCCGAACAATCCCCACTCCCCATTCGGTGGGGAACTTCATGGCGAGGTGGGAAATGAAAACAATGGCCTTGAGAGACATCTGTCCCGGCCTGCCAAGAATGGCATTGTAAGGAGACCGAAGCTTGATTACAAGGAAGTCCATAAGCTTAGTGGCCACACGAGGTCAGGTGCCGGCTCGGACATTCAAAGTGATGACCCCTTCGGGGATTATGGAGTCACCTGTGAAGCCCACCAGTGTGGACTCCACGGTTCGAAGACTTTCTATCCGGAATTTTGACCTCTCAAAGGCATTAAAGTACAAAACGTTAACGGAGCTTTCGCTATCAATAAGAACCCGGCTTACATCATAATTGTCTAGATTTAGAGATACAACCAGAGCGCCATCATGGGGGTACTGTACCCCTCGAAGGTCTTCATCTGAAAAAGTGAGTCCATCAACTCGTGCTTTCTTTGACGGGCCTTCATCATCGCCTGGCCAGGAAGATGGAGAGTCGGCCACAGCTATCACATTGACATGGCCGATAACTGGAGGGTTCGGCGGTGGGAGTTGGCGAGGTTCGGGCTGGTGATTTGCCTCATTGTTCGGCTCAGGAGGCCCTCTGAACCGATCCAGTCGGCCTCGTTGGATTAATCGCTCGATCTCATTCTTGAGCTGCCAACAGTCCTCAGTGTCATGCCCGTGATCCCGATGAAAGTGGCAGTACTTGGCAGGATCTCTCCGAGCTCCGTTGCCTCGAAGAGGAGGGGGTCGAGGAATCTGGCGCTCGATCTCCATCAGAATCTGCACCCTCGGCGCGGTGAGGGGAGTGTAACGATCGAACCTTCGAGCTGGGCTCCGGGTTTGGTCTCGTGGCAGAGGCGAAGGAGCTTCCTAGTGGCGAGGCGGGCTAATGTGGCGGTAGGCTCGCCGTTTGTCTGGGCCCTTCGCCTCCTTCTTCTTCAGTTGTTCAGCTCAAGCTGTCCTCCTCGATACCTCAACCCTGGCATACTTATCCGCTAGGGACATCATGTCCGAAAGGCTCTTCGGGTAGTTGACCTTCAGAGCTAGGTAGAAGTCTCCCTCCTTGGACACTCCTCCGGCCAAGGCGGACATGGCCACCTCGTGGTTGAGGTGGTTGACTTCTAGGAGGGCCATATTGAAGCGGCCGAGATAACTCTTCAGCGATTCCCCCTCTCTCTGCTTAACCTCGAAGAGGGAATCGGATCTCCATCATTGGCGGTGGCTACTGACGAACTAGCTGATAAGCAGACAGCCCAGCTCGTTGAAAGAATCAATGGAACCTGGTTTCAAGCTGTTGAACCAGGTTCAGGCAGATCCCCTTAGAGTGGAGGGGAAGGCACGACAGCGGATCGCATTTGACGCTCCATGGAACATCATGATAGACCTAAAGCTGCTCAGATGATCATCGGGATCGGTGGATCCATGGTACGGCTCAATGGTGGGGAGTTTAACATGAGGGAGAATCACTTCCCTCATGATCCTTCCGGAGAAGGGGACGCCCTACTCCGCCTTCGACTGGGGTGGAGGAGTTTGCTTGGCAGTGTCTAGCTCCTAACGCCATTCCTGACGCATCTCCTGCATCTGCTGCATGATCCCTTCATCCAGAGTGATAGGAGGGATCGGGCGATGAGAAGGCGACAGTGGTGTGGAATCCTGAAAGGATATCGGGGAGGGAGAGCGAACCCGTCTGGATCTGAGTGGGCTCTTCCCTCCAGCTCGTTGCAGCGCCGGTCTCACCTTCGCAGGCCGGCGACCGCGATCCACCCCCTCAGGCAGATCGGAAGAAGAGATTGCAGGTGGAGCGGGGTAGCGGCCTCCTCGCGAGGCTGGGAGGCAGGAACGGCAGGGCCAGGGATTGCATGGAATCCCTGGATCATCTGGGTCAATGCTTGAACCTGCTGGACCAGAGTGGCAAACTGGTTCAGGGTTACCGCCGTTGCCGGTGGAGAAAGAGTTTCAGCTGGTGATGGTTGCGGAGGTGCTACATCACTAATTGGATCAGGCCTTTGAGATGCGGCCTGATCTTGAGCCTCAGAGGTGGCTCTCTTCCGATTGGCCATTAGATGATGCTTCTTCTGGTTTTTTAGTCTTGTCTCATGGATTACAAGTTTATGGGACTTGAGGCCCTTCCTCTAACGCCAATCTGTTGCCACGAAAATCCGTTCTCCAACTCGGGTGCACTTCCGGCTCCGGGTTCGAACTCCGATCTCAACGTCTGGGGTGGAACCTGCAAGACAGTCCGCACTCGCAAAGGATTTCCTTGGGGTTGTCCTCTGCGGGAGACCCTCCGACGCCCAAGTCAGTGGAGATTCACAGCAGGCAGATATGAGGAGAAGACTTTTCACAGAAGAATCTTCCTCCAAGCTCTCGTTAGGAGCTCTAATGGAGTGATCGATTCTGTAAAGCCAAATGAATGTACAAGGTAATTTTTTTGGTGCGTACCTGAGAGGTTGAAGTGATGTGGTATTTATAGAGGATCACCTGATTCTCTGGGCATGTCGTGGGGTCGAAAGTTGTTATGATTTGAAATGGATTCGAATCGAGTTTGTTACGAGATCAGTAGGATCTGTATCTTGTTAGTTAGAGGATCGACGGCTAGAAGAGCTGGCCGATGCCTTGAGATTCTACGATTGTGTAGGTTCTAGGCCACTTCTCGGTATGATTCTCTGTTTGGAATCTTATCCTGTTACAGTGGGTTTGAACTCTCTCGCGCCGGATTCGTAGAGGTATTTCAAATGCCGTGGTTGGCCTGGATGAGGAATAGCTTGATTTTCCGAAGTGTAAAATGGATCGGCTCGAATGACCGAAGTATAAGGATAGCTCGGGTTACCGAGGGATAAGAATAGCTCGGCTTAGATGACCGAAGCATAAGGATAGCTCAAGTTACCGAGGAATAAGGATAACTCGGCTCAGATGGTCGAAGCATAAGGATAGCTCGGGTTGTCAGGGTGATCCGACTTCATCAAAGCTGATTTGACCTTATCGCTAGAACGTCACGCCAGCTGGCCAGCTGGCAAACAAGGTATTTGGATTGGGCGCGACCTCATCGCTGATGTGAACGATTAATAATGCAATGACGATTTTATCCCTCATTATTTTCAAAATTAGAATTTTTTTAAAAGAATTTCCTTCTAATAAAAATACATTATTATTTTTATTATACTAATAACAATGATTTGAAAGATAATAAATAATTCATTCATTATTATTTATTATTTTATTTTACAATTCCATTGTGACAATCACTATGATAATAGTAAAAAAATGGAAACCATACATTGCAGAGAAAAATAATGGCTATTATAATCTTCATAACAATCAATAGTAATTTTGGATCATGCCATTTACCAAAAGCTTGCATCGAGGATGGGGAAAAAAAAAAAGAAAACAAAACAATTCACAGAAAAGCTAGTGATACAGGATGCTTCCCAAGATTCATGTGCTCCACCGCTGGGTGCAGGCTATTTGTTATCAAGGGAACCTGGACCTCCTCTAAATGATATTAGCCGAGTCTGACCGGAAATGGCCCATCGGCTCAAGATTATGAAATCCATTTCCATTGCAACACTTTAAACTTCTCATCGACTTCGGTTCCAAACATTTATCTGGACAGAATTAGAATTAGTTTCTAATTTTACTTAAAATTCAAATTATGTATCAATAAGATTTAAAATTAAAATTTTATCCAAAATTACAAATGTTGGGTTTTTTTTCCAAGTGTATCGATTAGATACAATTAAGATGGTCCTATATTCGATATCGAGGGATTACGTGAATTCAAAATTTGAATCATAAACATCCCTCAACCATATCCATTTGAAGCGCCCTTTTGTGATGGACAGATAAGGATAAAGAAATATAAAATGGGAGATCCTTACGCATGGTCTCTACGAAAGTTTACACCATCGCTAAGAGAAACCATAAAGTGTGGAAGAGCATCTGAAGAAAAGTCAATCTATTTGCGTGGAGCAATGGCTGGAGGTATTTATATATCAATTCATATTTTATATTATTTATCTTGATAAATATATTGGTCCCATATTTTCGCATATATGATAGGGATCAATATATATAACTTTATTCTAACATTTGGTATCAGAGCCTATAAAACCTCTGCTTTGTTTATTGGGATTGTTTCCATTAATATAATTAAATCCTTAAAAAATAATCATTATTTTATTTATTTAATAAAGAGGGGCAAGGCATTCTTGATCTCTATTTCTCTTATTTAGGATAGTCCAAAGGGGAGGCTACTGGTAGTAGTACCCTGGATCATTTGATCCAATGGGCGCGCGTATGGTAGGGATAATAAGGACGTATCAATAAGGGAGGCTACTGGTAGTATCTTGGTGCATTTAACCCAACTACATGCGTATCGAAAGAGTTAATAAGTCTCCAAGAATCATCAGAAAAGGCATTAGGTCTAGTGCATTCTTAATATTCAGTTTTATTTAATTTAGTTTCATTTAAGAGAAGCATTAGTAAGATCTATGCCATGAAGTATGAATCTATCTATTCACTCATCTTTTGGATATAGTTTAAATAAAAAAATCTAAATATCTCACGATCAAATCATTATGAGAAGAAGCATGGGCTTCCTTCTTACACGTTTTCTGAATATGTGCGATGAGGTATGCCTCTTACGGGATGAGGACGGAAGATGCCTCTTACGAAAGACGTACACAAATAAAAAAAATTTGGTGGCACCCGCGCGAGCACCTGCGAGCGCTGCGCACTGGCGCGCTAGCCTGCCCGCTAGGTGGGGCCAGGCGCTAGCCCAGCGGCTGGGCCAGCAGCCCAGGCACCAGACTGGGTGCAGCCTAGTGCCCAGGCTGGGCCAGGCCCCAACCTGGGCTGTGGGCAGGGCGTTTAGCCCAGGCGCCAGGCACCTAGCCTGGGCTGGGCGCACTAGGTTGGGTCGCCAGCCAGCCTGGGCCACACCTATGTTGAGATTTTTTTTGGGGGGTGATTGAGAAATTATGGGTTGGGAAATTAAGCTATTGGGCTTGGGTAAGCATAGCGAGCTGCTATTTCATTCATCAAGTGGTTAGACCGTTGGCCTGGCCTATTTATGTTTAATTATATTTAAAATTTATGTGTATAAATTTTATGAATTATGTATATATGTTAAGTAACATAATTGAGCATAAAATTTAAATAATGTCTAAGTGATAAATATAATTAAATAATTAAGGAGTAGCCACAACATCCTTAATTATAAAAGTATAATAAAGTTAATAAATCACATAAATAATAAACATTAATTATATGAATATAATAAAATTTATATAAAAAAAAATTATTATATTTGTATAATTAATTAGGATAAAATATTAAATTATATTTTTTTAATCTATCTATTAGAATTAGAAAGAAGGAACATAATTTGATAGTTTTATCATACAGACTTGAGTGAATCTAATTGAATTAGAGCTTTAGCCCATATGCAAGTTTTATGTCAGTAGATTCACTATTTACTAAATGCATGATTTATATTGGTAAAGCATTTTTATTAGCCTCAATTATTTGGTAATAAACATGTATGTTTAATTTTGCAGTTATGTAACCTGTAAATTTCTCTGATATAAAATGTGACATACCTGAATTGAGGGATGATAACTATAAGGTTTGGAAGGAGAGAATTCTCCTTCATCTGGGCTAGATGGATATTGATTATGCTATAAGAAAGGATGAACCATCTTCAGTAACTCAGACTAGCACTTCTAATGAGATTATGATTTATGAACGTTGGGAGCGATCTAATCGCTTGAGTGTAATATTCATAAAGACAAAAATCTCTATTGGTATACGTGGTTCAGTCGATAAGCATGAGAATGTTAGGGAGCTACTAAAGGCCATTGATGAGCAATTCAGTACTTCAGACAAAGCTCTTGCCAACATCCTAATTTTAAAGTTCTCATCCCTGAGGCTCACTGGAGTAAGAGGTGTGCGTGAGCACATTATGCAAACGAGAGATTGCAGCTCAACTGAAAACTCTTGAGGTTGAAATGTCAGAGTCCTTTATGGTGCATTATATTTTAAACATCCTTCCACAGCAGTATGAACCATTTAAGATATCTTATAGCACACATAAGGAAAAATAGTCAATCAATAAACTTTTAGCCACGTGTATTCAAGAAGAGGGTAGACTATTGATGGAATTGGATGAGAGTGCAATGCTGATTATAAATGAAAAGGATCGAGCACGGGCTAAGAAGAAGGATAAAAGTAAAATACCATCCCAATCTAATATTAAGAAGGATCCAAGTGTTTCTTCTGTAAGAAGAAGGGACAAATGAAGAAGGATTGCATCAAGTTCAAGACTTGGCTCGAAAAAAAGGTAAAATAATCTCACTTGTCTGTTATGAATCTAATATGGCTGATGTTATTTATAACATATGGTGGATTGATTATGGTTCTATAATCCATATTTGCAATACTTTGTAAGGTATGCAAAACCTAAAGAAGCCAATGAAAAATGAGCAGTATATCTTTTCAAAAACAAGATGCGCTCACATGTGGAAGCTATAGGGACATGCATTTTAATTCTTAATAGTGGTTTTATTTTAAATTTGGAAAGAAACTTTTATGTACCTAGTTTTTCTAAGAATTTAATTTCAGTTTTAAGACTTGTACCTTTGGGTTATTCCTTCAACTTTTCAGTTATAAATCTAAACTTGTTGGGAATTATACTTTGTTTGATGGTCTTTTCTATATTAATTTGCAAAATAATCGACTCATAATGTGATGCATGTTAGGGCTGGCATGAAAAGATGTGTTGTAAATGATAACTCTTCTATATTGTGGCATCGAAGTTTGGGACATATCTTCATAGATAGAATCAAGAGGTTAGTGAATAAAGGAGTACTTAGTACTTTGGACTTCATTGACCTTGACAGTTGTGTGGACTGCATTAAGGGCAAGCAGACCAACAAGTCAAAGAAAGGTGCCAAGAGAAGTTCAGACCTATTAAAAATCATACACACGAACATTTGTTGTCCGGATATAGATTTTTATGGTATGAAATACTTCATCTCCTTCATTGATGACTACTCACAATTTATATATCTCTACTTGCTTCATAATAAGAACGAAGCATTAGATGCCTTTAAAGTGTTCAAGGCAAAAGTAGAGACATAATGTGGAAAACAAATCAAAATTGTAAGATCTGATAGAGAAGGTGAGTATTATGGGAGATACACAAAGGATGGACAGATGCCTGGTCCATTTGCAAAGTTCATTCAAGAACATGGGATTGTTGCCTAATACAGTTTACCTGACTCACCTGATTAGAATGGTGTAGCATAAAGAAGGAACCAAACATTAATGGACATGATGAGGAGTATGATTAGCAGCTTCAAACTGCCTAAGTCCTTGTGGACAAAAGCTCTCAAGACGGATGTGTACATATTGAATCGGGTTCCAACCAAGGCTATTTCTAAAACGTCATTTGAGTTATTTAAAGGTTGGAAACCAAGTTTGCGACATGTACGCGTATGGGGATGCCCATGTGAAGTGAGAGTGTACAATCCACAAGAGAAAAAGCTGAACCCTAGGACCATTAGTGGATATTTTATTGGATATACCGAGAGGTCCAAGGGATATAGATTTTACTATCCATCTCACATAACTAGGACTGTGGAATCAAGAATGCCAAATTTCTTGAGAATGACTTGATCAGTGGGAGTGACCAATTGTAGAGCATGATTCCTGAAAGAAAATATCTGATGCTTAACCTTTCACTTTAAGTGATAGACTGATTATCGTTCATAGTGCCCCTCAAGATCCAACAGGTATTATACAATCAGTCATTGAAATTCTACAATTTATAGATAATGAACTAGTAGATCCAGTCTCTCATGAGTTACCATAGATAGTTGAACAATCAACTTCGCCAGAGAAGGTTGTTACAATATTAAGAAGATCTATAAGAGAAAAGAAATCAGCAATTTCTAGTGACTATATTGTGTATCTTAAGAGTCGAACTATAATATTGGAGATGAAAATGATCCTGAAACATTTTCACAAGCCATGAATTGTAAGGAATCCAATTTATGGTATAATGCTATGAAAGATGAGATGAATTCTATGGCATTTAATGGAGTTTGGGATCTTGTTGAGTTGCCTAATGAAGCAAAAGCTATTGGCTATAAATAGGTCTTTAAGACCAAGAAAGACTCGTTAGGCAACATTGAACGATATAAGGCAAGACTCATTGCTAGGGGATTCACTCAAAGGAAGGAAATTGATTACAATGAGACATTTTCTTCTGTATCCAAGAAAGATTCCTTTCACATTATCATGGCACTTGTTGCGCATTTTGACTTAGAGATGTAATAAATAGATGTGAAAACTGTATTTCTCAATGAAGATCTAGAGGAAGAGGGTTTATATAAAATAATTTGAAGGTTTTTTCTCTAGTGATAATGAGAAATTAGTATGCAAGCTTAAGAAATCTATATATGGGTTGAAACAAACCTCTCGATAATGGTACTTAAAATTTTATGATACGATTTCTTTATTTGGATTTATAGAGAACATCATGGATCAATGTATATACTAGAAGGTCAGTGGAAGCAAAATTTATTTTATGATCCTATATATAGATGATATTTTACTTGCAACCAATGATAAAAGTATGTTACATGAGGTAAAATAATTTCTCTCTAAGAATTTTGACATAAAATATATGGGTGATGCCTTTTATGTCATTGGCATTAAAATTCAGAGAGACAGACTTCGAGATATTTTAGGTCTATCTCAAGAAATCTATATCAATAAAATCTTAGAGAGATTTCGGATGAAAGATTGTACACCAAGTATAGCTTCCATAATCAAGGATGACAGATTCAATTTGAATCAGTGCCCAAGGAATGACTTTGAGAGGGAGAAAATGAAAAACACTCCATATGCCTCAGTTGTTGGTAGCTCGATATATGCTCAAGTATGTACAAGGCCTGACATAGCATTTGCAGCTGGGATGTTGGAAAGATATCAGAGTAATTCAGGTTTAGACCACTGAAGAGCTGCTAAGAAGGTGATGAGGTATCTTTAGGATACCAAGATTACATGCTTATGTTCAGATGGACTAAAAATTTAAAAGTAATTGGCTACTCTGATGCTGACTTTGCTGGCCGTGTTGAGTCTCGAAAGTCAACATTTGGATACATATTTATGTTTGCTGGTGGAGCTATATCTTGGAGGAGCGCCAAGCAGACTTCGACTGCTACTTCCACAATGGAAGCCAAGTTCGTGTCATGTTTCAAGGCTACTTTGCATGGTGTATGGTTGAAGAGTTTCATTTCTAAGCTTAGAATTGTGAATTCTATATCTAAGCCATTGAAGATTTATTGTGGCAATTCAGCTGCAGTATTTATTGCTAAAAACAACAAGAGTGATCGAAGCAAGCACATCGACATCAAATATTTAGCCATAAGAGAACGTGTTAAAGAAAAGACAGTGGTTATTGAGCACGTGAGCACTGAGTTGATGATAGTTGATCTCTTGACTAAAGGCATGCCACCACAGAAGTTTAGGGATCATGTAGACCGTATGGGTATTGGTTATTTTATTTAATTCATTGTATAGATGAATTTTATAATCAATAAAACTCTTTTATGATTGTGATATTTTTTCACATTCAGTTATTTAGTGTATACATTTATTTTGTGATGCGCATCATTAAGTTGGACCTAGAATAAACATGGGGTTTATTTATTAAGTTATATGGATTTATGTTTGAAAAATATAATACATTGTGATACATGGTTAATAATACTCGATTTAAGAGGACCTATTGCTATGATCCATGTATTTTATTTCTTACTATAGTAATAGAATATACGGACCAAGTGAAAGAATGTTAGTTTTTTTTCTCTATTAAGCATATCGGTTAGATACAATTAAGATGGTCCTATATTCGATATCGAGGAATTACGTGAATTCAAAATTTGAATCCACGATTAAGATAAACATTCCTCAACATATCCATTTGAAGTGCCCTTTGTGATGGACAGATAAAGCATAAAGAAATATAAAATGGGAAGGTCCCTGCGTCTGATCTCTACGAAAGTTTATACCATCGCTTAGAGAGACCGTAAGGTATGGAAGAGCCTTACCCTAATCTGAAGAAAAGTCAACCTATTTGCGTGGAGCAATGGCTGGAGGTATTTATGTATCGATTCATGTTTTATATTATTTATCAAGATAAATATATTGGTTCCATATTTCCGCATATATGATAGGGATCAATATATATAACTTTGTTCTAACAACAAATTCATTCCATGTAATTGTAACCCAACCCACTTGTTTTGTCATTCTCTCACTCGCCTCCCTCCCCAATCCCTCTTCTTAATCGACCCTGCTCTTTTTCTCACTTTTAAAGCCCCTTAATGACATTGATGGTAGAGATGAGTTGGTCCTGTACTGATATTTTTAAGCATTTTTATTAAATTTTAATAATTTTTTTCTTGATTAGTTTGATTTTGCAGATATCATGTACAATTTATGTTTATTTGTTGCCTGCATCTATTTATTCCTTCAAAAAAATTTTAGCAACTAATGGTTACTAATAGGCAGTTTATTAGCTTTAAATCCATGTGGATCTAATGATGGATGCAATAACTAGATTTGGGCTTAACTACATACTAATGTAATCAAGTCTGCATACACTCATAGAAACACACCATTCAAATGGCATTTGTGAAGAGGCATTCATATTAGAATCATCTCCATTCTAAATATTGATGAAAGTAGCAATTTGTTTTTATAACTTTGTATATTTGATTGGTATTGTTGACATGTAAAATCAACTTTGGAACAACAATTGATATGAAGATGAAAACTTGTTTGTCAGTGATTAGGCCATCCATCTATGATTAGTTTCTTATAAAATGGAAGAGAAAGGTCTAAAGATTTTATTTGGAAGATCCTTTCATGCTCAAGTTAACATATAGATCAAAGAATGGGAGAGTAATAGATAAAAAAGAATATCTAGCTCTTTTTAGCATCTCTTGTACTTATGTGTAGGGAGTTTTTATAGATATATGGAGAGTCATGATGGTTGATGATGGATGGTTGAACGTGCTTAGATCCCGGAGAGAGTGACACCTTTGGCAAAATTAATTTTTCATAAAGGACTTCCTCCTTTGGGATGGCACATGTCCCATTCTAATTGGCTATCATGTATCACTTTCTAGTTGGTCACCATATATCGCCATCCAATTATCTATTCACCTCATACCCCATCAAATCTCATTCCATTAATCTTGATGAAATGTTTGATAGATTTTTCCTTGTTTTGCTAAAAAATAAATCTATATTCCTAGTATGTTTTGACTTATTTTGCTTTTAGATTCTTAATTTTTTAAAATTATACTTCATATTTGTAGCAACCATAGGGATCAAAGATCTTTAGGGAAAAAGAAAAAAGAAAATATAGAGAGAAAGAAAATAGGATTTTATATGGTTCGATCCGATGACATACATTTGCATAAGAAAAGACTAAAAAACTTTATTGATAGAGAAAAGTAGAATAAAATATGATCCTCATGAACCTCAAATCCTCCTATAACCAATAGAACCTCAAATCCTCTTATAACCAATAGAACCTCTCTCTAAACTTGTTAATAGATGGAATGCCTTAGAACTAGGGCTACATGTGTCTATATAGAGAAGAAATCTACTGCCTGGATTAAGATTCATATTCTTTATATTTATAAAAATATATTAGACATATCTATATTATTCATATCATATTTATAAAAATATATTAGGTCATATCTATATTAGGCTCTATGTCACATCGAGCTTTGCATTGGATTGTGTCCACTTAAGCAATGTCCTCTTTTAATGAGAATTAAGATAAGCTAAACTCGAATTATGAAGATCATATAAGTTAATCTAGGTAACACACGTTAGCTTCATGAAATAAAAGAGATACCAAACCTATATAGTGTTAATAACAAATAAAATATGTCATTTTGAATTACAAGAGTATGCATGTGTATGTACATCAGTGTCCACACACACACACACACATATATATAGTGAAACTTGGTTATGTAGCCAACTTCATATTTCGATCATCTTACCCACCCTTGAATTCCCACAAATTTCAAAGTCATCCTATCTTTTTTACCTTTTTATCTTTAAAATTCATGAACTATGTGAATCCAACAGTGAAGGAGATAACCGGATTTAGACTTGGCTATATTCGAATGTAGCTAAGTCTATCTCGCATATATATATTGTAGAGCCTGGTGTGGTACTCCAAAGCTTAAATCCTAGGGTGGAAGTTTGTAGGCTTCACAGGGTTAAGGCTCAGGTTGTTGGATCTTAAGGGGACTAGTCTATCATTGGGTTGGGTTTGGGCCCAAGGTATGGGTTGGTTCAAGGAAGTTTTTTAGGGTTTATTATCCATATAATAAGGTACCGGTTCATGTGTGGTGCTGATTTTATTTTAGTAGCCGTTATGAGGACAAATTATATATAATCATATAATGATGATAATATAAAGAAATAAAAAAAAATTCTTTTCTTTCTAAAATAAGCTATCTTCTCATCTTCTTCCCTACTCCCTCTTTATCTTCTCTCAAGAATCCTCGGCTTCTTGAGCTCTCAATTCCCAGCGAAAGTCTGAGCGGCTGGACACGAAGAAAAGCTCCCAAGGAGAATGCGCGGAGGTTTTCCGTGCATTGGGAACCAGCCATAGTGCCAAGAAGTGTTGACTTCTTGAAAGAAACGAAGAGTTGACTTTGTGGAAGAAAAGCAGGACTTGCTGGAGGAAAAGGTCCATGATGGGAGATTTATGGGCGTACGTGGTGAGGACATGAGGCTTCCGTGAACGGTGAGTCGGTCGTGAAGTCAAGAAGAATCGACGTGAAGACCCACATGGGAGTTTCATCGTTAGAAGCCAAAAAGCCACGATGCGATGAAGACACGAAAAAAATGTAAGGAATTAATTCCAGATCAAAAAGTTGAAGAATCTTAAATTTTAAATTAAGAGATTAAGAAAGATTCATTCTTCATTTGCTATCAGAGCCTCGATGATTTGATGGAGAAAGATTGAATCTTGAACGTTTCTTGATAAGATATCAAACCAGAAATCTCTACAGCAAGTTTAATTTTTTATTTTTTATGTGCATTATTTCTTGGTTGGATATGACATTTAGTAGCTTTAAATTCGATTTTGAAAAGTATGATGGCAAGAGAAACTTCACCCTATGGCAGCAAAGGGTGAAGGATTTATTGGTACAATAAAGGATTTATAAGGTCTTGGTGAAACAAAGACCGGATAATGTAAGTCGTGAGGATTGGGAGGAGTTAAAAGGAGATTGCATTTAGCACAATCAGGATGTGCTTGGCTGATCAAGTCTCGCCGGAGATTTGCACGCAGACTACGGCAAGGGGGCTCTGGAAAACTTTAGAGAACACTTACATGGGAAAGAGCATGACAAATAAGTTGTAGTTGAAGAAACAGTTGTACAGCTTGAGAATGCCCGAGGGAGGAGATCTTGTGGCCCATATTCAGAAATTCAATCAAATGTGCTCAGAGGTGATGAGCTTTGATATGAAAATTGATGAAGAAGACAAGACCCTCATCTTGTTGTGTTCGCTACCCAGTTCCTATGATGGTCTGATTACAACCTTGGTGTATGGGAAGGAGACCCTGAATTATGAAGAGGTTGTGGGGGTGCTGAGATCAAACCAGCAAAGAGAAAAGATTCGCATGGGAAACTCTAACACAGAGGTACTTGCTGTGAATGAGAGGCAAGGAAGACCCTGGGAAAAGGTTAGAGGCAAGTCCAAAGGCAGATCTAAGTCTCGGGACAAGAAGAAAGCATGGAAGTGTTACAAGTGTCATCAGATTGATCACCTGAAGAGAAATTGCCCACTTCTGAAGAATGAGAAGGGGAAGGACATTTTCAAGGGAGGTTCAACCAGCAATGGTGGTGCAAATTCATCTGAAGACAGTGAAGATGATGTACTAGTAGTTTCAGATGGGACCAAGAAGTGTGATAGTTGTTGGACACCTGACTCAGCCTGTTCTCAGCATTATACTTCGCATAGGGAGTGGTTTGCAACTTATGAAGAATCTGATGGAGGGAGTGTATGCCTTGGTGATAATCATCCTTGTAAGGTTGCTGGAGTTGGAAGCATAAGGGTGAGGATGTATGATGGGGTTATAAGGACTTTGACCAATGTCAAACATGTCCCAGAGTTGAAGAAGAATCTAATTTCTTTGGGCTACCTGGAGAAGCATGGGTATGCTTTTGGAAGCCAACCGGGGAGTGGATGTTTGAGGATAACCAAGGGTGCATTAGTGGTGATGAAAGGGAGAAGGTTGAAAATAATCTCTATCAGATGGAAGGCTCAGTGGCCATAGATGGTGCAGAGGTTCTAGCAGCGGCACAGGAAGAACAGTTGGTCTATAAACTGTGGCACTATCGAATGGGATACATGAGTGATAAAGGGCTTATAAAACTCAGTAAAAGAGGTCTGATTCCAGTACTTAAGAAGGAGGACAATGACATCTGTGAGCCCTGTATTTATGGAAAACACATAGGACACATGAGTGATAAAGGGCTTATAGAACTCAGTAAAAGAGGTCTGATTCCAGTACTTAAGAAGGAGGACAATGACATCTGTGAGCCCTGTATTTATGGCAAACAACATAGGGTGAGATTTGCCAGCAGTTCCAAGCAGAGTGAAGGTATTCTGGAACTAGTTCACTCAGATGTATGGGGACCGGCCCCTGTGTCAGCCAGAGGTGGGGCTAAGTATTTTTTGACCTTCATTGATGACTACTCCAGGAAGGTATGGGTATATCTGATAAGAGAAAAATCAGAGGTATTTGCCCAGTTTAAAGCTTGGAGAGTTGGTGTTGAAAAGGAGACAGGAAAACCAGTGAAGTGTTTGAGATCTGACAATGGAGGGGAGTATACAAGCAATGAATTCAGAAGCTACTGTGAGGAAAATGGGATCCAACGCCATTACACAGTGAGGATGACTCCCCAACAGAATGGTGTGGCAGAGAGGATGAATCGTACATTGACAGAGAAGGCTAGGAGTTTGAGGCTGCAGGCATCACTGCCCAAGGTCTTTTGAGGTGATGCAATTATGTTCTCTGGTTTTCTTGTTAACAGGTCCCCTAATAGAAAACTTGATGGAGGCATTCCAGAGGAGATCTGGAGTGGGAAGAAGGTGGAACTTGGACACCTAAGGATTTTTGGTTGCCCAGCCTATGCACATGTGGAGGCAACTGAAAGGAGCAAGCTGGACCCAAAATCACAAAGGCTGATCTTCATCGGGTATTCACAGGGAGTTAAAGGCTATTGCTATGGAGTTCAGATTCACAAAAGTGTATCATTAGTAGAGACATTATTTTTGATGAGAAGATCATCTTGAAGAGGTCAGAGATTGCAGATGGAGCTGAAAAGGCTGAACAGGACAGCAGTGGACAGCATTGGCTGAGAGTGATGTACCTTCTACTTCTACTTCAAAACGTGCTTCTTTTGAGGTGGAGTTTGGTATGAATGTTCCAATACATAAAGGATCAGCCAGAAGAGCCATCAATCCAAAAAGAGGTATAGGTGGAGTCACACACTTCAGCTTTGAGAGATGATCAAAGGGGTATGGCACTACATAAGGCAAAGCGTACCATCATCAAACCTGCTTGGTATCGCATTGATGACATGATTTCCTATGCTCTAATCACTGCAAATGAAGATCCAGAGACCTTCCAAGAAGCCATGAAAAGTTCAGAAAGAGACTCATGGATGCAGGCCATGATGGAGGAGATGAAGTCTCTGGAAAAGAACAAGACATGGCAGCTAGTGGATCTACCTAGAGATGCTCGGGCCATTGGTTCAAAATGGGTGTTCACAAAGAAGGAGGCACCTTCAGAGCAAGGTGGAGTCAGATACAAAACAAGGCTTGTTGCTAAGGGGTTCTCACAGAGAGAGGGAGTGGACTACACAGAGGTATTCTCTCTAGTGGTACGTCATGCTTCAATTCGTGTGTTGTTATCTCTCGTAGCACAACATGGTATGGAGTTGCAGCAGATGGACGTGAAGACGGCTTTCTTACATGGGAGTCTAGAGGAGAGGATATACATGAAGCAACCAGAGGGTTTCAAGGAATCTGGATTGGAATAAAAAGTGTGTCTACTAAAGAAATCCCTATGGTTTGAAGCAGTCACCCCGTCAGTGGTACAAAAGGTTTGACACTTTTATTTTGGGCCTTGGATTTTCTAGATGTGAACATGATACTTGTGTCTATGTGAAAGATGTGGATGTGGATGATGCACTATATCTCCTTCTGTATGTGGATGATATGCTCATTGCCAGCAGGAGTGTTGAAGCAGTGAATGGACTGAAATATGCATTATCAACAGAATTTGAAATGAAGGATTTGGGGTCAGCTAGGAAGATACTTGGGATGAAAATTTACAGAGATAGGACCAAGGGAATTCTACACTTGTCATTGGGTGGATATATTCGCAAGGTATTGGAGAGGTTTGGGATGGATAAGGCCAAACCAGTTGGAACACCTTTGGCTAGTCACATGTCTCTTTCTAAGTTACAGAACCCCCAAACAGATGAAGAGAAAGAGTACATGGAGAAAGTTCATATGCCAGTGCTGTGGGCAGCATTATGTATGCTATGGTGTGTTGCAGGCCTGACATAGCATATGCAGTGAGCCAGGTGAGCAGATTCATGGCGAACCCAAGGAAGGAGCACTGGAAGGCACTCAAGTGGATTTTGAAGTACCTTCAGGGAACTCGTGGACGTGGTCTAATTTTTGGGCAGCAAGATGGATCTAAGGAGAAATCTAATATCCCAAGTAAGTCATTAGGTCCATTGGAAGGATTTGTGGATGCAAATTTTGCAGGTGATCTGGATACAAGAAGGTCTACTATAGGGTATGTGTTCAGCATGTATGATGGATTAATTTCTTGGAGATCAACCCTTCAACCTATTACAGCTTTGTCTACAACAGAAGCTGAGTATATAGGGATTACAGAGGCTGCCAAGGAGGCTCTTTGGTTGAAGAGACTCATTATGAAAATGGGGGTGAAGCAGGGTACAGTATTATTACACAGTGATAGTCAGAGTGCCCTGCAGTTGGCTCAGAACCCAATCTATCATGCACGCACAAAGCATATAGATGTGAGGTATCACAGGATCAGAGAATTGGTGGAAGAAGGTGAAGTGGAGCTGGTAAAAGTTCATACAAAGAAGAACCAGGCAGATGCACTTACGAAGACTCTTCCATGAGATAGCTTTCTCTCATATGTGACATTGATGGGTCTAAGGGAATGTGCAGATTTTTCAGCAGCTTTGAAGCACCAAGGTGGAGATTGTAGAGCCTGGTGTGGTACTCCAAAGCTTAAATCCTAGGGTGGAGGTTTGTAGGCTTCACAGGGTTAAGGCCCAGGTTGTTGGGTCTTGAGAAGGCTAATCTATCATTGGGCTGTTTTGGACCTAAGGTGTGGGTTGATCCAAGGAAGTTTTTTAGGGTTTATTATCCATATAATAAGGCATCGGTTCATGTGTGGTGCTGATTTTATTTTGGTGGCCGTCATGAGGATGTGTTATATATAATCATATATGATGATTATGAAGGAATAAAAAAAAAATCCTTTTCTTTCTAAAATAAGTTATTTTTTCATCTTCTCCCCTTCTTCCTCTTTGTCTTCTCTGAAGAATCCCTGACTTCTTGAACTCTCAACCAGCGAAAGTCTGAGCGGCTGGACACGAAGAAAAGCTCCCAAGGAGAATGCGCGGAGGTTTTCCGTGCATTGGGAACCAGCCATAGTGCCAAGAAGTGTTGACTTCTTGAAAGAAACGGAGAGTTGACTTCGTGGAAGAAAAGCAGGACTTGCTGGAGGAAAAGGTCCATGATGGGAGATTTATGGGCGTACGTGGTGAGGACATGAGGCTTCCGTGAACAGTGAGTTGGTCGTGAAGTCAAGAAGAATCGACGTGAAGACTCATATGGCTATATTCGAACGTAACTAATTTTAACTTGTATATATATATATTGTAGAATCTGATATAGTACTTCAAAGCTTAAATTTTAGGGTAAAGGTTTATAGGTTTCACAGAATTAAAGCCCAGGTTGTTGGGTCTTGAGAGGGCTAGTCTATCATTGGACTGGGTTTGGGCCCAAGGTATGAATTGATTTAAGAAAATTTTTTAGAGTTTATTATCCGTATAAGGTACCGATTCATGCTGATTTTATTTTAGTAACCATTATGAGAACGAATTATATATAATCATGTAATGATAATAATTATAAAAAATAAAAAAAAATTTCTTTCTAGAATAAGCTATCTTCTCATCTTCTTCCCTCCTCCCTCTTTATCTTCTCTCAAGAATCCTCGGCTTCTTGAACTCTCAATTCCCAGCGAAAGTCTGAGCGGCTTGACACGAAGAAAAGCTCCCAAGGAGAATGCGCGGAGGTTTTCCGTGCATTGGGAACCAGCCATAGTGCCAAGAAGTGTTGACTTCTTGAAAGAAATGGAGAGTTGACTTCGTGGAAGAAAAGCAGGACTTGCTGAAGGAAAAGGTCCCTGATGGGAGATTTATGGGCGTACGTGGTGAGGACATGAGGCTTCCGTGAACGGTGAGTCGGTCGTGAAGTCAAGAAGAATCGGTAAGACGTGAAGACTCATATGGGAGTTTCATCGTTAGATGTCAAAAAGCCACGGTGCGGTTATCGTCGGTCGTGAAGTCAAAAAGAATCGATAAGACGTGAAGACTCATATGAGAGTTTCATCGTTAGAAGTCAAAAAGCCACGGTGCGGTTATCGTCGATCGTGAAGTCAAAAAGAATCGATAAGACGTGAAGACTCATATGAGAGTTTCATCGTTAGAAGTCAAAAAGCCACGGTGCGGTTATCGTCGGTCGTGAAGTCAAAAAGAATCGATAAGACGTGAAGACTCATATGAGAGTTTCATCGTTAGAAGTCAAAAAGCCACGGTGCGGTTATCGTCGGTCGTGAAGTCAAAAAGAATCGATAAGACGTGAAGACTCATATGAGAGTTTCAT
>UESW01004216.1:1143918-1174012 GCA_900491605.1 Calamus simplicifolius | reverse complement strand
TATATATATATGTATATGTATATGTATATGTATATGTATGTATATGTATATGTATATGTATGTATATGTATATATGTATATGTATATGTATATTATATATATGTATATATATATCTATATATCTATATCTATGTATATATCTATATATATCTATCTATATATATGATATATATATTGTTGCCGGGGATCCGTCCTCCGACTCGGGCGCGGTCGATCTCCAGGAAGAGGGTGGCGGACCTGCAAAAAGAAGCCCACACGCGGGGGACGCTGGGGGTGGTCCTCCGCGGAAGCCCTCCGACGCTCAAGTCAGTGGAGAAGAAATCGGCGATCAACCAGACAGTGGGGAGGTGGATCTCTCCGGGAGACCTCTCCGGGGGCGGCCAATCGGAGGCTCCAGAGGGCAGGAGCCGACGAGCTGCCGGGAGAGCAGGAGAGTGAGAGTGGGGGGCGCAAGCGCGCAAGTGTGCGTACAGAGTTGCGTACCTGAGGAAATCTGAGACTGATATTTATAGACTGTCGTTTGGGTCTTGAGCGCCTTCTGGAAGGTTCGGAGGTTGTTACGATACGGAGACGGACAGAATCAGGCCGTTGTGGGGCCGTTAGAATCCGTACCCTGTTTGTTCAGAGATCGACGGCTGGGAGAGCTCCTTGATGTCTCGAGATCTGGTTGAGTAGGCCTGGGGCGGTTATGATAGGCTTTAGGCCACGTCCCGACATGATTCCTTGTCTAGGATGCCGTTCTGGTAGGCTCGGGCTCTCCCGCGTCAGGTTCCGCGGAGGTAAGTGTTAGGTTGCGGATCGCAAATGAAGCCGAGCTATGGAGGCCCGGAAGGGCCGAGCTAGGAAGCCCGGAGGGAGCCGAGCGCCCGAAGGGAGCCGAGCTATGGAAGCCCGGAGGGAGCCGAGCCACGGAAGCCCGGAGGGCCGAGCTACGGAAGCCCGGAGGGGCCGAGCTATGGAAGCCCGGAGGGCCGAGCTACGGAAGCCCGGAGGGCCGAGCTACGGAAGCCCGGAGGGAGCCGAGCTATGGAAGCCCCGAGCTATGGAGCCGAGCTACCCGGAGGGCCGAGCTACGGAAGCCGGAGGGGCCGAGCTATGGAAGCGGAGGGCCGAGCTACGAAGGGCCGAGCTGGAAGCCCGGAGGGGCCGAGCTACGGAAGCCCGGAGGAGCCGAGCTATGGAAGCCCGGAGGAGCCGAGCTATGGAAGCCCGGAAGGGACGAAGGGAGGAGGTTAGCCTTAACCGCCTCGCACGGATATTAATGTAATGACGATTTTACCCCTCAACACATGCCCTCCACTCCCTAGTTCGAAGCGTAGGTTCGGGCGTAGGGAGTACAAGTTCGAATGGCGCGTTCCGGATGGGACGTCTTGGTTTAGACAGCTCGCGCAATGATGCCCTAATTAATGCGACGGGGCCATCCCGCCTTCGGGGCTAAGGCTCCTCCATGAGCGACGGTTGGGATTGCGCCACGCTACGAATCCCGATCGATCGGGTGTTTGTCGAGGCGATTCCGGACGCCTGGGATGAGACGCCCCGCCTCTTCAGGGCGGCTTCCTTGGCGGAAGCGAAGTGACGGCCGCATTGTGTATATATATATGTGCGCGTGCGCTCGGCGTCTTCTCGTTTTGCTTTCAAAAGGGTTCTGGCCTTCATCTTCTTCGACGCTTATTGTTTTCGTTTGGTACCTCTTTCAATGGCGATGAGCCCCGACGATGTGGCCTCCGAGATCGTTGCCGAGGACCTGGGGAGGATTCATCAGCGGTATGGCTTGCCCTTGGACGTCGTCCTACGGGCGCCGGAGCTCGAAGATAGAGTTACCCGGGATTAGAGTCCGGGGTCTTCATCTACGAAGATAGTTTGAAGGCGGGTCTTCGTTTTCCTCTCCACCCCCTGGTGAAGGAGATCATGACCCACTACAATATCAGCCCGTCAATGGTGGCTCCGAACAGCTGGCGGAATATCATCGGATTCATCTCGATGTGCCACCAGATTCGGATCGTCGCCACTCTTCCCCTTTTCCGCACCTGCTACCACCTGATTCCTGGGAGGAAATCGGAGTGGCCCTACATCGGGCCCCGGAGATCCTTCAACGTTATCGCGGATAAGCCCTCTTCCATCAAGGGGTGGAAGAGTCGGTTTGTTATCGCGGAGGGGAACGTCGGTTCCGACTTTCCCTCGGCGATGGGGGGATGTTGCAAGGGATGCGGAGACGCATCCGGCTTTGTCGGCGCAGGAGGAGAAGGACTTGGACGTCCTCCGCAACGGGCAGGTGTTTTTCGGCTAACGACCTGCTATCGGAGGGGGCCCTCTTCGCAGCCGGGCTCAGCCCCCTGGACCCGCAAGGTGAGTCCTTTCGTGCTGTGTATTTTTTCGATTAGTGTGCTTGATTCTGAGTATGTGTGCTCTGATTCTAATAGCCGCAAGGTCGGCGTTGTCGAACCTCTCCAAGAGGAAGAGAGGGAAACGCCCAGGGGAAGGTAGCGGCGCGGATAGTGGCCGGCCCGAAAAAAGGGCTCATACTTCCGCAAGGAGTCCGCCGGATGCCGGGGCAGTCATGGCAGAAGCGCCGGGGGCGAAGGAGAGCCCGGGGAGGGCGGTTATGGCCTCCGACCCTCTCGTGTTAGAGATCTCGGACAGCTCGGACGAGGCTCCGATGGCTCGTCCGACCGCGTCCCCCCTGAAAGAGGAAACAGCGGCGGATTGGCGGAGGCGGTCGTCGAGGGGCCTGTCCCCGCGGGATCGCCACCGGCTCCGTAGGAGAGGAGAGGTGGCAGCCGCAGCTGGGGAGGTTCAGGGGGAGCCTTCTCTCGGTCTCTCTGCAGGGGAGTCCGGTAGCAGTGAGGCAGGTCAGACTGAGGCTTCGGGGGAGCCTGCGGAGGAGATGCAAGTGGTAGAACAGGCCGGGACCTCGGGGGGCCCGGTGGCGGAGACACAAATGGTGGTAACCGAGGAAGGGGCGTCGAAGGAGAGACGCGGCAAGGCGGGAGCTCCGCATTGGGAGCTTCTTCGAAAAAGGTTTTGGGGAAGCTGGCACTTGGGCTAGCTGAATTATCTGAAGAAACCCAAGCCAGGGCCTTGGTAGAGGAGGCTGGGAGGTTGAAGCCTCTCAGACGGGGGCCGCCCAGGCCGGTCCTTCAGGCGGGGTTGGCCCATTCGGCAGCTCGGATGCTAGTATTGAGGAGGCATTTCTGCCATGATAAGGTCGGCCCTGTATCCGGGCGCGGATCCTTCGGCGGACAAGTTTGCCGACCTGGGGTTGGTCGATGCTGCGTTCGGGCAGCAAGGCGCGGCAGAGGGCATTCATCTTCTTCCCGATATCGACAACACGACCTTGATGAGGATGACCCGGGCCTATGCCTCGCGGGTAAGTTGCCATTCTGTAGCGGGTTTACTCTGGTTGGCTTGACCTTTACGTATTCATTTTTGTTTGCAGAGTTTTGCTTTCTCGGGCGATATGCTGGCGCCTAAGCTTGGCGACCGGGGCCAGTGTCCAGGCCAGGAGGGAGAATGTCGAGCTCCAGTCGCGGCTGAAGGTGTCTGAGCAGTTTGAAGAGCTCATGGACACGATGGATAGGAACTTGAAGGGGCAAGGGCGGCACATCAGGTCGCCCTGGCCGAGGTGTCCAAGCAAAGCGCAGGGGAGGAGTTGCAGGAACTCCTGGCGAAGAACGACAATGCGTGCCTGGAGCTGGCCAGAATTGAGTCAAAACACTCCGCGGAGGTGGCGGCGATGCGGCGGGAACATGGCGAAAGTATGAGTCGGCTGGGAAGAGAGGCCGACGATGAAAGAAGGCGTTTGGCGAGGATGCTCGGCGAAGTGGAGGAGAAATTGAAACGACATGATGGCGAAATTGCCCATTTGAAGGAGGGCGCTAAGGTGGCAACCAGGGTGATAGCTCGGGTGAACAACGAGCTATCCCAAGCCCGGAGGGAATCGGAAGCCAGACAGTTGAAGATCAGCACTCTGCAGAGAGAGTTGAGCTGGTCGGGGCTGACAGGACAAGAGCCAGGAGCGAGGCTGAGGAGTGGCCAAAAGGTTGGCCGAGCGAGAGGGGGAGGTACGCTCTTATTTTCCCCTTTTTGTTTTTCTACTGGGTTCTTGCAGTGCCGATTTGATTTGGATTTTTCAGATGGCGAAGATGGAGTCGGAGGTTCGGGCTCTTCAAGGTGAGCTCGCGTCCACTCGCAATAGGAGCTCGGAGCTCGAGACGCGGGCTAGCGAGCTCGAGGAGCAAAACGTCATCCTGCGGGCCCAGGTGATTGAGGCTGAGAAACACGGCGGAGGCCAACGCAGCATCGCCATACTCAGGGGAGGCAAGACGCTATCAGCGTTGACGCCTTCCATCATGGGAAGGAGGAGTGCAAACAGCAGATTCTCAGTGGCACCCGGAATGGGATCTTTCTTTCCTGAGTGCTGAAGATCCCGAGATGGCGAGTCTGAAGAAGAAGATGAAGATGAATATGTCGACGTTTCTGACGCCGAACTTGGCGCCGCCCCTGGTCCCAGCGAAGCTGCAGCTTCTGAGGGACGGTCGCAACTGCCGCAGAGGGGGTAAAAATGTCAGAGAAGGGCGAGTCTAGCCGCGCTTCTGCAGGTGCCACTGAGGGTTCCTCCAAAGCTGGTGCGGCTCCCGATCCTTAGGGGCCATTCATGTATTTCATCTTTTAGACGTTGTCAGACGTTTCTTAATAAAGAATTTTTCGTTTCCACTTAGCGTTTTCCTTGTGTGGCCTTGTTGTTGTTTCCGCCTCGATTGTGAGCGACTTGTGGTTTACTGACGCCCTTTGGTCACTTTTTCTCGAGATTGAAGGAAACGCACCGGCTAAGCCGATGGGCAAACCAGGTCGGCCTGGGCCGACTAGGTAATAGGTCGGCTGGAGCCGACAGGTCAGCTGGGACCGACAGGAAAAGTAGGGCTGGGGCCGACAGGCAAAATAGGTCGGGGGGCCGACAGGCAAAAGTAGGTCGGCTGGGGCCGACAAAATAGGTCGGCTGGGGCCGACAAAAATAGGTCGGCTGGGGCCGACAGGCAAAGTAGGTCGGCTGGGGCCGACAGGCAAAATAGGTCGGCTTTAGGTCGGCTGGGCCGACGGCAAAATAGGTCGGCTGGGGTCGACAGGCAAAATAGGTCGGCTGGGGCCGACAGGCAAAAGGTCTTCGCGCTTTCTACCATTCTGTCAACGCCCTGCTGCTCCGCAGGTGATTCGGTTTTTATTTCACCAGAACTGATGATACGGCGTAGTGGGGGGCATAAAGCTGCGTCAGAGCTTTCCGGAAGGTGCTCTTTTCCCATGCGGTCACTTTTCGTGATGCGTACGCAACCGCCTATTGGGGGACGTACTTTCGAAGGACGATTTTCTGAGCCCGCCAGTTTTCGAGGTGCTGGCTGGCGATCACCCGTATTAAATGACAGTGATTCGGGATCAGGAGGAGATCTTCGTACACGTCATAATCAGGCGGTGGGCTTGGCGCGCAGTGGGGCGCTGCGCCAATCCTGAGGGGCCACGTGGAGGCACGGCTTGGAAGTTTGAATCTCGGGACTTCACAGCTTGGGTAGCTCGTTCCCGGTTCTTTTCTGCCTATAAAAAGGGGAGAGGGGTCATGTTTGGTTATCCCCAAAGTGTATTTTCCCATAGAGCTTCCATTATGCTCACTTCTCTGCTGCTACGAGTGGGAGGATCAACTTTCCTCTCACAGGCTCCTTGCCGCCGGATAGCTGGGGCGACCGGGGAGCTGCTGAAGAATGGCTCGCCCTTAGGGGATGGGTCCCGGAGATCATATGGAGAGCGCACAAGGGGGCGCAGAGATCATACGGAGAGCGCACATATGCGCTTCCTATGTGATCTCTGCGGCTTGCTGCGGGGGAGCTTACGGTAGGAAGTGTATCGACACCCCCGTAGCACGCACAGACTCTCCCTTTTTCGCTGGCTTGGGTTCCCGTCCCTTCTCTGAGGGGAATCCTTGCCACGGGAGGGAAAATATGGGAGCAACCGGGGTCGGATGGTCCCCGGTCCCCTCGTCCGGACGGCGGCCTGCGATCCAGCACCCCCTCCTAGGGGAGCGGGCTGGGTTGCCCGAATCCTCAGAATCAGCATCCGTGGGCCATGCCTCCTTTTGGATCTTTTAATTCATCCGGGGCCGCGGAGGGTCAGCTTTATCATCCGTCCAGGCGGATTGGCCGTTTCGTGGTTTGCATGATTTGTCGATCCGGACGTCGGAACATCACAGTTGTCTAGGTCTGCTTTGGAGCAGTTGCCCGAGTTTGTATTTGCCTTTATTTTATGCATTTCAATGTTCTTGTAACGCCTGTGAGGCATTTGTAATTGATCATAATTGGCAATAAAGAGAGTTATTTTCTGTTTCTCAATCTCTATCTTTCTTGTGCCGATCTTTGTTGTTATTGTTGTTTGCGGGGTATAGAGGCGTTCCGCTCGTCCTTAGACGAGGGTCTTATGCCGCCCGAACCAATTGAGGTTCGCACGCGGCGTTCAGAGATCGTTCGGCGAAATATGCTCCTTGCTTAGGTTAGGAGTTTGATATTTTCGTGCTTCGCTTTTGCCAGAGCCCGAATTATCGTGGGTCGGCTTTGACCAAAGTTCGGGAATCTGTACCTTCTCCCATTATGGTTTAGGGAACCTGTCGTTCGGCCCTGCCGAGGTTCGGAAACATTTGACTTGGCCCAGCCAAGGTTCGGAGAATTTTGTAGCTCGGCCCTGCCGAGGTTCGGAGACTATTTACTTGGCCCTGCCAAGGTTCGGAGAATTTTGTAGCTCGGCCCTGCCGAGGTTCGGAGACTATTTTACTTGGCCCTGCCAAGGTTCGAAGAATTTTGTAGCTCGGCCATGCCGAGGTTCGGAGAACATTTGACTTGGCCCTGCCAAGGTTCGGAGAATTTTGTAGCTCAGCCCTGCCAAGGTTCGAGAACATTTGACTTGGCCCTGCCAAGGTTCAGAGAATTTTGTAGCTCGGCCCTGCCGAGATTCGGAGAACATTTGACTTGGCCCTGCCAAGGTTCAGAGAATTTTGTAGTTCGGCCCTCCCGAGGTTTGGAGATTCGGGCTCGAAGGGAGCGACTCAGCTGTCGTTGTAGGCCACAGCGTTAGGTCCACGCGGCGCTTGATAAAGGGGGCGCCAGAGCGGAACGGGCGGTATATTGTCACGCTTTTATTGGTGCGGCCACTCCTCCCGAGGGGGCAAGTTACCGGCCGAGCGCCGGACTTCCACGTTTTCCGAGAAAAGGGGGCGGTATTAAGCGGCTTGGGGAAGTGCCGAATGCATTTAATGCGAGGGGCGACAGATCGGAAAATGTTCGCCTGGGGAACTCCCGAACAATCCGCTCGCGCTTATCGATCTTGCTTGGGATGGGGCGCGATACCTCGGATTTTGCCAGCATTGAATCGGTGACGCGTGGCGAGTTCTTACGGGTTGGCAGTTACGGTGCGGCCGATCGAGATACCTGCCTGGCGGGTATAAATACGACCGAGGGGCATAGGTTCCGTTTATCCCTCGATTTAAGTTCGAAAAGATGGCCTCCCCAGCACGATCATCAGGTGAGTCGCGTTCCTCACTTGACAGCCCGCCGCGCTCGGAGGGGAGGTCCACCTCCGTCACGGTTGATGGAGAGAGCCTGGCGTCGGCCTTCGCGAGTAACGAGCAGCTCGCGAGGATCGCCGAAGAATTTTTGGACGTATCGGTCAGGGAGGCGAAAGCCTCACGCCGGTTGATGGACCGGCAGAGGGAGGAGATAGCGTCCCTGCGTCAGCAAGTGGCTGACCTGACGGAGCGCCTGGAGGAACTGTTAGCCTCCGGGAGTGACTCCGAATTCTGATTCAGGGCCTCCCCTCTTGTTTTTGCTTTTTACAGTCTCTTTGTAGTCCTCCTCTTTATGAATAAAAATGGGTCTTATTTTTGAAGTCCCTCTCTTTAAGAGTTTGCGGCCTTGACCCGCGTGATGAATCAGGGGGTTGGCGTGGCCCCGTCGTTTTTTACGCGCTGATATAGGCTCTTTGAATGATGGGTTATAGGGGTGTCACCCAAAAGATTTCCAGTAGCAGAGAGGGGAATCGACTAGCTCTGCTCGGGGCTCTCGGCCGATTGTGCGGGGCTCAACGGCCTCAAGAGGGGGGTTTTGCCGATGGTGGCTTCTTCATTCGTGTCGACGGTTTTTGTTTAACGTGCTTGTTTTCAAACTGGACAAAGTCCTTCAGGGACTATTTGGGGGCCGTTGGCTCTGGTCGAGGCCTGTATACTTCGGTTTTTTCGCTGGGGCTTTAACCCGAACGACTCCTACCTGGCCTTGCCATGGCCCGGCGGATTCGTTGCTCGGCCCAGCCGAGGCTCAGAGACTTTGTTTTACTTGGCCCTACCAAGGTTCGGAGATTTGTTGCTCGGCCCTGCCGAGGTTCGGAGAAATATTTTACTTGGCCCTGCCAAGGTTCGGAGATTTGTTGCTCGGGCCGAGGTTCGGAGATTTTACTTGGCCCTGCCAAGGTTCGGAGATTTGTTGCTCGGCCCTGCCGAGGTCGGAGACTTTGTTTTACTTGGCCCTGCCAAGGTTCGGAGATTTGTTGCTCGGCCCTGCCGAGGTACGGAGACTTTGTTTTACTTGGCCCTGCCAAGGTTCGGAGATTTGTTGCTCGGCCCTGCCGAGGTTCGGAGAAATATTTTACTTGGCCCTGCCAAGGTTCGGAGATTTGTTGCTCGGTCCAGCCGAGGTTTGGAGACTTTGTTTTACTTGGCCCTGCCAAGGTTCGGAGATTTGTTGCTCGGCCCTGCCGAGGTTTCGGAGAAATATTTTACTTGGCCCTGCCAAGGTTCGGAGATTTGTTGCTCGGCCCTGCCGAGGTTCGGAGAAATATTTTACTTGGCCCTGCCAAGGTTCGGAGATTTGTTGCTCGGCCCTGCCGAGGTTCGGAGAAATATTTTACTTGGCCCTGCCAAGGTTCGGAGATTCCTGTTCAGACAGGCAGCTCGGTTGTGCCGAGGATTGGTAAGCAGTATCTGTTTCTTCTTGCAATTCATAACAACATGGTGCATAATGACTCATGCGACAGGTTTTGAGGAAACAGATAAGCAGGAACGTGCGGTGAGACATGCAAAAAATGAATTCAAAGAGGACATACCCTACTGATAATATTTGCGAAGGTTGTCCGCGTTCCAAGTCCGGGGAATGGACTTCCCATCCAGGTCCTGCAGCTTGTAGGTTCCTGGCCCAATAATCTCCGTTATTTGATACGGGCCCTCCCAATTTGGCGCCAGTTTTCCCTGTTGTAGAGGTTTGGATACATAAGCTTTCCGGAGGACAAGGTCGCCGGGTAGGAAAGCTTTCCCCTTGACCCGGGAGGCATGGTACCGAGCCACCCTCTGTTGATAAGCAGCCATCCTGATTCGGGCCTTTTCTCTGACTTCTTCTATCAAGTCGAGGTTGGTGCGGAGTTGCTCGTTGCTGGCTTCCTCCGAATAATTCTCCACCCGCAATGATGGGAGGCCTATTTCCACAGGGATGACAGCCTCTGTGCCAAAAGCCATTCGGAATGGAGTCTCGCCGGTCGGGATTCTCGGGGTAGTTCGGTAGGCCCACAAGACATGATGTAGCTCGTCGGTGCGTGCCTTCTTCGGCACCGGTGCATCACCGTCGCCCCTGGAGCTCGATCCGCCGGCCTCCTCAATCATGTTGATACGGCCAACCATGGGCGGATTTGGTGGAGGAGGGAGTTGTGGGAGCTCGGGCTGGTGGTCACCTCCTTGCTGCTGCGGCTCGGGCGCCCTCCTGAACTGATCCAGCCATCCCCGCTGGATTAATCTCTCTATTTTATTTTTCAGCTGCCAGCATTCCTCAGTGTCATGACCGTGCTCCCTATGATAGCGGCAGTACATGGCAGGATCTCTTCGGGTCGGGTTCCCTCGGAGAGGTACTGGCCGGGGAAGTTGGCGCTCTATCTCCATGAGGATCTGCGCCCGGGGCACAGTCAGCGGAGTATAGCGATCGAATCGCCTGGGAGGACTCCGGGAGCGATTCCTTGGCGGCAACGGAGGGGCTCTTTGGCGGCGAGGCGGACTTGGTCGACGGATGGGACGGTGTCTGTCGGGGACTTTGGGCTCTTGCTTCTTTCTTGCTTGCTCAGCGCGGGCCACCCTCCGCGACTCCTCGACCCTAGCGTATTTGTCCGCAAGGGCCATCATATCAGAAAGACATGGGGGGTAGCTGACCTCCATTGCCAGATAGAAGTCACTCTCCTTCGAAACTCCCCCTGCCAGGGCGGACATAGCCACCTCGTGATTAAGGTGATCTACCTCTAACATGGCCTTGTTGAAACGGCCAAGATAATTTCTCAAGGACTCCCCCTCTCTCTGCTTGACTTCGAAGAGGGAGTTGGATCTTCGTCGATGGCGGCGGCTGCTGACGAACTGGCCAATAAAAAGGCGGCTCAGCTCGTCGAACGATTCGATGGAACCGGTTTTAAGGCATTGAACCAGGTTCGGGCGGATCCTCTGAGGGTGGATGGGAAGGCTCGGCAGTGGATCGCGTCAGATGCTCTGTGGAACATCATTATTGACCGGAAGCTACTGAGATGGTCGTCCGGGTCGGTGGAGCCGTGATAGGGCTCGACGGCTGGCAGTTTGACATGGAAGGGAATCACTTCCTCCATGATTCCCTTAGAGAAAGGGATGCCCTGCTCTGCCTTGGGCTGGGGCAGATGGGTCTGCTTGGCGGCGTCCAGCTCCTGATGCATTTCCTGGATCTGGCGGCGGATCTCCTCTTCACCACCGAGAGGAGGAGCTGGGCGCGAGAACCGCAAGGATGGCGTTGAATCATTGTGAGACGTCGCCGGGGAGAGGGAGTGGGCTCGCCGAGATCTGGGAGGATCTCTATCGTAACCGGTTCGAGGGACCGGTTTGTCCCCCCTGGGGCGATGTTGGGGATCCGCTGATTCATGCGGGCCAAAGGAGGAGGTCGCCGGCGAGGAAGAAATTGCCGCCTCCTTCGGGGGATGTGAAGCAGAAGGAGCTGCAAGGCGCTCCTGGACCAGGTGGGTGAGGGCCTGGACTTGTTGGACCAGCGTAGCGAACTGGTCTTGGGTCACCGGGATAGCAGGCGGCGACGGAGTTTCGACCGGTGGGGGTTGTGGCGCTGCAGCGCCAGTCGGATCAGGCCTCTGGGAAGCGACCTGATCTTGGGCGTCAGAGGTTGCTCTCCTCGGTTGGCCATCAGAGAGGTTCTTCTCCGGATTTAGATCCTTGTCTCCTTTCTTCAAGTTTTAATGGGACTTGAGACCCTTCCTCTAGCGCCAATCTATTGCCGCCGGGATCCGTCCTCCGACTCGGGCGCGGTCGATCTCCAGGAAGAGGGTGACGGACCTGCAAAAAGAAGTCCACGCGCGGGGGGACGCCGGGGGTGGCCCTCCGCGGAAGACCCTCCGACGCTCAAGTCAGTGGAGAAGAAATCGGCGATCAACCAGACAGTGGGGAGGTGGATCTCTCCGGGAGACCTCTCCGGGGGCGGCCAATCGGAGGCTCCAGAGGGCAGGAGCACCGACGAGCTACCGGCGAGAGCAGGAGAGTGAGAGTGGGGGGCGCAAGCGCGCAAGTGTGCGTACAGAGTTGCGTACCTGAGGAAATCTATGAGACTGATATTTATAGACTATCGTTTGGGTCTTGAGCGCCTTCTGGAAGGTTCGGAGGTTGTTACGATACGGAGACGGACAGAATCAGGCCGTTGTGGGGCCGTTAGAATCCGTATCTTGTTTGCTCAGAGATTGACGGCTGGGAGAGCTCCTTGACGCCTCGAGATCTGGTTGAGTAGGCCCGGGGCGGTTATGATAGGCTTTAGGCCACGTCCCGACATGATTCCTTGTCTAGGATGCCGCTTCGGTAGGCTTGGGCTCTCCCGCCTCAGGTTCCGTGGAGGTAAGTGTTAGGTTGCGGATTGCAAATGAAGCCGAGCTACGGAGGCCCGGAAGGGCCGAGCTAGAGAAGCCCGGAGGGAGCCGAGCTATGGCAGCCCGGAGGGAGCCGAGCTATGGAAGCCCGGAGGGAGCCGAGCCACGAAAGCCCGGAGTGGCCGAGCTACGGAAGCCCGGAGGGAGCCGAGCTATGGAAGCCCGGAAGGGAGCCGAGCTACGGAAGCCCGGAGGGGCCGAGCTACGAAAGTCCGGAGGGAGCCGAGCTATGGAAGCCCGAAGGGGCCGAGCTACGGAAGCCCGAAAAAGCCGAGCTATGGAAGCCCGAAGGGACCGAGCTATGGAAGCCCGGAGGAAGCCGAGCCATGGAAGCCCGGAAGGAACGAAGGGAGGGGGTTAGCCTTAACCGCCTCGCATGGATACTAACGTAATGACGATTTTACTCCTCAACATATATATATATATACATGTATATATACATGTATATATATATATATATATATATATATATATATATATATATATATATATATATATATGTATATATATATATATATACATATTAGCATACACAGTCGTATATGCATAGTTAATCATGATGTGCATGTCCTGTATTACATTTGCGGTTAATTATATCATCCGATGGAGGAGTTTTTCATCTGGCAAAATTTGTGATTGCATGTCTGAATCCTGATCCAATTAAATATGGACAGCAAACCGAGGATTCCAAAAAAATTGTCAGTTTTCAGTACTAGTGCCTATAACCAAACGTGGATTTTGACGCTGATTTGATTGCTGCCAAATTTTTTGCTTGGTATGACGGGCCTATTTCTGAACCCCGTGTCATTTGCCGCCTTGAAGAACTATAGGATTAGGGAAGATATATGTCGTCTCGGCCTACGATAGGCTTGACGTTTTTTATCTTTTTGATAACTAAATGGTTCTAGGCTTATTTGAATGCAGGGCTGAAAGTGAGTTAGTTAAATCAAACCCGTGAACCTAACTCAAAATTTTTGTTAAGATTTTAGATCCTAATTTAAAGCTTATACCCAATCCAAATGAATTTAGATTTATTCGAATTAAGCTAACTCGAGCTCACTTCGAATCCTATTTTTGCATGATTAAAAGATAAGTATGCTATAAATTATAAATTTAAGTCCTCTAATATTTTCTATTTCAACACCTTATTTGTTACATTAGAAAGAATAAAAATTAAGCTATTTTAATATTATATAAAATTTTAAATTTTCTAACTATTTCATTACATATATTTATCCAAAAAATTGCGACGCAACAAATGCGTCGCAATATTATATATATTTTATTTATTTATTTTAAATATTTATAAATGATAAAAATTATAATTTATGATAATAATTGTGACGCACAAATTGCGTCGCAATATTTTTTTTACTTTTCGTTACATCTATTTATAGAAAAAACATTACGACGCAACGAATGCGTCGCAATATTATAATTTTTTATTTATTATTACTGATAAAAAATATATTTACTAAAAACTATTGCGATGCATTAGTTGCGTCGCAATATTTATTTATTATTTTCTTCGAAAATACATCGCTACGGTGTCGCAATAATTTTTTAATATTTATAAATGATAATATTTATAATTTATGATAATAATTGCGACGCACAAATTGCGTCGCAATATTTTTTTATACTTTTTCATTACATATATTTATAGAAAAAATATTGCGATGCAACTAATGCGTCGCAATATTATATTTTTTTTATTTATTATTACTGATAAAAATTATATTTACTAAAAATAATTGTGATGCAACGTATGCGTCGCAATATTTGTTTATTTTTTTCTTTGAAAATGCGTCACTACGGCGTCGCAATAATTTTTTAATATTTATAAATGATAATATTTATAATTATGATAATGATTGCGACGCACAAATTGCATCGCAATAATTTTTTTATACTTTTTCATTACATATATTTATAGAAAAAATATTGCGACGTAACTAATGCATCGCAATATTATATTTCTTTTATTTATTATTACTGATAAAAATTATATTTACTAAAAATAATTGCAACACATACATTGCGTCGCAATATTTTTTATTTTTTTCTTCGAAAATGCATCGCTACGACGTTGAAATAATTTTTTAATATTTATAAATGATAATATTTATAATTTATGATAATAATTGCGATGCAAAAATTACGTCGCAATATTTTTTATACTTTTTCATTACATATATTTATAGAAAAAATATTGCAACGTAACTAATGCATCATAATATTATATTTCTTTTATTTATTATTACTGATAAAAATTATATTTAATAAAAATAATTGCGACGCATACATTACGTTGCAATATTTGTTTATTTTTTTCTTCAAAAATGCGTCGCTACAGCGTCGCAATATTTGTTTAATATTTTTTTTACTAAATATTTTTTTCTTCGAAAATGCATCGCTGCGGCGTCGAAAATGCGTCCAAGCCATGATCGATCCCGGTCGGCGAGTATCCGAATGTTGCAATCGATCCAAGCCATGATCGATCCCGTTCGGTGTCGATCCGACTGTTGCGATCGATCCAAGTCATGATCGATCTCGGTCGGCGTCGACCTATCTCGGACCGTCGCGATCGATCGGATCGGCGACGATCCGACGGTTGCGATCAATCCAAGCCATGATCGATCTCGATCGGCGATGATCCGATGGTTGCGATCGATCCAAGCCATGATCGATCCCGGTCGGCAATGACCTATCTCGAACCGTGGCGATCGATCGAATCGGTGATGATCCGACGGTTGCGATTGATCCAAGCCATGATCGATCCCGATCGGCAAGTATGCGACGGTTGCGATCGATCCAAGCCATGATCGATCCCGGTCGGCAAGTATGCGACGGTTGCGATCGATCCAAGCCATGATCGATCCCGGTCGGCGACGATCCGATGGTTATGATCGATCTAAGCCATGATCGATCCCGGTTGGCATCGACCAATCTCGGACCGTCACGATCGATCGGATCGGCCACAATCCGACGGTTGCAATCGATCAAAGCCATGATCGATCTCAGTTGGCGATGATCCGACGGTTGTGATCGATCCAAGCCATGATCGATCCCTGTCGCGACGATCCGACGGTTGCAATCGATCCAAGCCATGATCGATCCCGGTCGGCGATGATCCGACGGTTGCGATCGATCCAAGCCATGATCGATCCCGATCGATGTCGACCTATCTCAGACCGTCGCGATCGATCGGATCGGCGACGATCCGTTGGTTGCGATCGATCCCGATCGGCGAGTATCCGACTGTTGCGATCGATCCAAGCCATGATCGATCCCGGTCGACGACGATCCGATGGTTGCGATCGATCCAAGCCATGATCGATCACGGTCGGCGTCGACCTATCTCGGACCGTCGTGATCGATCGGATCGGCAACGATCCGACGGTTGCAATCGATCGAAGCCATGATCGATCCCAGTCGGCGATGATCCGACGGTTGCGATTGATCGAAGCCATGATCGATCCCGGTCGGTGATGATCCGACGGTTGCGATCGATCCAAGCCATGATCGATCCCGATCGGCGATGATGCGATGGTTGCGATCGATCCAAGCCATGATCGATCTCGGTTAGCGTCGACCTATCTCGGACCATCGCGATCGATTGGATTGGCGACGATCCGACGGTTGCGATCGATCCAAGCCATGATCAATCCCGGTCGGCGAGTATCCGACTGTTGCGATCGATCCAAGCCATGATCGATCCCGATCGGCGTCGACCTATCTTGGACCGTCGCGATCGATCGGATCGGCGACGATCCGACGATTGCGATCGATCCAAGTCATGATCGATCCCGGTCGGTGATGATCCGATGGTTACGATCGATCAAAGCCATGACCGATCTCGGTCGGCAATGATCTGATGGTTGCGATCGATCCAAGCCATGATCGATCCCGGTCGGCAATGATTCGACGGTTGCGATCGATCCAAGCCATGATCGATCCCGGTCGGCGATGACCTATCTCGGACTGTGGCGATCGATCGGATCGGCGACGATCTGATGGTTGCGATTGATCCAAGCCATGATCGATCCCGATCGGCGATGATCTGACGGTTACGATCGATCCAAGCCATGACCGATCCCGGTCGGCGATGATCCGACGGTTGCGATCGATCCAAGCCATGATCGATCCCGATCGGCCACGATCTGACGGTTGCGATCGATCCAAGCCATGATCGATCCCGTCGGCGACGACCTATCTCGGACCTTGGCGATCGATCGGATCGGCGATGATCCGACGGTTGCGATCTATCGAGGCCATGATCGATCCCGATCGGCGATGATCCGATGGTTACGATCGATCCAAGCCATGATCGATCCCGGTCGGCAACGATCTGACAGTTGCGATCGATCCCGGTCGGCGACGACCTCTCTCGGACCGTGGCGATCGATCGGATCGGCGATAATCCTACGGTTGCGATCGATCGAAGCCATGATCGATCCCAATCGATGATAATTCGACGGTTGCCATCGATCCAAGCCATGATCGATCTCGGTCGACGATGATCCGATGGTTGCAATCGATCCAAGCCATGATCGATCCCGGTCGGCGACGACCTATCTCAAACCATGGCGATTGATCGGATCGGCGACGATCCAACGGTTGTGATCGATCGAAGCCATGATCGATCTCGATCGGCGATGATCCGATGGTTGCGATCGATCCAAGCCATGTTCGATCCTGATCGGCGATGATCGATCTCGGACCGTTGCGATCGATCGGATCGGTAACGATCGAGGGTTATGATCGATCAAAGCCATGATCGATCCCGATCGGCGACTACCAATCTCGGACTGTCACGATCGGATCGGTGACGATCCGATGGTTGCGATCAATCGAAGCCATGATCGATCTCGATCGGTGATGATCCAATGGTTGCCATCGATCCAAGCCATGATCGATCTCGGTCGGCGACGACCGATCTCGGACCGTCGCAATCGATTCGATCGGCGACGACCCGACGGTTGCGATCGATCGAAGCCATGATCGATCACGATCGACGACGACCGATCTCGGACATTATTAATTTTTAATTATATTTTCTAATTTATTGCATCGCTAATGCCTCGCTAATTTGGCATTATAAATTTCTTTTAAGATATTGCGATGCATTAATTTGCATCGTTAAATAATTTTTTTTTATTTTACTGTTTTATTGCATCGCTATTACGTCGCTAATTAACATATTTATTTTTAACAAAACATTGCGATGCACTGGCTTACGTCGCAATATTTTTATTTCATAATACTATTTTCTTAAAATAAATTTTATTTAAATTAATTACAATGTAATTATTGCGTCGCTAAATTTAAAAATAATTTTTATATTTTTCTGGTTTATTGCGTCGCTATTTAAAATAATTAAGTTTTTTAAAAACATTGCGACACACTGTTTTGCGTTGCAATATTTTTTTTCATATTAATATTTATAAAAATTAATTTTATTTAAAATAATTGCGACGCAATTAGTGCGTCACTAAATTAAAATTAATTTTTATAATTTTCTGATCTATTACGTCGCTAATGCGTCGCTATTTAAAATAATTATGTTTTTCAAATATATTGCGACGCACTGAGTTGCGTCGCAATATTTTTATTTCATAATTATATTTTATAAAAATTAATTTTTTTATTAATATTTGCGACGTAATTTTTACGTCGCTATATAAAATATATTTTTTCTTATTTATGTTTATTGCGTCGCTAATGCGTCACTATTTAACATAATTAATTTTTTTAAAAACATTGCGACGCACTTAGCTACGTCACAATATTTTATTCCTTTAATAATATTTTAAAAAATATATTTTATAAATATTGCGATGCATTTTTGCGTCGCTAAATTTAAAATTTTTTTTTTAAATTTTATGGTTTATTAAGTCGCTAATGCGTCGCTATTTGCGTCGCAATATTTTTTTTACGCGGAGGCATCGCAATGTAGTCGCAATTTTAGCGACGCATCTTTGCGTCGCTAAAATTGCGTTGCTATTTCATTATTTTCTTGTAGTGATACAAAACTGCTAATAAAGATGATATTCTACAATGGTCGGTAAAAGTAGTTGAAAAACTTGTGGCTCTATTCCAGTGGCTATGGGTTTTATTCTAGAGGTTTGGCTATTTACTAACAAATATTTTGCTGGCAATTTTGTCTCTTAGTATAATAATCCTTGCTTCTTGTAGTATATGTTGATCAATTCTACTCATTTATCAGAGTGATATTTATTATTTCAAATAGAACAGGATAGAGAATGAGAAGACAAAATAACATATAGAAGGCCTTAAAATTATTGAGCGAGATGAATTGACCCTTGAAAAACTCTCATAGTATCCAAAACTTCATAAATTATGATTGTAATAGAGGCAACCGATTACTATATATGAATAGCTATCTCATGGTCTCCTTAACATTCTTTGACGAGGAAGCAAGGGGTAGCTTTCATGTTGGAAAAACTTTTAGTGTGCTTTTGGAATGATGGATTGGCTGGAATTGGATTATGAATATAATTCTATCTCATGTTTGACTAGATAAAAGTTAGATTTATTAACCATTAATCCCATCATTTAATTGATATTGCCATATCGATCACACCCTCTAAGTTTCTTAATTCCATGGGATTGAATTTGTAATGCTATATCGTTCACGGCCTCTCAAGCATACTCTTAGTAGGATAACTTACTGTCTCTCTTTTTTGATGCTATATCAAACCATTTCTACTCTCAATCCTCCCCTCCCTCAAAAAAAAGAAAAAAAAAGAAAAAACCTATTCCTAATGCTAGAGTGAGAGAGAGAGAGAGAGAGAGAGAGAGAGACTTAACCATAGCAACTATAGTTATATTGTTGATAAGCTCCATGATTTGATGAATCAAAAGCTAGAGGGTGATAGGTGGAGTATGAAAGGGTTATAACATGAGACATGTAAGGATGGAGCTAGAGAAGATATCAGGGGAAGAAAGGTGTTTTTTTTTTTTTTTTAAGTAGCTATTTTGTTGTTCCGGATATTTGTTCAATGGTCCTTGAGAAGATAAGACTATAACTTTTAGTCCCTACTTATATCTTGTTTTATAACTCATCAACCTAGTATACAAACTCATCCACCCTTGTGCACACTTCTATTCTCAATATATGTACTTGTCTACCTACTTTATATACTTATTCTATCAATGTACATACTTATTCATCCATTATACATACTTATATTCTCATATATATACTTATTCGTCCACTATAAACACTTATCTTATTAATATATACAGTTATCTTACTAGTACACACTTATCCATCTACTATATACACTTATTAGAGATCATTTATTAAGAAATAAATATTATAAGGACTTTTCATTAAACATGGTCAATGAAGGGACCACCTATTAAATCCCCCTTTTGTTCACAAAATCAGGGATAAAATACAAGTAAAATTTACTTTTCCCAATAAAACCCCTATTTTGTTATAGTATTTTTAGATTTTAAAAAAACTAGCCGAGCAAGCTTGAGGATTACATTCTTATGAGGTTTAGAGATAGCTTGGAAACATCCTAATCTCATGGAAAACTATGAAATCTAGTGCATCCTTTTTTAAAAAGATAAAATAAAACTTTTAGCCAACTTAGTAGAAGGCTTTGTGTTTGGTATTTGATAAAAAATGTATTTATCTTTTTTTTAAAAAATATGTTATTCAAATCTGAATCCATATCTAGTAAGAAAAGTTCTCTGTGCATCATGCGCAAATGCAATGCAAGACGTGCACATTATGTATAGTGATTTTTTTTTTTTTTTGGTACAAACGGATAATCATATTAATCTAGTACGAATTATCCCAGATATGTCAGAATACAAAATTTGCTGTAATACAGAGGGGCAGGGATCACCCAGCCGCCAAATCCAACCAGCAGCATGCTGAGCCACAAATGTTGCTATCCAATCGGCCGCCGAGTTGGCTTCACGGTAGATATGACGAATCCGAACAGAACCAACTCTCTGTAAAATAGACCATGTGTCCCTGAGAATAGGAATACTAGGGCCGCTGAAAATATTCTCCTTTCTCAGCCATCGGATAACCGTCATCGAATCACCCTCGATAACGAGACGATGAGCATGGAAGTACTGAGAGGCATAAGAAATACCTGCCCAAGCTGCATAAAGTTCAATCATAGGGACAGAAAAATCAAGGGTACCAAAACCACCCGCAGCCAGCATATCACCCTGAGGACCACGAATGATAAACGCAGACCCAGCAGCTCTGCCACGGACACTCCCATCGAAGTTGATTTTGATAAACCCTGGTGGGGGGGGCTCCCAGGAAATAAAAACCGTATGCCGGTTCGCTGCCGAAGCAGCAGGGGAACCCCAGAGGCCAGAGGATTCAAGACCACAACATGAAAAGCTTGGGCATAATCCGCAGACAAAGATCTGATCCTTCTAACAAGCCGATATGGAGTGGTAACATCATCAGAGAAGATGAGGTGGTTCCTCGATATCCAAATCTGATAAGCCGTGATCGCCTAGAGACCTTGTTTATGCTGGGAAGCCCTCCGGAGATCAAGAAAGAAGAGGGAACATAGGGATCCCGAACCACCCACATTATAGGAGTAACCCATCATCTGCCAAATCAACCTGGCTCGTGGACATATGAAGATCGCATGATCCGCAGTCTCATCCTCCAATCCACACAGAGAGCAAGTCGGCTGGATAGGCAAACCCCTACGGAAAAGCATGACACTCGTCGGAAGACAGTCCCAAAGAAGCTTCCAGATGAAAACCTGGACCCGGGAAGAGTAGGAAGCGACCAGATCCAAGCAGCATCCTTCGTGACCAGGGGCTGGGGCCTGAAAACCTTCATAAGATCCCTAAGAGGGGCTTTGGAAAGATAGGATCTCTGCCAAACTCTAGCATCCGTCGAAGGTCCGGAGGTGAGAGGAATAGATAAAATCCGCCGAGAGAGCTCATCACCAAAGAACCTAATCACTCTATCGGTATCCCAAGAAGGGGGATCTAAAGAAATCAAATCCCTAACCTTCATCTTGGAGGGGACATCAATGTTGATAAAGAAGGCCACTAAGAAAGAGGGAGCTCAGATATCCAGGAGTCCTGAATCACATCAACAGAATGACCATCTCCAATCATCCATGTAGTTCTCTTAAGAATAGACTCACCATAATGACATACCTCCTTCCAAAAGAAGGAGCACCCCCTGGGCGGCCCAATACACTCCCCAGGCTTCATTCACCATACCTCGCCCGCATAAGAGAACTCCACATACATTGCGGCTCCAGAAGGAAACGAGAAGCATGTCTGGCCAAGAGGACTTGCCGTCTGATCCTCAGAGATTGGATCCCGAGACCACCTTCCTGAATAGGCATACATATCATATCCCAGGATAATAGATGAGTGCCGTGCCCATCTTGCATGGAGGCCCAAAGGAAGTCTCTAAAGATTCTCTCAATCCTCCGAAGGCAAGTAATAGGGATGGCCGCATTCGAAAGCAAATAGAGAGGCAGAGAGGAAAGAACCGATCGAATAATGGTGACTCTGGCCATCATAGATAGGCCGGTAACCTGCCATCCCTCAATACGCTGACGAACCCTCCTCTCTGAATCAGCAAAGTCAGAGCAACGAGGACGTCTACCGGTCATGGAAATCCCCAGATACATAAACCGGTCAGTCTGAGTAGAGATACCCAGCAAAGAGATAATGACTGCTTTAATAGACCTGGAAGTCTTCGGGCTAAAGAAGATGGAAGATTTAAGATAATTGACCTTCTGACCCGAGGTCTGGCAATACCGCTGCAGAATAGAATCAATAGAAACCGCATTTTCAATAGAGGCCTGACCCAGGATAATGTAGTCATCAGCAAACATGAGATGAGAGACAGAAGGACCGCCAACCCCATCCATAAAAGGGACAATCGCCTGATCGCATTGAGCCTGATAAAAAGCTCGGGAAAGATCGTCCGTGGCCAAAATGAATAACAAGGGGGATAGAGGACAGCCCTAACGTAACCCTACGAAGACTGGAAAAACTCAGTCAAACCCCGTTAATAACCAAAGCAAAGGAAGGCCTCTGAATACAAGCCATAATCCACTCAATAAACACCCCGTCAAAACCAAACTCCTGAAGAGAGCTTTGAAGAAAAGCTCAACTCAGTCTATCGTAAGCTCTCTCCATGTCAAGTTTGACAGCCATAAGACACCGTCTAGCTGGGGCTCTCTGTAGATCATGCATAAACTCCTGAGTAATAAGGATATTATCCGAGATAGAACGCCCTCTGATAAAAGCCCCCTGTTCAGCAGAAATAATACGGGGAATCACCTCGCAGAGACGGCTAGCAAGAAGGCGGGCACAGACCTTATATAAAGTAGTGCATAAGCTGATTGGCCTGAAGTGCTGAGGAATAGAAGCATTAGTGCACTTAGGCACTAAAGTGATAAGAGTCCTGTTCCAATCCTTAGGAATGAGTTTAGATTGGAAAACAAACTGGACCGTCATAACAACCTCCTGCCCCACTATATCCCAATAGTGACGGAAAAAGAATGGAGGGAAACCATCAGGCCCCGGAGCCTTATCCGGACCAAGATCCCAGAGAGCTCGACGAATCTCCTCCACAGAAATAGGCTTGATCAGCATAGCATTCTCCTCAGAGGAAACTTTCCTGGAATTATCAACCTGAATAACCGGAGCACCCACAGCAGTGGTCTCAGTCTACCTAGAGCGGAAGAAATGGAGAAGCTGGGACCGAATAGATTGAATATCATCTAGAAAATGTCCCTCATCATCGACCAACCTCCGAATCTTGTTAGCAGCCCTCCGACGGAGTGTGACCTGGTGAAAAAATCTGGTATTGCGGTCCCCTTCACAGATCCACTGAATCCTGGATCTCTGCCTCCAAAACACCTCCTGCTGCCGAAGAAGGGAATGGTGCTGAGCAAGATTCTCTCGCAGAAGGGAGAGATCAGAGTCCAAAAGAAGACCGTCGTGGTCCTCCTTAGCCTGAAGAGCACTGATAGTGGCTTCGACCTGCTCCACTTGTCTAACCAGATCCCCAACCTCCTGTTTATTCCATCTAGACAATCTACGGCTGGTCAACAAAAGACGACGAGATAGCCTATAAATAGCATTGCCTCTTACAGGAAGTGCCAAGTCTGAGAAATGATTGTGCGAGCTGCCGAATGGAATGTCCAAAATCGCTCGAATTTGAATTGCTTTCTCTGATGGAGCTCAGCCTCAGTAGATATCAAAATGGGGCAGTGATCAGAGGCGATCCTAGGGAGATGAGTAACAGAAGCTGCCGGGTACATCTGAGTCCACAGAGCCGAGGCAAGAGCTCTGTCCAATCTCTCCCACACATGAGCAGACCCCTGCCGATTATTACACCAAGTAAATTGGGACCCTGAGTACTCCAAATCCATCAGCCCAGAGGAACCAATAAAGGACCTAAATTCATTGATATCAGCTAAGCTAGTAACTCTTCTGCCTCCCCGCTTTTCACTAGCCTCAGTGATACAGTTAAAATCACCAGCAATAATAGAAGGAAGACCTCGATCAAGGAGGAAAAGCAGCTCGGACCAAAGGACCCGTCTTTTCCGGTACTAGGTATGCTAATATATATATATATATATATATATATATATATATATATATATATAACCGTACATTTGCGGTTAATTATATCACCCGATGGACGAGTTTTTTATCTGGCAAGATTTGTGAATACATGTCTGAATCCTGATCCAATTAAATATGGACAGCAAACCGAGGATTCCAAAAAAAAAAATGTCAGTTTTCAGTACTAGTGTCTATAACCAAACGTGGATTTTGACGCTGATTTGAATGCCACCAAACTTTTTGCTTTGTATGACGGGCCTATTTCTGAACCCCATGTCATTTGCCGCCTTGAAGAACTATAGGAATATGTCGTCTCGGCCTACGATAGGCTTGACGTTTTTATCTTTTGATAACTAAATGGCTCTAGCCTTATTTGTATGCAGGGCTGAAAGTGAGTTAGTTAAATCAAACCCGTGAACCTAACTCAAAATTTTTGTTAAGATTTTAGACCCTAATTTAAAGCTTATACCCAATCCAAATGAATTTAGATTTATTCGATTAAGCTAACCCAGGCTCACTTCGAATCCTATTTATGCATGATTAAGAGACAAGTATGCTATAAATTGTAAATTTAACTCTTCTAACATTCTCTATTTCAACACCTTGTTTGTTACATGAGATAAGAATAAAAATTAAGCTATTTTAATATTATATAAAATTTTTAATTTTATTTTCATGCAACTCTTTCATAATGCAAGTTGCATTATCTTTGAATATAAATTTACCTCTTTATCAAAACACATTAAAGAACATAAAAACTAAAAGATGGCTAGCTGTAAGCTTTCCAATGAGCAACATAGTTAATAAAATTCTCTCTCATATCTTAATTTTGAAAAACAAATAGGGATAAAATTAAAAAAATTCAAAAGTTGAAAACACACCTTATTCAAGTTCATACCAGGACAAGTAATTATCAATATTGTAGAAACTAAACAAGTTGGCATGATTTTGTTTTTTAAGTAAGACTATGGAAATAAATCCATTTCTTTAAGCACCGAAGAACGGGCGTTAATTGGATAAGATAAATCTCGCTGGATATCCAAAACAACGAAGAATTATGCAACTAAAATTAATCTAATAAAATTTTCTGCGACCACTGCTGCCGTCGAATCAATCTTCCCTGCGGCATCTTGATTAGACGCATCAACAGCAAATCAGTTTAAAAAGTCGATGTGCTCAAAAGTAATGAAATAAATAATAATCCTCGATTTGACGAATAGCCTACCAAATTTTTTTTTTCCACCACCTGACAGGAGATTTGAGTGATTGTACGTACCCTTGGTGGCCCACTCAGACATGACTTATGGGCATTATTAACAAATTGTCATCTTACACATCAGCACCAAACGTGCTACTCTTCAGAATAAGTCGCATAGGCATTAGAAGCCGCACCGGTAGGATAAGGACATGTAGGACAGCCGACTCGATGGAAGTGGGGCCTCCTTCCATGAGAGGTGGACGTCAACATTTAACTCGGCCGTAGTTTGGAATTCCATGGGCTCTTTTTGGGAGAGGGCTCGGACTTGGAGGAGAGAGTGGGGGGGACGTCAACGTCTTAGGGCGCGCGCCCTCCGGTTTTTGGTGGCTGGTTTGGTGGATGTCGAGCAAAGGAGCAGACCGCGCGCGATTCGCGCGGTCCTAAACGGCTCCCACGTCCAACTCCCCCCTTTATATCTGACCTCACGCCTGCATCTCCGTTTTCAAAAGCTGGTTAAAAAGAAAGGGAAAAAAAAGAAAAAAAAAAAAAAAAAAACCTAAAGGTCATTTACTCATCACTGCACAGTAGCAATGAAGTTGCCATTCCTTCGCTGGATATATCACAGCCTCCCACGAATACTAGCTAGCGGCTTCCTTACCCTTTTTTTTCGGTTTTTTTAATATGAGAATTGAGGTTCAGTATCATTATAAAATATATTGCTTACAAAATTTTTATTCTTTTTGTTATTTTTATTTCCTGATCTGTTGGTTAAAGCAGCATGGCGAAAGGTTCATATCCTTTCTCTAACATTTATTATTTATTTAAATAAATTTTAGTTTCTCAAAAAGTGAAAAAAATATGTATGCATTGCATTTGCTACAATTTAATTTATTGTAACTTGAATATAATGTAGAAGCAGACTACTAGATGATTTGACAAGAAAAATGATGACAATGCAAATGGAAGATGAGAATTTTTTATGTGCCTGCAGTCCTTTAGGCGAAAGGGGCGCAAAAATTCAAAAAATGATTGCCTCCTTATTGCGCTTTCAATGACTTGATGATCTGACGCTTCGTCCGAGGCAGTGTCGCTTCGAAGATCTCTCGCAATTATGTGGTAGGTGGGGGCTGACGTTGGCATCGGACGCTCCGAAGAGGAAGTTCATTGGGGAATGAAAAAAGGCAAGGGTCATTATTGGTTCTCCGCTTTCTATGCTCCGCGATTGATCGGGAATCACGCTCCTTGGGACGAATCAAGGTGGCACGTCTCAGGTGCAGGCGAAATTTATGGTTGACAGCCCATGGCGCAATAGAAGTGCACCACGTGGCGGGATCTCGAGCATCATTGTCAGAGATGGAGGGTATAAAAGCATTTCAAGAGCCTGGGAAAACTTTTACACTGCTATTGCTTTCTTCCACCTTCTTCTTCCCTGAGCTCTTCTACGACCTGAGTCCTTCTAACTCCCAGATTAGTTTCATCCTTTACCTCACCCATGGACCGTCGTGCCGTCAGGGAGGGTAAGAGACCCGTAGAAGAGTCTTCCCATTCAAGTAGTGAAAATTGGGTCCCTTTAGCTAGCCAAATGCCTCGGTCGATGGGTAGCATCACCATCCGCGACCGATCGAGTGCGATAGGACCTCCGTCCACCTCAGGCTCACCTATTAAGGCGGTCCCTATGTCCTCTCGCCGTCTGGCGCTTCCTCCGGCGGTGAGTTCTGATCCAGCAGGTCCAGCGGGGGTGGCCTCAACTATGACCCCTGAGGATGTAGAGACCGTTAGGGCTAAGTACCTAGTCCCTTATTTCATCGGCATGTCCGTACCGGGGCCCGAAGATAGGGTGACCTCTGACCTCCTTGATCGGATCGCTCTATATGAGGAGTTCTTCCGATGCGGACTGCGCCTTCCTTTTCATCCTTTTTCTTAACCTTTTAGATAGGTACAGGTTAGTGCCGGCGCAGTTGACTTCGAATTCGATTCGGATCATCTGTGCCTTCATTATTCTCTGCTACTTCCAGGAGGCCCGGTCAGGGTTGTCTTTGTTCCGAGCTTTCTATAAGCTCCACCGTCAGGGTAAGGGGGCCTAGTGGGCATTTACCGCCAGGCAGGGTAGAGCCTTCCCTTTAGGTCTTCTGTCCAAAATTAGGGGATGAAAACCTTGATTCCTTTTTTTCCACGTCGAGGGGGTAAGGGCTGCTTAGAGGGAGCCAGACACTAGTCCCAATGATGATTCTGCCGTAAGGGATAGGGATAGGGAACTATTCACCCAATTGTCTAATTGCCAAATCCCCAACTACAAGGAACTCATGTCCGAGGAGAACCTAGTAGAGGCTGAGTTAGCGTTGGCGGCCGGTGAGCTTGATGCCTGACTTCTTCTGTCTCGCCCCAGGATTTGTTGTACGTCGTTGCTAATGTTTGTCACCTTTTCGCTGCAGCGATGAAGGTCTTCGCCTGCGATTTCGAGGCTGTCTTGAAGCAAAAGAGGTAGGCGACCAGAGAAACATCCAGGCCGGTGAAGAGGATTCGAAGAAGGGAGCCGGCCAGGTTGAATGAAGCCCTCACGGCCCCGACACCTACAGAAGAGCCGGCCGAGAAGAAGCCGGTCAGAGGAGTGGTCCCGGCGTCAGCCGGGGTCGAAGTTGAAGAAGGAGAGATTCGGCCACCACCGAACCGACGGTGGTGGTTTTAGATGAGGAGGAGGCCCCTGCTGCCGCCGGTGCGCCCGAGGCGGGGCGGGTCATAATCGCCATTGGCCCTCCAGCTACCGCAGAGCCGGAGATTGAGAATGTTCCCTAACCGCCGGCGAGGGGGAGCCAGCCGCCAGGGAGCCCCGGGCTGGGGCGAAGGCGATCAGGAAGTGGGGAGACGAGCCGAGGAGCTCATCCCGCCAACCGGCGTGTTGCCCGACCCATCCCCAGGTTGAAGGTCCGCAAGAGGGACAGACGCGGCTGGTCCCCACAATCGGCTCAATGGCGGACGCTGCACAAGCCGCCCGCCTTCTATCAGGAGTTCGGACCGTCGAGTTCGAAGAGGAGATGCAGGGATTGAGCCACTCCTCACTCCTGGATATAGTAATGGTTGTCATTGTCCAGGTAATTTTTGAGCTCTCCTCATTTCTTTTGATGTTTCCCAGTACAAGAAAATATTGAAATAGCGACACAAATTTAGCGACGCAATTACGCATCGCTAAATTGTGACCATTTTGCGACGCCTCTGTGACAACAAAATATTGCGATACAATTAGCGACGCATTAGCGACTCAATTAACCAGAAACTCAAAAAGAATTAATTTTTTAATATTGCGATGCAAATAATGCATCGTAATATTTTAAATTAATTTTTTATTAAATATAAATATCAAAAAAAAAATATTGCGATGCAACAAAGTACGTCGCAATATTTTTAAAAGAATTAAATATGTTCAATAGCGACGCATTAGCGACGCAATAAACCAGAAAATTAAAAAAATTATTTTTTATTTAGCAACGCACCAATTGCATCGCAAATAATTTAAATAAAATTAAATTTTATAAAATTTAATTATCAGAAAAAAATATTGCGATGCAACACAGTGCGTCGCAATGTTTTTAAAAGAATTAAATATATTAAATAGCGACGCATTAGCGACGCAATAAACCAAAAAATTAAAAAAATTTTTAATTTTACGATGCACCAATTACGTCGCAAATAATTTAAATAAAATTAAATTTTTTAAAGTAGAAATATTAGAAAAAATATTGCGACGCAACTCAGTGCGTCGCAATGTTTTAAAAAAAATTAAATATTTTAAATAGCGACGCATTGGCGACGTAATAAACCAAGAAATTAGAAAAAATTTTTAATTTAGCGACGCAATAAATGCATCACAATTATTTTAAATAAAATTAAATTTTATAAGTATAAATATGAGAAAAAATAATTGCGACTTAACACAGTGTGTTGCAATATTTTTAAAAAATTAATTATGTTAAATAGCGACGCATTAGCGACGCAATAAATCAAAAAATTAATTAAGAAAATTATGTTTTAATACAGCGACGCACTTGTTGCATCGTAATTATTATAATTAAAATTAATTTTATATAATATAATTATCATATTAAAAAATTACGACGCAACCCTTTGCGTCGCAATGTATTTAAAAAAATTAATTATGTTAAATAGCGATCGGTCCAAAATTGATCGTGACCGATCGGAATAAGGGCTTGGATCGATCGCAACCCTCAGATCGTCGCCGATCGGACCGATTGCCACGGTTCGAGATCGGTCGTGGCCGATCGGGATCATGGCTTGGATCGATCGCAACCGTTGGATCGTCAGCGATCTTGGACCGATCGCATCGGTCTGGAATCGGTCATGGCCGATCGGAATGAGGGCTTGGATCGATCGCAACCATCGGATCGTCGCCGATCGGACCGATTGCCACGGTCCAAGATCGGTCGTGGCCGATCGGGATCATAGCTTCGATCGATGGCAACCATCGGATCATCGCCAATCTCGGACGGATTGCAACGGTCCGAGATAGGTCGTGGCCAATCGGGATCACGGCTTGGATCGATCGCAACCGTTGGATCATCGCTGATCGGACCGATCGCCACGGTCTGAGATCAGTCGTGGCCGATCGGGATGAGGGCTTGGATCGATCGCAACCATCGGATCATCGCCGATCGGACCGATTGCCATGGTCCAAGATCGGTCGGGGCCGATCGGGATCATGGCTTCGATCGATCGCAACCGTCGGATCGTCGTCGATCTCGGACGGATTGCAACAGTCCGAGATAGGTCGTGGCCGATCGGGATCACGGCTTGGATCAATTGCAACCGTCGGATCGTCGCCGATCGGACCGATCGCCACGGTCCGAGATCAGTCATGGTCGATCGGGATCAGGGCTTGGATCGATCGCAACCATCGGATCGTCGTCGATCGGACCGATTGCCACGGTCCGAGATCGGTCGTGGCCGATCGGGATCATGGCTTCGATCGATCGCAACCGTCGGATCATCGCCAATCTCGAATGAATTGCAACGGTCCGAGATAGGTCGTGGCCGATCGGGATCATGGCTTGGATTGATCGCAACCGTCAGATCGTTGCCGATCGGACCGATCGCCACGGTCCGAGATCAGTCGTGGCCGATTGGGATCAGGGCTTGGATCGATCGCAACCATCGAATCATCGCCGATCGGATCGATTGCCATGGTCCGAGATCGGTCGTGGCCGATCGGAATCATGGCTTCGATCGATCGCAACCGTCGGATCGTCACCGATATCGGACGGATTGCAACGGTCCGAGATAGGTCGGGGCCGATCGGGATCACGGCTTGGATCGATCGCAACC
>UESW01004216.1:1090870-1135198 GCA_900491605.1 Calamus simplicifolius | reverse complement strand
CCAAGAGGCCTTGCCCGGGAGGAGAGTCGGGCCGGCCGACTGAGGGAGTGGAGGGTCGGGCCTGCAGCTGAGGCCAAGATGGAGCTGGCTTCTGAAAAGTTGAAAGGCCGCCGCGGCACAGAATGAGGAGTTGGCCCGGCGGCTCCAACGCGTCGAGGAGGAAGCCCGGGCCACGCGGAGAGGGCAGCTGCCGTGGTGAAGGCGGCGTGGAGGCGGCCTCGGAGAAGGCCAAAGCAGTGGCCTGTGCTGATGAGGCCAGTGTCCGTGCTGAAAGGCTGATAGCAGGGCTTGGGAGGCTGAGGCGCGAGCCAAGGAGGCCAAGGCCAGGGCGCAGCGAGCTGAGGCCGAGGCGGAGCAGGCCGTCCCCAACTATAAGGCCTCTATGGAGTTCAAGCAGGAAGTCATCGAGGCCGGCCTCGATGCTTATGTCCAAGGCTTCGAGTGCAAGGTTAAGGTATCTGCGCCCTCAAGATCAACATCTCTGAGCTTGATGACATCCGGCCTGGGGAGTCTGACGAGGAGCCAGCAAAGAAGGAGGACGAGAAGAAGCCCGGCCCAGGTGAACCTTGAGGATCCACCGCCCATTTTTCTTTTTCTTTGATTCATGTAATCGGCCTTAGGCCAAATTTTGTACATTCCTTCAATTGTTAATGAAGAAAATTTTTTTGTCAAAATTTCTTACTTTCTGCTTCATCTATTCCTTCTTCCTTTGGGAAAAACGTCTTACTGCGCAACTAAAGATTGAACGGGTCCCGTACCTGCTGAAAGGGGGGAGGGCTTTCCTTCTAAAATGTTTTTTCAACTTTAAACGTTGCGCATATTGACAATGTCATAGCCAAACCATAGTTTTGGACTGGCCAATGCTCGAATGCATCTCCAGGATGTAAGCCGGCTATGTGGAAGGTCACTTGGGATGCCTTATGTTGTTGTAGACTGTTCGAAGGGGGACTCACCTGCACATGAATCCTCTGAAGGCTTGGAATGATCCACATGCGACTTAGTGCTAAGATTAATCTTGAAGGCGCTGGGACCGACCATAGATGGTCAGGGCTGACTCGGCCAATTTGGAGATGCCGAGGCTGAGTGGGTTGACCAGGGGAGGCCTACGCCGACTCGATCAATATTGGAGATGCTGGGCCGATCGAGGCTGACCAGAAAAGGTCGGGGCCAAGCCGGCCGGCTCGGGGTCTATGAGGGCCAAACAGGGCCCTTTAGAGCCTCGACCTTGAACCACCTTGGGGGTTTGTGTGCTACCCGAGTGGCGACTCGACTGGGTACGGGGCTGTTAGGGTCTTAACCGATTGGGGGCACCGCGTGCCGGGACCGAGTGGTGTTCTGTTAGCCACGATACTGGCGAGCCTTTTGAACCATCTCAGGGGTTTGTTTGCCATCCGAGTGGCAACTCGACTGGGTAGGGGCTGTTAGGGTCTTAACTGACTCAGGGGCACTGTCATGTTGGGACCGAGTGGTATCCCATTAGCCGCGATGGGCGAGCTCCTTTTGAACCACCTCGAGGGTTTGTGTGCCACCCAAGTGGAGACTCGATCGGGTACAGAGCTGTTAGAGTCTTAACCGACTCGGGGGCACCACCATGCTGGGGCCGAGTGGTGTCCCGTTAGCCATGATGCCGGCGAGCTCTTTTGAACTACTCAGGGGTTTGTGTGCCATCCGAGTGGTGACTCGATCGGGTACGGAGCTATTAGGGTCTTAACCGACTCGGGGGCACTGTTGTGCCGGGGCCGAGTGGTGTCCCATTAGCCGCGATGCCGGCGAGCTCCTTTTGAACCATCTCGGGGGTTTGCATGCCGCCCGAGGGCGACTCGATCGGGTACGGAGCTGTTAGGGTCTTAACCGACTCGGGGCACCACCGTGCCGGGGCTGAGTGGTGTCCATTAGCCACGATATTGGCGAGCTCCTTTTGAACCACCTCGGGGGTTTGTGTGCCATCCGAGTGGCGACTCGACCGGGTACAAAGCTTAGGGTCTTAACCGACTCGGAGGCACTGCCGTGCCGGGGCCGAGTGGTGTCCGTTAGCCGTGATGCCGGTGAGTTCCTTTTGAACCACCTCGGAAGTTTGTGTGCTGCCCAAGTGGCAACTCGACGGGTATGGGCTGTTAGGGTCTAACCGACTCGGGGTCACGCCGTGCTGAGGCCGAGTGGTGTCCCGTTAGCCGCGATCCGGCGAGCTCTTTGCGAGATCTGGTCCTTGGATACATGGGGAGACAGGCTGTGACGTTGGAAGGGACCCTTTATTACTCATATTCCAGGGAAATACATCATTGATAATATTGACGAAGGTTATCCTCATTCCAAGTACGCAGAATAGGTCTTCCGTCGAGCTCTTCTAGTTTGTATGCCCTCCGGTGAAGTGTCTCGGCAACGCGATAAGGACCCTCCCAGTTGGGGGATAGCTTGCCCCCCTCCGTAGGCTTGGATACCTCATCCTTCCTCAAAACCAAGTCTCCACGGCGAAAGACCTTGGGACGAACTCGGGCATTGTAGTACTTGGCCGCTCGTTGACGGAAGGTCGCCATGCGCAGCCTCGCCAGGTCATGTGCTTCGTTGATGAAGTCTAGATTAGCCCGTATCAGTGCGGAGTTGTTTTCCTCATTGAAGGACTCCCCACGCGGACTGGGTAGTCCGATCTCAACGGGAATGACGGCTTCAGATCTGAAGACGAGACTAAAGGGAGTCTCGCACGTCGGGCCCTGGGGGTCGTGTGGTAAGCCCATATCAGACTGGGGAGTTCCTCCACCCATCGACCCTTGGACCCGTCCAGCTAGGTCCTGAGCCTCTGAGAATGGTGCGGTTCATGACCTCGGCCTCTCCGTTGGTCTGGGGGTGGCCGACAGAGGTGAATCGGTGATGAATGCCTAGCTCGTCATAGAAAGTCTTAAATGCTTCATTGTTGAATTGGCGGCCGTTGTCTGTGATGAGGGTATGAGGTAGGCCAAAACGACATATGATCGACTTCTAGAAGAAGGCTTTGACCTTACTTTCAGTGATCTTAGCCAATGCCTTGACCTTGACCCATTTGGTGAAGTAGTCGATGGCAACTAGCAAGAATCTTCGCTGTCCTAAAGCTGGGGGGAATGGCCCGAGGATGTCCATTCCCCATTGAGCAAAAGGCCAGGGGCCGAGAGCGGGTTCAGCGGGGTGGACGGTTGATGCTGGATGTGCGCGTGGCACTGACAACCATCGCACTTCTGAACTAGTTTGGCCGCATCCTCCTTCATAGTGAGCCAGAAGTATCCCTGACGGAGAGCCTTCTGGGCTAGGGACCTGCCCCCCAGATGATTCCCATAGATGTCTTTGTGGATTTCTCTGAGGATGTAGTTGGCATCGGCGGGTCCTACACACTTGAGCAGGGGGTAGGAGAACGACCTTCTGTATAGACGCCCATCCAGGAGGACGAATTTGGAGGCCCTCCACTTGAGTAGCCTGGCTTCGTTGCGATCGTCAGGGAGAGTGCCATCAGTGAGATAGCAACATAGGCATCCATCCATGTGGGCTCTTGGGTGAGCGGGAGGACTTCCTCGCCGTCCTCTATGCTGGGCCTTTCTAAGTATTCGATGTAAGCATCCCTTGCCATGCCATCGGCAGAGGTAGCCAGAGAAAAGGATGTCGGCCTTGGCGTTCTCACTCCGAGGAATGTAACTGATACTGAAGTAAGCTAAGGGGGAGGTCAAGAGCCGAACCTTGCCCAAGTACCAGTCATAACAGGGTCACGTGCTCGTACTCTCCGTTGATTTGCCCGGAGAAAGTTGCGAGTCTGTGAAAGCCCTGAGATGCCTTATTCCGAACTCCTAGGCTAGCCTTAATCCGGCCAGTAGGGCTTCGTACTCAGCTTGATTATTGGTGACTTCGAATAGAAACCGCAGGGCGCATTCTGTCCTCTCACCGGCCCGGCGAGAATGAGGCCGACACTGCTTCCCTGAGAGTTTGACGCGCCGTCCACATGAAGGATCCAAGTTTCTCCATCGCCGCTTGGTTCGGGCCCGCGCTATTCTTTGGTAACTCCTCAGCCGCCTCATCCACCCAAGTGCACTCAACCAGGAAGTCGGCTAAAACTTGGGACTTCAGAGCCGGTTGCACCTGGAAGGAGAGGTCGAACTCTTCTAGCTTGATGGCCCATTTGGTGAGTCGGCCTGAGATATCTGGATGGGTCAGGATGGCTCGGAGGGGCTGGTCCGTGAGCACCACGATGGGATGGGCTTGAAAGTATGGGCGGAGACGTCGGGCGGAGACTATCAGGGCGAAGATAACTTTCTCTATCTTGGAGTACCTAACTTATGCATCATGGAGGACTTGCTCACATAATAGACGGGTCTCTAGGTCCCGTCAGTGTCGAGACGCACCAAGACCGAACTAACGGCCTCCGGAGAAGCAGCAAGGTTGAGGAAAAGGCTTTCTCCATCCCTTGGCTTAGACAGGAGCGGCGGGGAGGATAGAAATGCCTTCAACCCATCGAAGGCTCTCTGGAAGTCGTCTGTCCACTCGAAGCTGTTCACCTTCCGCAGGGCCTTGAAGAAGGGTAAATGCCTCTCGCCGATTTGGAGAGCAAACGACTCAGAGCCGCCACTCTTTCAGTTAGTCGTTGCACTTCCTTCTTGCTGGACGGTGGCCTCATGTCAAGGATGATGCTGATCTTCTCTGGGTTTGCCTCGATCCCCCGCTGGGTCACCATAAAACCCAGGAATTTGCCCTCTATGACCCCGAAAGCACATTTCTTGGGTTCAGCTTGACTTGGAAACGACGGAGGTTGTTGAACGTTTCCTCTAAGTCGGAGATGATTGGAGGTGGGTGCTCTTTGTCAGTATGTCATCCACATAGACCTCCATATTCCGGCCTAGCTGATCTTGGAACACCCTGTTCATTAACCTCTGGTAGGTTGCCCTTGCATTCTTGAGGCCAAAAGGCATCACCTTGTAGCAATAAATGCCTTTCTTCGTCACAAAGGATGTATGCTCCTCGTCATTGGGATCCATTCTTATCTGATTATATTCGGAGAAGGCGTCCATAAAACTGAGGAGCTCGTGCCCGGAGGTGGAATCCACCAGCTGATCTATCCTTGGCAGGGGAAAACTGTCTTTTGGACATGCCTTGTTAAGGTCGGTGAAGTCGATACAAATTCTCTAGCTCCTGCTTGCCTTTCGCACCATGACCACATTAGCCAGCCACTAGGGTAATGTGCCTTCCGGATGTGGCCAGCACTGAGCAGTTTGTTGACTTCCTCATCGATAGCCTTTTGCCGGTCGGGAGCGAAGCTTCTCTTCCTTTGGCGGATTGGACGGTGCCTTGGGTCAATGTTGAGCTTGTGGGTGATCACCTCTGGAGGAATGTCGGGCATGTTAGATGCCGACCAAGCAAAAACGTCCGAGTTAGCCCGCAGGAAGGTTAAGAGGCACTCTCGGTCCTCCGGGGAAAGGAGTCCGTCGACACGCACGGTCTTCGCCGGGTCGTCTCCAAGAGGGAAAGTTAGGAGGTGCTCGGCTGGTTCTCCTCCCTTGCTGGAATCTCTGGGATCATGCGCTTCTAAAGTTGATTCAGCTTCTAAAGGACTTGACGCTGTGTGATAACAAGGCAGGACTGGGCTGGTCTCACCGCGCATCTCTCCGACTCCTTCACCAGTGGGGAACTGCACCAGTAAACGCCGGGTGGAGATAACTGCATCCAAAAGATTGAGGCCCGGATGCTCGAGAATGGCGTTGTACGCCAAGGGGACACGTACAACTAAGAACTTCATAATCACTGTGCTTTGGCATGGTGGTGCTCCGGTCGTCACGGGCAAACATATCTCGCCCTCGACTTTTACTGAATCCCCTGTGAACCCAACTAAGGGAGCCACCACAGGTCGAAGGGAGTCAAGAGATAATCTCATCCGAACAAATGCATCGTAGGTAAGGATGTCAGCTGAGCTGCCACTATCAACCAATATCCTCTTTACAGGGTGCTTGGCGATCATCATAGAGACGACGATGCCTTCATTGTTTACATTTTCAACAATAGAATATTCCCCCCCAGAAATTACATTATTCGGCGCCTCCTCCCCCTCGGGCATTTGGACGAAGGAGCTATCCCCCAGGACACCATCCCGACTGTCCGCTTCATGGGAGTGTTATCGACGGTGGCTTGAATAGGCGAAGGCCCCATGAGGGTCGACAGTGGCTGCGGCACCTTTTGGATATACTTGCTGAGGTAGCCTTGCTGGATGAGTTCCTCTATGGCCCACTTCAAACTGAAGCAACTGTCGGTATCATGGCCGTACTCCCGATGGAATCGGCAATAATGGCTCTTGTCACGGGAAGGACCTTTCTTAATAGGAGGAGGGCGCTGGAGATAAGGCTCGCCCTCAATCTCCATAAGAATGTGAGATTGAGGGGCGAGAAGGGGTGTGAGCTTGCTCTCGTCAGGAATGGGGCTTCGACGCCTATTGTCAGATCGGCGAGGCGGGTTGGACCGCCAGTATCGAAGGGGTCCATTCGGCTCGGGACGAGCAGGCTTGTGGCTGGAGCTCCTCGAGGATTCTCGGCGGATGAAGTCAGCTTCATCCGCACGGATGTACTTTTGAGCCCAGAGGAGGAGGCCGGAGTAGGAACTCGGGGGCTTCTTGTCCAAGAAAAAGGTGAAGCGGGACGGAAGGAGTCCCCACTTCAGCGTTAGCGTTGCCACCGCATCATCTAGATGGTAAACTTCAAGGGCGGTAGCCTTAAACCGGGACACAAAGTCCCGTAGCGACTCCCCCTCCTTCTGGCACACGGAGAAGAGGCTGTCCGCCACTCTTGGAATCCGTCGGCAGGCATCAAAATGTGCCAGGAAGGCCCTCTCCAGCTCTCGAAAGGAGTCGATGCTGTGAGGAGACAGGCATGAGTGCCACACGCGAGCAGCCTTCCGTAGAGTGGCAGGAAAGGCTTTACAGAGAAGGGCATCTGAAGTGCCTTGGACTTGCATCATTGCTTTATAACACTCAAGATGGTCGAGAGGATCTATTGTAACGTCGTACGGATCTATCTGGAGAAAATGGAATCTAAAGGGGACAGGCTTCTCCAATATCCGGCGGGTGTAAGGAGGACGGGTGTCAAACTCCTCCTCCGATTGATAATTAATTTTCTTGGCAAGCTCATCCAGTCACCTATTATACTCGTCCAGGCGCTCCTCTGCCTGGCGGCTGATTGTCGGGGCCCTCCGAGATGGCTCGAAGGAAGAAGAAAGAAAGAAAAAGAAGGAGAAGGACGCAGGAGCCGGGACTTCCGCTTTGGTTCCTCCTGACGATGCGGCTCGGGAGGAAATTTGCTGGGGCCACAATCGGGGGACCATGGCCGCTTGGGGGGCTCACGGTGATGCTTCCTAGGGAAAACCTGCCTCCTAGGGGAAACCTGACGACGATCGGCCTTCCGCTAAGGAGGGCCTCCCCTAGCTGACTGCTGACTGGCAGGGGGAGCAGTCTGGTGCTGGATGGCCACGGACTATTGCTACTGGAGTCCATGGACCATAGCGGTGAGAGTTTGGACTTGCTGGGTGAGATTCGCTAGTTGCTCCGCAGTCTGGACAACTGCATATGGTGGTGGACGGATGATGGGAGGATCGATAGCAGGAGGATTGGCCTCCTGGTGCCTAACTGGCGGGGGAAGCCCTGCTGGACAGCTGATGGAAGCGTCCTGAGCTTGCATCACCACCATGGCTTGAAGAAGAGGAGAGGAGGGAGCAAAAGTTCGCTGATATGTAACACAGGGAACCCTGAGCTCCCATACCTGGTGCGCCAATCTAATGACGCCCGATCACTGGTCCTGAACGTTGGAAGAAGGAGGCAGATTGATTAACGGATCCTTGTCTTGCTGGGCTACCTGCAAAATGTCCTAGGACCGGAGGGATGCTCCGGTGGGGACCCTCCGATGCTCAAGTTAGCAACCGAGGTCAAAGCTGAGGAAGAGCTCGAATGAGCTCCTTTTTAGAAGAAAAGAGCTCCTTAGGAGGAGGAATTCCTCTCTGGGTATTGGGATAGCAATCCTCTGAGTTTTTTTGCTCGTACCTGATTATTGAGTGAATTCACCTTTTTTATACGGGGTTGACACTTGCATGACCATGTGGGATTCCATGAAAAAGGAATGTTCGCGGAGTTCTTGGGGGTTGTGTGAATCTGGGCTGGTTGGTGGGTCCTGTCCCATCGGAGAGGGGGAAAATGGTGGTTGGTGGGCTACGTCCAATCAGTTAGTGGGGCTATTAGGTAGTTGGGTTCAGTCCCATCAGCGGCGTGGCCAATGGGTGGTTGGATCCGGCGTTGTCAGGTGGCGCGGATCAGAAAGGTGGCGGCCTAAACCGCCAGGACTGTACTGGGGCTGAGTTGGAGAAATTGGGGGTGCCTTGACCCTTCTGAGGGCGCCAAGGCTAAGCTAGGCCGGCCAGGGATAGTCGGGGCCAACTCTACGGACCAGGAGGTGCCGGGGCGGGGCCGACCAGGAATGGTCGGAGCCGATTCGGCGGGCTCAGAGATGCCAGGGCCAATCAGGGCCGATCAGGAATGGTCGAGGCCGACTCGGCGGGCTGGGAGACGCCGGGGCCGAGCGGGGCCGACCAGGAATGGTCGGGGCTGACTCGGCGGATTCGGAGATGCCAGGGCCGAGCGGGGCCAACCAGGAATGGTTGAGGCCGACTCGGCAGGCTTGGAGATGCTAGGACCGAGCGAGGCCGACCAGGAATGGTCAAGGCCGACTTGGCGGGCTCGGAGATGCCGAGGCCGAGCGGGGCCGACCAGGAATGGTCGGGGCTGACTCGGCGGGCTGGGAGATGCCGGGGCCAAGCGGGGCCGACTAGGAATGGTCGGAGCCGACTCGGCGGGCTCGGAGACGCCGGGGCCGAGCTGGGCCGACCAGAAATAGTTGGGGCTGACTCGGCGGGCTCGGAGACACTGGGACCGAGCAGGGCCAACCAGGAATGGTCGGGGCCGACTCGGCGGGCTCGGAGATGCCAGGGCCGAGCGGGGCCGACTAGGAATGGTCGGGGCCGACTCGGCTGGCTCGAAGATGCCGGGGCCGAGCGGGGCCGACCAGGAATGGTCGGGGCCGACTCAGCAGGCTAGGAGACGCCGGGGCCGAGCGGGTCCGACCAGGAGTGGTCGAGGCCGACTCGCGGGCTCGGAGATGCCGGGGCTGACCAGAAATGGTCGGGGCCGACTCAGCGGGCTGGGAGACGCCGGGGCCGACTAGGAATGGTCGGAGCCGACTCGGCGGGCTAGGAGACGTCGGGGGCTGCGCTAGTGTTTTACCGAAATTGCCTTTGTGGCTGTACCAGCCACATTGAAATCCATCTAGATAGTAAAATAAGAGAATGCCAACTCCTATACAGCTTTGGATTGTGGACATGAAAGGAAGAGATGCTCTAAAGCTACTACTTCAAGATCATATCTACAGTAGTTAAGTGAAAGACTGAAAATCCTACTAGCTAAGAGTTAAGCTATCAATAAGCCACCTCTATCCAATTTTCATATAAAGAATAAAGCTATTTGAGATGCATCCTACCCAGATTTTTATAGCAATTATAAAGTGTTGGTTATGATCCACCTGAAGTTGTCTTCTGCAGACATATTTGACTACTACTAAGATATGATAGCCTTACCCCCATATCAATATGTCTGACTAATCCTATAGGAATCTAGGATATTTTGTGAGATTAAACGAGAGGGAAAAGAGATAAGATTAAACCTATGCTTCAGCAACCATATTCATTTAAAAGGATATCAAGTGAGGCACTTGATATCAAGTAATATGGTGCGGGCAGCAGGATCAAACAGAGGTTACTGAGCTCATTATGGATTTCTAATTGATGTAGTTATAGACTTTTGATTCCTGTCGATCCATTTGAGTCCAGAGTCATTATGAATTTCTTACTTTATGTTAGTTTGACTTTAAGTCCTATAATCAAATTTTGTTAGTATGAGTTCAATGATTTTTATTTAAGTCAAGTCAAGATTTATTGAGTCAAAGTGTAAAAAGTTGAAGACCCAAGATCATGAAGGACCACATTCAGTGCGCCACCTTAGCATGCACATAGAATTTCAGTCAAAGTAGACGCCATCTACTCAATTAGGATATTTCAGGATTTTTATGAAGTTATCTCAGCATAAAAGAAAGCAAATAAGCCTTCTATGGAATGTGACTTGCCACCCACCCCTTATGAAAATAAGAATATGGCACCATACTCTGGTCTTTTTTTTTTTTCAAGATGTTACCTATCTTCTTGTTTGAAAACAATATAGCACCCTTATTTTCTCTTTTTTTAATGTAATTCAAGGGTTAGGGTTTATTATAAAAACCCCTCCCTTCTTCTTGTAAAAAATAATTGATGATTAGTGAAAAAGAGTCTTCTTCTTCTATTTTTCTGTTTTTCTGAGCATTGGCACTCCATGAAGAAGAGGGTGAGAGGCCCAACAAATACCCGTTCTAACAGCTGTTTCAAGCATCCTAGCCCCAAGACACCAAGGTGCTATGATCCTTAGATGAAGTCCTTCTTGCCTCCGGAACCATCTGAAGAAAAGTTGAAACATCCGCGGGAACATAGCTTCTTCTTTCAGGCACCCATCCTGTTAGCTGTGTGATCTAATCTTTTAGGACGAAGACCATCATTGCCTAATAATCAGACCCATCTCTTCTTATAAGTTCTATTTTATTGAAGAAAGAGCATGTTTTAAGTAGTGATTCTTAATCCTAGAATTATGTTTTCTTTATTACTTAGTGAGTCGTGTTCTGAAGATAGTTACTTTACTTCGCATATTCATCCTTAGTTTATTCTTACTCATTTCAAAAAGTAAAGCCCCTTAAAATCTGAACCATTGCACTACGTTAATCTCTTGCATGGTACATTCTGCATCATAATATACATTAAAAATCAGTAGTAGTCTATTCAAGGGTTCATTCCTAAGCCATGATTTTACATCTCATCTTATAGGTTGATCGTTTCTAATGGACTAAATCAACTTCTTTGACATCAAATTTAAAACTCTGTACATCTCCATCTGTAGCAAGGATGAATGTCAAGATTGTACATATGAAGTCTAGCTCCCTTCAAAATTATATTTGGTTGGAAAGAAATTAGCGTGATAGTAAGGAGGAGGGTTATAATTTAATCTTACCCACCATGTCATTGAGGAGAGAAATTCATCATACTTTTATATCTGGAATGCCAAGTCCACTAGTTTGCTTAGGTTGATAAATTATATTCTAAGGTATAGTATAGGTTGCCCTGCTCTCATGATCATGGCTTCAGAGAAAATATTTGATGGTTCGGTCGAACCAATTAAGGAAAGAGGCAAGTATAACTATATTTGAGATAAGGTGTATTGATATGGAATGGAGGATAGATCTAATAAGTGTACATTTGCTTATAAAATATAAATGATTTTTCTTCCATGAATCTAGCCTTGAGTTGATTTTATCTTGAAGATCTTCAGCCTAAAGTCTTTTGGTCTAAAAGTCTGCTTGAGGCAGTGACTTAGATCTTGCACTCTTTATACCTCAAAATAGATACCAAATAGTTTTTTTAATCAAACTGAATCTTTGGCTAAAGAAGACCATAGGCTTATCTAGATTGACTTTTTAGTCAGATTGTGCACATGAATGATGAAAAATTAGTTTGATATATATGCACAAAAGGTTATTTAACCCTTGCAAATGTCTTAATTAAGTAATTTTCAATTCATTGTTCATCTCGGGTTTCATTTAAGGAATAAACCATGAAAGATTCTAGCTTTTCAAAAATAATTATGAGGCTGTAGTTTTTTTAAAAAATAATGAATAATACAAAAAGAAAAGTGAAAACTGAAAAACGTAATGGACTTCCTAAACGTCATTTGCTTTTAACACTTTTTTGTCAACGTCTATGCAATACATAATTATTATTAGAAGATAAGTGTTTCTTGATATTCATGATTTTGTTAATTAATTTGAGTATAGAACATCTACAGACCTAGTATTATTGGACATTTTGTTTAAACATTCCAATATAACTTACAAATTTATGAACCTTAAAGACTGCCAAAGGGAAGACATCATATATTTCTAATGATACTATAAGATAGAAAATTATGAGACATGTTAAAAATTGACTAGTCTGATCTCTTCATCCCCAATTTGTCTCCTTTGGAAATCAAGTTGTTATTTCACATGCAAGTCTCCTTGAGGTCCCTCAAGCAATTTGTGGCTTCAAGAATCCAAAGCTATTGAAATCTACGTACATAACCAAGTCAGTGCATTACTGCGTATTGTGAGGAAAAAGAATGCATCACTGGCCTCTATAATAGTTAATATATCAATCACAATCTAAAATAGCAGTCATCATAATGTTACTACTATTAGGCTCATATAATGCTTGTGACAGTTAAGGATCATTTCGATCCCTCTCCCATCAATGAAACATGTCTAAGAATCAAGAGGTAGCTTTTGCCCTCCTTTTCCATGAGCTTCCTACTCACCTTCATCTCCCATGCAACCCCTTCAATTTCATTGGATCTTTAAAATTAAAAAAATAGAAGTTCTTGAGCGACATCCCATAGGTTATGTTGAGGGGTAAAATCGCCGTATATCAATAATCCTGCACATGGCTAGGACCAGCCCTGATTCCTATCTGCTATGCGACACCCGTCCGAGATAAGTCAGCCTCGATAAGTTGGGGCGCCTTAGCCCCTCACCGAACCAAAGGCTCCCAAGGCGCGAATCACATCTCTCTCGGCCCCAGCCGAGCTATATCATCTCTCTCGGCCCCAGCCGAGCTGTGTCATCTTTTGGCCCCTCTTGCCGATCTCTCCCATCGCTCGGCCTAGCCCGAGCGATATTTATGCCTCTACGGAATTCGACACGGAAGAACCTAAATTCATGAGATTCCAAATAGAAATCATATCCGGAAGTGACCTAGGACCCACGAGAGTGGCCTAGGGCCCTGGAGCCTATGTCCTCACCATATCTCGAGACATAAACAAGCTCTCCTAGCCGTTGATCCTCTAACCAACAAGATACGAATCCTACCGGCCTCATAACAAACTGGATTCAGATCCTAACAACTTTCGGATCCACGACGCCCCCAGGGAATCAGGTGATCTTCTATAAATAGAGTCGTCTGCCGACTCCTTAGGTATGTGCATACTTGCTCATTGGAACACTCTCTCCTTCTGCCTTAGCTTCCGCCATTAGTGCTCTACTCAGAGCCCGGGAGGGACTCTTCAGCGAGAGCCTTCTCTCCATTTTTTTTGATTTCTGATCTTCACTGACTTGAGCGTCAAAGGGTCTTCCGCAGAGGGCCACCCCCAATGCCTCTCGCATGAGGACTGTTTTGTAGGTCTACCCAAGCGAGAGCCCGCGCTGCAGCCCGACCGCGCCCGAGTCGGAGGATAGATTTCGGCAGCAACAGAATGGCGCTAGAGAAAGGGCCCTCAAGTCCCATAAACTTGTGATCCAGGAGATAAGGATCTCGATCTGAAAGAGAACTCCTCCCATGGCCAACCGAAGAAAGGCTACCTCTGAAGCCCGAGATCAGGTCGCCTCCCAAAGGCCCGATCCGGCGAGTAGTGTTCTGCCGCCACCACCGCCAGTCGAGACTCCATCGCCACTGGCGGCCCCAGTGACCCAGGACCAGTTCGCCTCACTGGTCCAGTAAGTCCAGGCTCTGGCCCACCTAATTCAGGGGCACCCCGAAGCCCCCCATCCGACTGCTCCTGCCCCTCATCCCCCTAAGGAGGATGCAACCCCCACTCATCCAGCAGCCTCTTCTTTCGGCCCGCTTGAGGTTGCGGACCCCCCTCGCCGTCCCAGAGAAGCTGGGCTAGCTCCCCAAGGAGTCCGCGGCAGAGATCTTCCTAGATCTCGACGGGCCCAATCCCTCTTCCCGGTGTTCTCTCGCCACGATTCAACATCGTCTCAGTATCCTCCTCGTCCTGCCTTTTCTGCTTTTCCTGATAGGGATATCTACCGCCAGCTCCAGGAAATGCATCAAGAGCTAGACGCTGCCAAGCAGGCTCATCCGCTTCAGAATAAGGCAGAGCAGGGCATCCCCTTCTCTAAGAAGATCATGAGAAAGTGATTCCCTCCCACGTCAAGCTGCCTGCCATCGAGCCTTATCATGGCTCCTCCGACCTCGACGATCATCTCAGCAGCTTCCAATCGATCATGATGTTCCACGGGGCATCAGATGCGATCCTCTGCCGTGCTTTCCTTCCACCCTTAGGGGATCTACTAGAACCTGGTTCAATGCTTTGAAACCAGGTTCCATTAATTCCTTCGACGAGCTGAGCCGCCTCTTCATCAGCCAGTTCATCAGCAGCCGCCGCCATAGACGGAGGTCCGACTCCCTCTTTGAGGTTAAGCGGAGAGAGGGGGAGTCTTTGAAGAAGTATCTCGGCCGTTTCAACACGGCCATGCTAGAGGTGGACCACCTTAATCATGAGGTGGCCATGTCCGTCCTAGCGGGTGGAGTACTGAAGGAAAGTGATTTTTACCTAGCGCTGGAGGTCAGCTACCCTCCAAACCTCTCCGACATGATGGCTCTGATAGACAAATATGCAAGAGTCAAAGAATTACGGAGAGCTGCCCGAGCCGAGCTTACGAAGAAGACGGAGCCCAAAGGTTCAGATAAGCGCCGACCTGCCCATCAGCCAAGCCCGCCTCGCCGCCAGAGGATTCCCCAGCCGCCGCCAAGGAACCACACTCGGAGCCCGCCTAGGAGGTTCAACCGATTCACTCTGCTTACTGCCCCAAGAGTGGAGATCCTTATGGAAATCGAGTACCAACTCCCTCGGCCTCCTCCTCTTCGAGGGAATGCGGCCCGGAGAGACCCCGCCAAATATTGCCGCTACCACCGCGACCATGGCCACGACACTAAAGAGTGCTGGCAACTGAAGAATGAGATCGAAAGGCTCATCCAGCGGGGTAGACTGGATTAGTTCAGGGGAGCCCCCGAGCCGAGAAACGGGGGCGATCGCCGGCCTGAGCCCCAGCAGCAACCTCTTCCTCTCCCAAATCCTCGATCGCTGGCCACATTAATGTGATTGAGGCGGTCGGTAGTCCTTCAAGCGGGAGGGACGATGAAGAAGGTTCGGCACTGAAGAAAGCGCGAACTGACGAGCTCTCTTTCTCTAGCGATAACTTCCAGGAAATACAGTTCCGTACGATGATGCGCTAGTTGTATCTCTTAATTTGAACAACTATGATGTAAGCCGAATTCTCATTGATAGTGGAAGCTCCGTCAACATTTTGTACCTCGATGTGTTTGTGAAGATGAAACTTCTCATGGAGAATCTCCGAGCGGTGGACTCCACCCTAATGGGGTTCACCGGCGATGTAATTACCCCGGAGGGGGTTGTGACCTTGATGGTTTGAGCAGGAACCTGGCCTTCCATTGCCACTGTGTATGCAGATTTCCTGGTAACCAAGCTCCGGTCGCCTTACAACGCGATCTTGGGAAGACTCGGCTTGATGTCCCTCAAAGCCATCATCTCCATCCCACATCTTGTTATGAAGTTCCCGATCAAGCGAGGGGTTGGCGTAGTTCGAGGAAGCCAAACTATAGCTCGACAGTGCTTCATCACCAGCCTGCAATCAAGATTGCCCGAGGTTGATGGACTAGACGCTCGGGAGGATTTGCCGAGCAACGAGGAGAACTAACCGAAGAGTTGGAGGAAGTACCACTGGACGAAGCTTGGCCCAACCGAACCATAAGGATTGGGTTGCTACTGAAGGTGAAGCCCCGGCTGGAGCTGATCGACTTTCTCCGAAGGAACGCTGATGTCTTCGCCTGGTCAGCTTCTGACATGCCTGGGATTAGCTCGGACGTCCTCGTCCACCGTCTCAATGCAGACAGATGTCCCAACCCATGAAGCAAAAGAAAAGAAGCTTTGCCCCTGACCGGCAGAGAGGAATTGAAGAAGAGGTGGACAAGCTCATCAAGGCAAACTTCATTCGGGAGGTGAATTATCCAAGCTGGCTGTCTAATGTCATTATGGTGAAAAAGTCGAACGGTAAATGGCAAATCTGCATCGACTTCACCGATCTTAACAAAGCATGCCCGAAGGATAACTTCCTCTCCTCTGGATCGACCAGCTCGTGGATGCCACCTTCAATCATCAGATGTTGACCTTCATGGATGCCTATTCAGGCTACAACCAGATTCGGATGGCATCCGAGGATGAAGAAATGACCGCCTTTATAACTGATCGAAGCATCTACTGTTACTATGTCATACCCTTTGGTCTGAAAAATGCAAGCGCTACTTACCAAAGGCTGGTAAACAAAGTCTTCAAAGAGCAGATCGGCCAGAATATGGAGGTGTATGTCGATGGCATGCTGGTCAAAAGCAAGGAAGCATCCCAGCATATTAGGGATCTTTTTGAAAGCTTCGCGACACTCCGAAGGTATCGGATGAAGCTCAATCCAACGAAGTGCGCCTTTGGTGTCACCTCGGGGAAGTTTCTGGGCTTCATGGTTTCTCAGCGAGGCATCGGAGCCAATCCGCAGAAGTTTCAAGCACTTCAGCAAATGACACCCCCAATATATATCAAAGAAGTCCAGCGCCTTACGGGAAGGATTGCGGCCCTCAACCGCTTTGTGGCTCGGTCGGCCAGGAGGAGCCTTCCTTTCTTCAAAGCTCTTCGATCCGCCAAGAATTTTCAATGGACTCCCGAGTGCCAAAAGTCATTCGAGGACCTCAAGAGATATCTTGGCTCGCCATCCCTCCTCAACAACCCCAATCCGGAGAAATATTGTTTTTGTACCTGGCAGTCTCTAAAGGCACGATTGGCTCGGTTTTGGTCAGAGAAGAGAAGAAGACACAGAGGCCGATCTACTATGTCAGCAAACTTCTCCGGGACGCCGAGATAAGGTACACCCGAATCGAGAAGCTGGTCTTGGCCCTGATAATATCGGTTCGGAGATTACGACCATATTTTCAAGCACATTCTATGACGGTCCTTACCGATCAGCCCATCAAGGTGGTGGTCCATCGCCCGGAGACATCAGGAAGAATGGCTAAGTGGGTCGTTGAGTTAAGCGAGCATGATATCCATTATCAACCTCGCCCGGCCATCAAAGCTCAGATTCTAGCTGATTTCCTCCTTGAGTGCACCATCCCGGAAGATGGTTCCACTCCGGACTCCCCTGAGCATCCAAGATATGATGCCCTGTGGCTCCTCCATGTCGATGGATCCTCCAATGCCAATGGCTCTGGTGCTGGTTTGATCCTCACTAACCCTGAGGGGATGACCTTTGAGTACTGCGTTCGATTCTCCTTCCCAGCCTCCAACAATGAAGCCGAGTATGAGGCCCTGCTCGCTGGACTCCAAATCGCCCGTGATCTGAAAGTAAAGAGGTTGAATTCCTATACCGACTCTCAGTTGGTGGCCGGTCACGTGCAGGCGAATTCGAGGCCCGGGAGCCTAACATGATTTGGTACCTCCAGCAGGTGCGGGACTTGCTTTCTCACTTATCTGAATTTGAAGTTATCAAGATCCCCAGATCCGAAAATGCTTGTGCCGATCTATTATTCCGACTTGCGACTGCGGAGTCGAGGAGTTCCGAGCAAAAGTTTCCCCTGGAAATACTGGAGAAACTTATCATCGTGGAGGCAGACCGAGTGATGCAGATTGAGGTCGAGCCATCCTGGTTCGACCCAATATTAAAGTATCTTAAGGAAGGGTCGCTCCCAGCCGACCGTAAGGAAGCAAGGAAGCTGAGATTGCAAGCTACCCACTATATGCTGATCGACAATCAGCTGTATAAGTGATCCTTTTCCATGCTGCTGCTCAAGTGCCTCCGCCCATCCGAAGCTGATTATGCTCTTCGGGAAGTACATGAAGGAATCTGCGGCAACCACTTGGGGAGTCGATCTCTATGCCACAAGGTACTGCACCAGGGATATTACTGGCCTACCATGCAAAAGGATGCCGATGATCTCGTTCGAGCCTATGACCCGTGTCAGAGGCACTCCAGCATACAAAGGTTCCCCTCCACTAGTTTGGTCCCTATTTCCTCTGCTTGGCCTTTTGCTAAGTGGGGGATGGACATTCTTGGCCCTTTTCCCCTTGCCACTGGACAGAGAAAATTTCTATTTATCGCCATCAACTACTTCACCAAGTGGGTCGAAGCCAAGACAGTAGCCCAGATAACCGAAGCTCGGGCCAGAGACTTCGTGTGGAGATCCATCATTTGCCGCTTTGGCCTCCGCATACCATCATCACCGACAATGGCAAGCAATTTGATAATCCCAAATTTCGGGAGTTCTGCAAGGATCATGGCATTAGCCATCGCCTCACTTCAGTGGGGCTTCCGCAAGCAACGGAGAAGCCGAGGTAACAAACCGAACCCTACTTCAAGGGATTAAGGCTTGGCTCACCAGGGCTCGAGGCAGATGGACGGACGAACTTCACCATATTCTATGGGCCTACCGCATAACCCGAGAGTCCCCACCAGTGAGACCCCGTTCTGGATGGCCTTTGGCACGGAAGCCATCATCCCCGTGGAAATAGGCCTTCCCTCTCCGCGAGTGAAAAGCTACTCAGAAGAAACTAACGATGAGCAGCTCCGAACCAATCTTGACTTGGTGGAAGAAATCAGAGAAAAAGCTCGAATCAGAATGGTCGCATACCAGCAAAGAGTGGCCCGCTACCATGCCTCAAGATTCAAAGGAAAATCCTTCTTGCCAGGCGATCTTGTCCTCGGAAAGCATCCGTCTCCAAGCCGCTGGAGCAGGGAAATCTCTCTCCGAACTGAGAAGGCCCCTACCAAGTAGCGGAAGTCATTGGGCCCGGCACCTACAAGCTCCAGGACCTGAACGAGAAATCCATTCCCCGGACGTGGAGTTTGGACAACCTCCGCATATATCATCAATAGAGTACGCTCTCTATAGACTCGCCCCATTTACAGCTTTGGCATCATGTTTTATGATCCGTGGCAAAACCTACGGTCGTTCTTTCAAAAAGTCACAATAGAAAATAGATATCGTTCACGCATCCATTCTCGGCACGACCGAGCCATCTCCTTAAGCCAAATCTCCATACCTCGGCTAGGCCGAGCTCTGAGCGAGAGCTACATATCTCGGTTAGGCCAAATTGCATCCCACGAAGGCTTGGTATGGCCAAGCAATCTCCAAAATATCGTTCGGATTTGGGCAGTTACAAGCCCTGACCGAATCAAACAATCTCCAAAATATCATTCGGATTTGGGCAGCTTACAAGCCCCGGCCGAACCAAACGCCAAAGAAATATCGTTCGGATTCGGGTAACTTACAAGCCCCAGTCGAGCCATGCGTCAAAAAATTATCGTTCGGATTCGGGTAGCTTACAAGCCCCGGCCGAGCCATGCATCAAAGAATTATCGTTCGGATTCGGGCAGCTTACAAGCCCCAGCCGAACCAAATGCCAAAGAAATATCGTTCGGATTTGGGCAGCTTACAAGCCCCGGCTGAACCAAACGCCAGAGAATTATCATTCGGATTCGGGCAGCTTACAAGCCCTGGCCGAACTAAATAATCTCCAAAATATCGTTCGGATTCGGGCAGCTTACAAGCCCCGGCCAAACCAAATGCCAAAGAAATATCATTCGGATTCGGGTAGCTTACAAGCCCCGGCCGAGCCATGCGTCAAAGAATTATCATTCGGATTCGGGTAGCTTACAAGCCCCGGCCGAGCCATGCGTCAAAGAATTATCGTTCGGATTCGGGCAGCTTACAAGCCCCGACCGAACCAAATGCCAAAGAAATATCGTTTGGATTCGGGCAGCTTACAAGCCCGGCCGAACCAAACGCCAGAGAATTATCATTCGGATTCGGGCAGCTTACAAGCCTCGGTCAAACCAAACAATCTCAAAATATCGTTCAGATTCGGGCAGCTTACAAGCCTCGGCCGAACCAAATGCTAGAGAATTATCATTCGGATTCGGGCAGCTTACAAGCCCCGGTCGAACCAAACAATCTCCAAAGTATCGTTCGGATTCGGGCAGCTTACAAGCCCCGACCGAACCAAACGCTAAAGAATTATCATTCAGATTCGAGAGCTTACAAGCCCCGACGGATTAAATAATCTCCAGAACATCGCTCAAGGTTCGGGCAGCTTATAAGCCCCGGCCGGATTAAATAATCTCCAAAATATCGCTCAAGGTTCAGGTAGCTTACAAGTTCCGGCCGGATTAAATAATCTTCAGAACATCGCTCAAGGTTCGGACAGCTTACAAGCCCTGACCGATTAAATAATCTTCAGAACATCGCTCAAGGTTCGGGCAGCTACAAGCCCTGACCGGATTAAATAATATCCAGAACATCGCTCAAGGTTCGGGCAGCTTACAAGCCCCGGCCGAATTAAATAATCTCCAGAACATCGCTCAAGGTTCGGGCAGCTTACAAGCCCCGACCGGATTAAATAATCTCCAGAACATCGCATAAGGTTCGGGCAACTTACAAGCCCCGGCCGGATTAAATAATCTTCAGAACATCGCTCAAGGTTCGGGCAGATTACAAGCCCCGGTCGGATTAAATAATCTCCAGAACATCGCTCAAGGTTCGGGCAGCTTACAAGCTCCGGCCAGATTAAATAATCTCCAGAACATCGCTCAAGGTTCGGACATCTGACAAGCCCTGATCGGAACCAAAGAATAAAGACCTCGGCAACAACTGAGTGACACCCTTAAACCTCGGCAACAACCGAGCGATATCCTGAGGCCCCGGCCTAGTCAAGTAATCTCTCCAACGCCTGACGCAACTAAGGCATCCTATTATACCTCGGTAGAGGCAAAAGACCTCCCACAATTCGACAGCAAAAGCATGCCACGAGCTATCTTTCCCCGAAGAAACACCTACTTCATTCTGCAAATAGGATCATGCTAACCTCATGACTCCACAAGACCATCCAGGTCCCTCTTTGACTCGCACATGGATATACGTGCTCTCCACTGAGGACCAAAAATTGATCCTGGCAAGATCAAAGCAGCAACAGTGCTGCCGAAATATGCTATGATAATAAAAAAGCGTAATATGGGAGCAATAACTCTCAGCGCAAAAAGAAGCACGTGCTAAAGAAAGAAGGAATGAAAACTTTCTTTATTTCCTCATCAAAAGAAAAGTTACAATATCCCAAAAGGAGTTACAAGTGCATCAAAGCACAAAAAATAAAAACGAGTAAATAGCTCGGCCGAATTGCTCCAGTCAGCTTCGGTTAACAATGATGTTTCGGCATCTGACCCAAAAGATCAGGCGACAAGCCAGCTCACCCTGATAGATAGCAAGGCCGGCTTCCCACGGGTCCTCTGGATGAATTAAGAGATCCAAAAAGAGGCACAGACCCATGGATGCAGATGCTGAGGAAGCTTCCCCCTGGGTGGAATGCTGGGCTGCAGGTCGCTGCCCGATTGAGAAATAGGGGACCATCAGCCCCACACTACTCTCAACTCCCTCTTCACATGGCGAAAGATTCCCCGCACGAAGGGGCTAAGCATCAAGCCAGAGGGAAAAGGAAAAGTTCGCGCATGCTACGGGGGTACATGTGCACTTCCTACCCTGCGACCTCCATAGCAAACTACAAAGGAGACACAGGAAGCGCATATATGCGCTCTCCATGTAATCTCTGCGGACCTCATGTGCGCTCTCCATATGATCTCCGAAGCTCCTCCCTTGAGGACGAGCTGCTTCCAGCAGCTCCTTCGTCACCCCAGCTATCCATAGGAAGGTGGCTTACAAAAGAAAAACTCAGTCCCTCCACTCTCAGCTTTAGGGATGCAGACATCATGAAAACTTTCACAGCTCACAGAGAAAAAAATTTTGGGGATGGCCTAGCATGGCCCCTTCCTTCCCTTTTTATAGGCAAAATGGACCGGGAGCAGCTGTTAAAGCAATAAGCCCCGAGGTTCAAAATGCCCAATCCACGCTGCCACGTGGCCTCCCATGATGAAAATAATGCCCTTCGATGTACGTCAAACGCGTTGCTCAGCCCATGACGTACACAGAAGATTTTCTCTGATCCCGGATCATGGGTCTTAAATGCAAAAAATCGCCCGCTGATCTTAGAGATACGGGCAGGCCTAGGAAATCGCCCGATGAAAGTGACACCCTCCAATGGCGAGACAATGCTTATGACACACCTCGGAAAGGATCGACGGGATAAATGATCCCGGAGAGTGCCGAGGCAACCTTTTGTAGGTTACAGAGCCGTACTATCCTTTTCGGTAAAGAGAAGATCAGCTCCTTGGAAAAGGCAAAAGCATCGGCAGAGTCATGAAAAGGGTGCAGAAGCCAAGTACTCCTCAATAAACATACCTCGGTATTCCCTTTCTTCGACTCAACTACCCGTTGCAACTCGACATGAACCGAGACATTGCCTTGCGTTTTAACCCAAGGCCAAAACTGCCTCCATACTTCGGACTAAACCGAAGTATCTCTTTTCAGTTCAGCATGACTAAACATGATCTTGTACTTCAGTCCAGTTTGAGGTAACTACTTTTATCTCAATTATAACGGGACATGCTATAAGTCCCGACCTATACCCAGAATGCGAAAGCATCGGTTGAGGTCGGAGTGCACGTCCTAGGAATATAAGCCCCGGCCAAGGCCGGAGTGCGTCTTTTGTCAAAAACCTCGACAAAAACTGAGTGATATGCAGTGCCCCGACTGAAACCTATGAGCCCCATTTACCTCGGTCAAAACAAGGATGTTATGTTGGAGGTTCCCTAGGAGAATATTTCGTTCTGTAAGGTTCGGACAATAAAGGAAAAATACTTCAGAAATGGCAAACGAACAAGAAAGTTCCAATAAACCTTTCTCCATTCATTACAAGAGGGGAAAACTAAAGAAAAAATACATTAGCCCTCACAGGGGCTTGCTACCTTCTCCGAACGCTGCTGAACTCTCCCCATGCCACGGAGCCGAATCAACCAATTGCTGTCGAAGGGACGCCACCTCCCGCTCCAGCCTACTGTTGATTTAGCGAAGGAGCTCAATCTCTCTTGCCGAGACGATCATGTGTTGCTCAGCCATTATCCGGACTTGCTCGCGGTCCGCGAGTAGTGACGCCAGAACCTTCCTGTCCACAGTTATCATGGTACGGCCCTGGCGAGGTACCCCAAGGCTACCAGCAACGCCGCTTGGCATCCCATTTGACCTCCCTCCATTCTCGGAAGCCATCCTATTACTGTAAGCTTAGATAGGCCAATAGGAGATCGGCAGAGGAAAAGGTTAATGATGGCATACCGCCTACTGATATTTAAATTACCTCGAGCGAGCGTCCCGATCACCCGAACCGTCGGTTCCAACGCCACTACCATAAAACCTTGCCATGCGTCATCGCTTCCGTGGCCGCTTGTGGGAAGCGAGGAATCGCTCCCCCTTTACCGAAAAAGATAAATAAATGATGCCGTGCGGTAAACACCCTTCTTCTTGGGACCGAACCCCTTCGAAAAGCGCACCCGCCTCTTCGCCTTGCACGGGCCGAGTTACCCAACTTCGACTCTAACTAGGATACCTCTGCAATCCTTGGCCATCACCTGCCAAGCTATCTTATCTCTCGGCCTAAGTCGAGCTATCACGTCACTCGGCTTCGTCTGAGCTATCCCTATACCTCGGCCTCGACCGAGACATTTATATAAATCCGAACTAAGTCGGCCGAAGGACGCGAACAAGTCATAACTTGTTCACAGTCGAAAGGAAGTCTGCAACAAAAAGATTGGCTAAAATGGCAAGCAAATGGGGGCCGAGGGCTCGTTCATTGAAAATCCAGACCAAACTACATGTCTAAAAAAGGTAAAAGTACACAAATAACTCTTAGAGGTCAGGAGCTGGATCGGTTCCAGCAGTGCCCTCAACAACGCTCGGGGAAGCCTGGCTCATTTCGCCCACTTCAAAGGTTATCGTTTCCTCGCGATGGATTTGAGGCATCCTTCAGGGGCTGCGGCCTCACTAGCATCGAGGTTAACGTCCGAAGCATCATCGTATTCATCCTCTTCAGCTCCTGTGGTACAAGCCTCAGAGATTTCAACATCCAAGAAGGAGAGGTCCCATTCTGGATGCTCCTTGGATATTTTACTTCGAACGTCCTCCACACCAAGCTGGAAGGCATCAGCACAATTTACATCTTGCTCGCCCCTGAGCAGAGCGAGCCACATCTCAGCTTCAGCAGCTTGATTTCGAAGTGAGGCGACCTGCCCCTCAGTTTCAGCAGTTTGGCTCCGCAGTAAGGCAATCTGCTCCTCGGTCTCAGCGACCCGCCTTTTGAGCTCTGAGCTCCTCCCTCGGCTGGATGCCAATTCCTCTTGTAGGGTCCGTATATGGCTCCGGTTCTCCAGCTCCGCCTTCTTCATCTGCAAAAATAGAGTTAGCCAGTACCACGCTGAGCCAACAAGGGAAGCCAAAAAGGGCAGTACCATACCTCCTCCTCCTGCCAAGATAACTTCTGGGTCAACTCCTTGACCTCATCAAAAGCCCTCAATTTATCAGCCTTAACCCGCTCGATTCTGCCCTTGAAATCACTGATCTTCGACTGCCTACTGTCAGCTTCTCCCCAGGCTTGGGAAAGCTCACCATCGAGTTGGGTTAACTTTTTCTGGTGCCATTTGATCCTGTCATCCCTGTTAGCTATACTACGGTTGAGTTGCCGTACCTTCTCCTCCAACTCGCCAAGCATCTTGTTCAGGCGATTTCTCTCCTCGACGGCTTCTCTCCTCTGCCTACCTAGGCTCTCACTAAACTGTTTCTTGACAGTCTCCATTTCTCCAGCATGCCTAGACTTGATCTGCGATAACTCCAGGCATGCGTCATGATACCTCGCCAGGAGCCCGTATAGCTCTTTAATTTTGAGCCTCAGCTTGGACGCATCATCTAGGGCGGCCTGATGCAGCACCCTCATCTTCGCCAAATTCTCATTGGCGATACCCAGAGCTTGCTCAAACGCATCAGATGCCTCCTCTCATGATCGAAGCTCAGCACTAACTCTCCTGGTCTGGGCGCTGGCCTCTGTTGCCAGGTTCAAGCGCCAGTACAACGCCCTGGTGATCAAAGCACTCTACAAAATGAAGCACAAGTGAAAAGAGAGCGACCAAGCTAACCAAAAAGCACTCACTACTCGGGAATAATGACTCACCCGGGAGATGTAGGACCTGGCTAGCCCCATGAGGATAGAATTATTGATCTCAGGGAGGAGATGGGCTTCCGTCCCACATTCCACTGGCCAAACGCGGCGTCAACCAGGTCTAGGTCTGTGAACTCATTCGCCGAGGGACCTACGCTCGGGTAAAGTGCTGACCTCATTAGGGCAGCAAACGCCGCCTCAACAGTCGATTCCGAACTATCGGGCTAACCGTCGCCATCTGAAGGATCAATATGGACAACCTCTGACTGAGAAGCCTTTGCCCTCTCGGTCTCCCTCAGCAGAATTCTAACTTGGGATTCTTCGGATAACTCGGCCAGCCCAGGCGCCAGTTTTCCCGAAACCTTGGTGGAAGAAGCTTCGGCTGCAAGACCTTTACCTTGCTCTCCCCCCTTGTCCGAGCTCCTTCCCTCGATCATGGGTACCTGCTCCTCCCCCATAGGCTCTGCCAATGCCTCGGTCTGTTCATCAATCTCCCCAACCACTACGGGAGGAAGTTCTCCAACCGTAGGCTCCTTTTGAGCCTCCACTACAGCCAGCCCAACGTCGCCACCCCTAAATCCCTCCTGTTCTCCTGCCAAAGCTAGAGGCATTTCCTCACTCGGAGGAGGGCCCTCAGAGGCACCAACCTCCATCGTATCAGCCATTAGCTCACCTTCAAAAGAAGAGGCTCCTAGACAAGCCGACAGAGTTTCATCCGGGCTGTCTACTATTTCTACCACTAGAGGATGGGGGACCTCAGCAGTCCTCTCCGTATCCTCCTCTGCTTTCAGCGCCTCCGCCATGACTGCTTCAACCTCTGGCGAGCGCTCCTCGGAAAAATGAGCCGACTTCTCGGGCTTGCGTTTCTCCCCTCCATTGCTCTCCCTCGGGCGCTTGCTAAACCCTTTCTTGATACTGCCCAATAGTTAAGACTTCTTGGCTGCAGGAACAGAGAGCAAGCGATCAGACTGAGACATACTTGCTCGAATGAAATTGATGAAAAAAGAAAAAAACTTACTATGCGGGTCAAGGAGGCTAAGCCCAGCAGCAAAAAGAGCCTCCTCCGACAGTAAATCGTTGGACAAAAACGTCCTACTGTCGTGAAGGACTTCCAAGTTCTCCTTCTCCTGCTCAGATAGAATCGGATGTGCTTCCACATCTTGAACAAAGTTTCCCCATCCCCGGGGAAAATCGAAGCCGATGTTTCCCTCGGTAATAAAAAACCTGACCTTCCACTCCTTTATAGACGATGGCTTATCTGTTATCGTCTTGAAAGACCTCCGAGGTCCAATGTAAGGCCACTCTGATTTTCTTCCAGGCATCAGATAATAACAGGCATGGAAGAGAGGAAGAGTCGTCGTTACCTGAATCCGGCTATACATTGAGATAAACCCGATGATGCTGTGCCAACTGTTGGGAGCCACCATTATCGGGTAAATATTATAGAATCTCATGATTTCCTTCACCAAGGGCTGAAGGGAAATCGAAGGCCCGCCTTCAGACTGTCTTCATAAAGAAAGACCCCGCGCTCCAGATCTTGCGAAACCCTATGCTCGGGCTCCGGCAATGTTAGAAGGATATCCGAGGGAATGCCATACTTTTGGCGTATTCTCCCCAAATCCTCGGCGGCAATCTCTAAAACCATATCGTCGGGGCTCATCATCCTGCTGTCCAAGAGAAGCACCGAGCGAAATTACAGAGAAAGCAGAGAGCAAGATTCTCTTAAGAAGAACGAAAGAGCGCTGTGAACAGGGACAACGCCGTTTCGACTTTGCTTTCCCCCACAGAAACTGCCTTAAGAGAAAGATAGGGCATCCCAACCGAGACGCCCGAAACTGCTATTGTGGATGCCATAAAAATTAGGATTTGCTACGTGGTAATTTCCCAACCGCTGCCTTAAAGGAGCCTTATGTGGCGTGCCCTGTAAAAGCACATCTCACAAAGGCACGGCGACCGCGCAACATTAAATAGGGCATCATTGCGCAAACCCAGATCCCTCCGTTCAAGTCATGCCACCTGGAATTATACTCCCTATGCCCGAACTTACGTTTCGAACTAGAGAGTGGGGGGCATGTGTTGAGGGATAAAATCGCTGTGTCAATAATCGTGCACATGGCTAGGACCGGCCCTGATTCCTATCCGCTATGCGACACCCACCCGAGATAAGTCAGCCTTGATAAGTTGGGGCACCTTAGCCCCTCACCAAACCAAAGGCTCCCAAGGGGCGAATCACATCTCTCTCGGCCCTAGCCGAGCTATATCATCTATGGCCGAGCTATATCATCTCTCTGGCCCCAACCGAGCTATATCATCTCTCGGCCCCAGCCGAGCTGTGTCATCTTTCGGCCCCTCTAGCCGATCTCTCCCATCGCTCGGCCTAGCCTGAGCGATATTTATGCCTCTACGAATTCGATGCGGAAGAACCTGAATTCGTGAGATTCCAAATAGAAATCATATCCGAAAGTGACCTAGGATGGCGAGAGTGGCCTAGGGCCCTGAAGCCTATGTCCTCACCACATCTCGAGACATCAACAGGCTCTCCTAGCCGTCGATCCTCTAACCAACAAGATACGAATCCTACCGGCCTCATAACAAACTGGATTTAGATCCTAACGACTTTTGGACCCACGATGCCCCCAGGGAATCAGGTGATCATCTATAAATATAGTCACCTGCCGACTCCTCAGGTATGTGCACACTTGCTCACTGGAACTCTCTCTCCTTCTGCCTTAGCTTTCGTCATTAGCGCTCTGCTCAGAGCCCGGAAAGGGACTCTTCAGCGAGAGCCATCTCCCCATTTTTGTTGATTGATGATCTCCACTGACTGAGCATCGGAGGGTCTTCCGTAGAGGGCCACCCCCAACGCCTCTCGTGTGAGGACTATTTTGCAGGTCCACCCAAGCGAAGAACCCGCGCTGTAGCCGACCGCGCCTGAATCGGAGGACAGATTTCGACAGCAACAGGTTACAAAGGCTTTGACTTTCTGTCATGAAAAAAGAATTTATTCTGAAAGCCTCCATTACATAACATATAAGCTAGAAAGATATTCAGGTAACACTTTAGGTAATAATGCTTATCCAAGTATGATCTGCTTGCAACTGCCCTTTTATAAAAGTGACCTTTCCTAACTTTTTCAACTATTTATTCGACTTTTTTTTGGGGGAATTCAAAACCTCATATATGGAAGAAACTAATAGTTTTCTTAATAATAATAGCATAATTAAATAGTTTTCCTAGCTAGAGTTTAAAGTTTCTAGTTGCGATTGAAACTAGGGTTCAGCTAGGATATTTTTTAATTTTTTTATAAATCAAACTTTAATCCCATTTGTTTAAAGCCCGTTATGCCATCTCCTTATGCCCTTGAACTTCTATTTATTTTTAGCACCACCCAAATACTCAAATTTTGAACTTGAAACTGTTGAGAGATAATACCACTCAAGTTTTGAACCATCAATCTTATTCTCTCAAGATGAAAGGACATACCACTAAGCTACATAGTCAGGCTTTTGGGTCATGTAAAGGTGGCTTTTGAATCAACCTTTATTGAATTTTCTTCTTTTTTTTGTTTTTAGAAATAAAAATGCTTGCATTCATGTTGCTTTAATGTACCATGTAAAAAAAGTATAAAAAAAGATTTTTTTTTCTTTTGCCGCTAAATTTTTGTAATTGAGAGGATATAACAAATAATACTTTTAAAAAAAGCTGATGTAATTAAGAGAATGAAAGAGGAAAAAAATGAATGAAAGTCCAAATACTTCTCTTGTTTTTGAGACTAGAAAATTGCAAAAGCTACCATTGATGCACTATCATCTATCACTACAAGATTTTTGTCTTTCAGCAATGAATTTTTTTGCAATGAATTTTAAAATTCGTTGGTGAAAGTGGATATTTGCAATGAATACAAATATTCGTTGTTGAAAATTCATAATTAATTAGAAAAGGCTTTCTGTAATGAATATTTTTATGGTGATTAAAAATATTCGTTGTTGAATATTTTAGCGCCACATAATATTCATTTTTGTAGGAAAATTTTTGGCACCAAAAACTTTCAGCAATAAATTACTATTTCTGCTATGAATAAATTTATTATTAAAACTCCGATTATTAGCAACAAACTTTAATTCATTGCAAAAGTTATTTTTTTAAAAAAATAATAAAAATAATATATTCAACAATGAATATTTTATTTTTTGCAATGAATATCTAATATAAATAAAAATTAATTAAAAAAAGTTAATTAGAAGAATCGCCCTAACTACCTCTTCTTTTCATCTACGCCTTACGCGAGTGCGTGGAAAGAAGAAGGGTTAAACCCTATTTCTAAGTAGCCACATGAGAACTTCATCGCCATCATCGTTGATCCAGGTATGCATCTCTTAATCAAACCCAACACTAGTTAAAGAGAGAAGAGGAAAACTAGGTTGAGTTATCTAGTTTTTCTTCTACCCTAGTTTTTGTTTAAAATAACCCAAACCCTAGCTTCCGAGTCCCGACGTCGTTGTGTTTTGGGGGGGGGGGACGGGGGAGGGGGGGGAATCGTGTCCAGAGAGGGGAAAGCCGGTAACCGACCGGAGGAGGTGACAGGGAGAGAAAAGGGAGCGGGGGCGGCTGGGAAAAATCATGACAGAGATTTGCGGCGGGGGGGGGGGAGGCTAAGAAGCATCGTTCCAGGGCATCTGAGAAGCTCGGGAGGGGGGGTTCTCAGCCGTTCTAGGGAGCTTTGGGGGGGGGGGGGACAAGAAGAAGCATCGTTGGGGGGGAGAAACAGGGGCCGTTCCAGGGAGCTTGGGGGGGGGGGGGGGGGTGTTCTTAGCCGTTCCAGGGAGCTTTGGGGGGGGGGGGGGACAAGAAGAAGCATCGTTGAGGGGGGAGAAACAGGGGCTGTTCCAGGGAGCTTGTTGGGGGGGGGGGTGTGAAGAAGCATCGTTGGGGGGTTCCAGGGAGCTTGTTGTTTGGGAAGCATCTAGGGAGCTTGTTGGGAGGGGGAGGAAGAAGGATCGTTGGGGTTCCAGGGAGCTTTGGGGGGTTTGGGGAAGAAGCATCCAGAGAGCTTGTTGGGAGGGGGGAGGAAGAAGGATCGTTGGGGTTCCAGGGAGCTTTTAGGGGGGGGGTGAGAAACAGGGAGCGGGGAAACGGTGGGCCGATCGGAGGAGGGGGGAGAAACACATATGGGGGGGTTTGAGAAACAGGGAGCGGGGAGAAACGGATCGGAGGAGGGGGAGAAACACATTTTGAGAAACAGGGAGCAGGGAGAAACGGCGGGCCGATCGGAGGAGGGGGGGGAAGCATCGTGAAAGGGGGGGGGGAGAAACGGCTGAGATCGTGATGGGAAGAGCTGCGGGGCGGGGGGGGTGGGGGGAGAAATCGTGAGAGCTGGTTCCCGAGGGGGGGGCTGGTTCCAGGGAGAAATCGTGAGAGCTGGTTGAAGTTGGGGGAGGGGGGGAAAGAAACAGGAGCTGGGGGCTGGCTCTAGGGAGAAATCGTGAGAGCTGTTGGGGGTTGGGGGGGGCTGGTTCCAGGGAGAAATCGTGAGAGTTGTTGGGGAGGGGGGGTTCCAGGGAGAAATTGTGAGAGCTGGTTGAGGTTGGGGGAAGAAGAGGGGGCAGGGGCGGAGGGGGGGGGGAGAAGAAAAGGGAGCTGGGGGTTGGTTCCAGGAAGAAATCGTGAGAGCTGGTTGAGGTTCATTTGCTAGATTTCATGCTTCAAAGTTATTAGTTATCTCTTTTTTTATTATAGGAAAGGCGAGAGAAGAATATTAAGAATCTTCGCAATAGAAAGACAAAGACTAAGAATGGATCAGTGACAACAGCAAACCATCATGTTCGTCGCAATAGGAATGTCGCTGTTGATAATATCAAAAGTTGGAAGGAGCTTCGTCATGACGAGAAGACAGACAAGTGGACATCCGACATATGTCGAGACCAATATGTAAGTATTTAATTCTAAATTATGATGTTTTGTCCATATTATTGTTATGGAAATGATATCTTTTTTTTCATTTCATATTTTTCTCTGATAGGCCCAGATATGACATATAAGATGACTAAGAGAACCAGCTTACTGACCTTCAAATTATGGAGAAGATTTTGGGGCCTCGATCAACATATGCTCCAGGATGGTCGCGTATTCAAACTAGTCGTCAATTAGGGGAGAGACAGTTTGTTGAATCTTCTACGATCCACAATGTCGATCGACCCTCTTATGATGAGCTTGTTCAGCAGCTTCAGCAAGCCAACGAAAAGATTGGCACCATGTCCTCAGTGCTAGAGAATGTTATGGCCCGCATGACTGCGATTGAGACTTCACAGGTTACATCGTCGAGCAACCCTCCACCTTCATCTTCCACTGACATCTTGGATGAGAGAGACTGAGTTGTATCTTCCACTGACATCTTGGATGAGAGAGATTGAGTTGTCTATGCATTGTTCACTCTTTTATCTTTTTTTTAAGCTGATATCAAATACTTTACTTTGGTTTAAAACATTTCGATTGTATTTTGGATTTTGGACTTTGTTGATGTATTTATTAATGCTATTTAGTTTTATGAACTTTAATTTAGAGTAATTCATAACTAATTTGGCTTTCCACAATAAATTTAATATTAGGAACAAGTTATAATTGCAATAATTTTAAATGAATTTGCAATGAAAATAAAATTATTTAGCAACGATCTCTTTTCTGCAATGAAATTAAGTTCGTTGCAGAAACTCATATTCAGTAACAAATTTGACTAAAAAAACATTCGTTGCAGCAAACATTTAGCAATGAATTTTGTTTCAGCAATCAAAATAAATTTATTGCAGAAACTCGACTTCAGTAACGAATTATCGTATTTTTTTTGAAAGTAGTAGCAACGAATTTTCTAGATTCCGCAATGAAATGTTTTCATTGCAAAAGATAGACTTTCTGTAACGAATTGTATTCGTTGCTAAAAGTAGTGATTTGAGCTTTAGCAACCAACTTTCTGTAACGAATCGTAACGAATATAAATTCATTGCGAAAAGTTTTCCGCAACGATTTTAGCACTTTCAGCAATGACAAAAATTCATTGTTGAAAGTCAAAAATCTTGTAGTGTAACTCTCTTCAACAAGCAAATTACATCGGTTCATAAATCACATAATATAAATCAAATGGGCAATACATTTGTGTTCAAAGTGTCATCAACTATGTCTAATCTCAACTATTCCTGACAAGACATTTTATTTGTTACTAAAGAATTGTCCTGTGTACTTGTACCATAAAAAAAAAAAGAGGATTGTCCTTTGTATAGCTTGACATTTTCAATTGATAGGGCATGATTAATTAACAATGTCTTTAATAGAATCTTGATGCAATTAGAAGAATTAAAGAAGAAGAAAATAGATAAAATGCCAATATATTTCCCCCTTTTTATTGATGGCAATAGGCTAAATGACAGGCCGGGGTAGCCTTCTCCTAATACTTCTGACTTTATCAAATGAGATTTGATCCCAAGTCACTTTATACACCTATGAAAAAACCTTATTAGCTTATTAGGTTGTCACTTTTTTATATCTCCCATTTTAGAGACTAAGAAGTTGAACAAATAGGTCATAAACCACTAGTTCACTCGCATTCACAAAAAATCATAACCATCCCGCTTTCTATGATTTTTTATAAAATCATATATATCGTAGCTATCACATGCAAGTCTTTGGGTCTTAAAAATAAAGAGAAAAAAGAAAAAAGATTTAGGTTGTGACTTATAGCGACTGCAATTTTAGCAATAAACAAAGTAGAGATTGATGCTGATAATCCCTCAGCTCAACCTCCTTCCTTAGGATACATTAAGTGAATCTCCTTGACTTACTCTAGTACCATATAATGTATGCGACATGCCGATGGCAGCACTAGTGTGGCGACTTAAACCAATTAAAGTTACCTTCCCTTCATTTGCATCTCTATGCACTCTTATTTTAATGAACATTAATCCTCCACTATATTCATTATAACACCATCAAGATCTGAAGAGTATAAGAGCTTAAATAGACTAATACATCAAATATACTCTAAAAAATTTTAAAAATGGGATCACAATCCTCCATGAAATGCTTCGCTTCCTTCACAAACCATGCGGTTGCAATGCCCAAAATTTGTAACCATATATAGTAAAGCCTTTTTTATATATTTATTTGTCTATTCTCCTTCGATTTGTCAACCATTATATTTGGCCAGGCAACATTAATTGCATGGAGATGGCACGGAAGGAAGTGGGACAGCAGGCAAGGGGAGAGACCTGGAGAAGTAAAGCAGTACAGTAGGAGCAAAGAAACGAATGTACTGGGATGTGTGTATTTTGAAAAGTTTTCCACAAACTTTTGTTTGCTGTTTGGAAAAAAGAATTTGACAACATTTTATTTGAAATTCCAGGCAAGTGCTCATTTATTCCCAAAAGGCCCTTCTGCTATTTGGATCCTATTATTCCCTACATGCCCCCAACCGATCTCATTAGGACCTTCATCACGAAGGAAGAGTGGAGCTCATAGAGTCCGGAGAATCTTTCCAACCCCCCACCCCCAACAACCAAAAAAAAATTAAAAAAATAAAGGCAAGATAAGTAAAACATAAATGACAAAGAGAGATAAAAGCAGAATCTAGTTGAAGCATGGCCTAACTCCCTCTCATCTCCTACTTCATCTCCTCCCCTTTTCCATAGGAGAACAAAGGAAGAGGTCTTTTCAGTTTTCAAACACCCGAAGCGTAACCTTGGCCTGCTGGTCGCTTGCCGACTGATCCACCACATCCTCCTTAAACCAAATCAAAAAAAGAAGAAGAGCACCATCGAGGACATGAGGTGATGGCACGTGCGGTGTAGCACGGTATACGCATGCCTTGATTCATCCAGTACTTCGGCTTTGCTTCCTCTTCTCTCTTCCTTCTATTAAATCTTGGTCCAATTTTTCTCACTCTATATATTTCAGTTTTCCTTCGTTTTTGGTAGTAAGTTTGATTTGAAACTCCACCTCCACATCTATACGTCACACCATCTGCTAAGAAAAGAAAGAGCCACAAGACATGGCTTTCCCTTCACCTCTCCATCACTCCTTCTTCCCCTAGCTCTTGGGTCTATTTGGCCTTCAGACTCTTCTCCTCCCCCTCTCTATTTTCCTTCTGCTTTCCCCCTTCTGCCACCCCCTTCTTTCCTTATATTTTATCTCTTCCTAGTTTTGTTTTGGGTAATTATCTTTGGTGGGGAATGGAGGAATTTTCCCACCTGGGCCGCGGGAACTCTACGGGGTCTTTTATATGCCTTTCCTCATCGTCGGTTGCCACCGCTGCCACCACCACAACACCACCGACCCCAGCACCAAGCTCCGTTGCCTATGGGCGAAACCTCTACCCCGCTGCGCTGCTCCAAAACCCTAGCCCTCCGACTTTCAAAGCCGAGGCTGGTTCCTCCCAACACCAATCTCAGGAGCATTGGGAAATATCTCGGCATGATGAAGAGGCTATCAAGGCCAAGATCATCTCTCATCCTCGGTACTCCAGCTTGTTGGAAGCTTATATGGACTGCCAAAAGGTCGCCCATTCTAAACTCTATAGTCTGTACTGCTACAAATCTATCATTATATTGTCCTCTTCGCTTACCAGCAATAATTCCCATGCGCTTCTTTATAGGTGGGAGCACCACCGGGGGTGATTGCCCGGCTTTCGGCCATCGCCCGAGAGCTCGAGTCATGCCCGAGCTGCCGACATGATGCATCCGCCGACCCTGACCTTGACCAATTCATGGTATCTCCTCAACCATCTCTTTGCCTGTGTCTCTCTTTTCCTTACAATTTCCTTGTGACTTGTTACCCATAAATTCCATATTATAGGAGGCCTTCTGTGAATTGCTAGTTAAATACCGGGTGGAGCTAAAGAGGCCATTGCAGGAGGCCACAGACTTCCTAAAGAAGGTGGAGTCACAGTTCGGTGCTCTCATCAACGGCAACTCGGCTCGCTTCTTCTCTGCTGGTAATATGCGGGTGACTCTTTCCATTATAATATGATCAAAGCCAGGGAATCTAAGATAAAAGGAACACTTTATTTCATTGGCTTGGGTTTTATTTATTCACTGCTTGTCTTTCCATATCGTCAGGGAAAAACGAAAAAGAGGTGAAGATGAACTGTAGGTCATGTGTTTAGGGTTCCACACACTTTACTTTCCAACAGTGCAATGCCGAGGGCTTTGGCAGTCTGACAGTAGAGAAAAATAAAGTCAAATAAATTTAGGAAGCCGCTTCCTTCCTCCACCTTTAACGGTGGGCTAAAGAGAACCTTGACCGATTTGTTCTTTATTATAGGCTAATTTATTTTTATGGTTTTAGCTTCTATAAATATAATAACGGGAGATAGAGGTGGGAAAGAAACGATCCATCCCGAGGATAAAAGAACAGGTCTCAACCTCTTGTTCCAATTTTCTTGGTGCCTATCACTATCACTGCTATTATTATCTTTTTATCTATTGTTTATAATAGAGAGGAGGAAGACGGCCTTCTATTTATCTAGTAATATATAAATATACGGAGAGGTGAGGAAACCACACGTTGGTGCTTCATAGGCTAGCGTTTTCGGTGCTGACAAGGTCCCTCTTTAGGGTTCTGAAGTGAATCCTTCCTCGAGAATAAATGAATAATGGTACCGTGACTCTTCTTTAACCTCCTCCAATTCAAAGTCTCTCTCTCCCCCCAACAACGTGGGATGCCATTCTAATCAAGCCCACCCACCAACAACTCCAGCTACATCTACTGCTGTGGTACATTTTTGTCAGGGTTCGACCCCATGGCAAGGGAACCGTCTTTTATAAAGTGCAATGGTGCACTATGCGCAATTTTATAAAGTATTTATAGGATCATATTTTCTATTTTAGTTCGTAATATAATAATGGATGAATGTTGGCAGTGCAAGTATTTTTCGTAAATCGTCCAATGCTCAGAAGTGAAGGATTATAAATTCTTATATATAATATATATTAAAGGGAGAAGTATTTCGAGGATGGTTTTTAATTGGCTTCTTTAGCTTATGAGGTACAGTTTTCTGTGGTCACAAACCCATGTTGCTGGGGGTGTTTGTTGCCCATGGAATTAGTCAAAGTTTGTACTAGCCTTGGAGTGAATGCAAATTGGCTTTTTGATGGAATGGGTTGCAGCTTATTTTTCACTTTCTGCTGTGGAGTCTCTTGGCTGTTCATGTGGTGCCCTGTATGGATTAAATGTCTGTTCTTTTTTACCGGAAAGAACTGTTGATTTTGACGATCGATTCAAGAACAGAAAGCTAATATTTTCATTCTGAAAAAACACAACGGGAATATGATTAAAGTGTCAAGGGAAGTGCTCGGAGTTCGAAGACAATGAAATGCCGATAGAGAGATGATTTGCCAACCATGTAATCAGCCGAAAATCTATGACAAGCTACTTCATATTTTAGTTCAGAATCGTGGAGAATCGACCGATAAAATGTGTCAGACCCCCTTTAAATCCATGCTTTTATGAGATTTTCAGGTTATTCCCCGATCATGGATTTTTGTAGGCACAATTGTTGTATGCTTATACGGCTGCTGATCATTGATGGTAGCATGTAACCGAATAATCGGCCAACTGAGCTACCAGCTGTTAAGCCTGCCCCATTTAACGTAATACCTACAAAAAATATTCTTGTCTATATCTTAAATTTTATGTGGCGACAATCCAAAAGCAGCTGATGTTCTTGAAGACATCCTTTGGGAACAGCGGTACTAACACTCAATTCATGAAATGGAGCACAAAATAGCCGTGAAAGTGTTTAAAATTCAAAAACTTTGGGGACTTGTGGTCATGGAAAAGAAGAGGGGAGGAATGAAATAAGTTTAAAATTCAAAAACTTGAGAGACTAGTAGTCATGGAAAAGAAGAGTGGATGAATGAAATAACATTAATGAGACATGTGGTTTGGTGTCCCCGCTAATTTAATAAGGATGACTGTGATGGCTTTGAAAGTCTAATGTTTTATGACTTCCTGTAGTTAGATGACCAATAATTGACAAGAAAGTGTAGCGTACCGTGTTTTTACTTTACTATTGTAGATTTAGCAATAATCTTCTTTCTCTACGATAAAGCTTTACTCACAAGAGATTTTATAGAGGTGTCTATCATGAATGTATTTCTAAGTCCTTGATCAATACGATGAATTGGTTGCACTTTCTTAAGACTTTTTACATGAATATTACGATGGTCAGAGCCAACTTCCAAATCAAGGCAAGGGTGCCTACTGAATAAAATTTAGTAGGGGAACCTTCTCCCTCACTTTCCCATCAAAAAAACATTGGTGCCTCCTGGCCAAGTTGGTAAAATTCCATTGTGTTAATGCAAGAAACCTGATTTCAGTCACACAACTCACAGAATCCGGGAGCATGCCAACCCACAACAGGAGATGTTAAGGAAAGATGTTGCAAATCATAAAGTGGGAGAAAACAAAGAACAGACATATATTGACTGTCCAATTTTTCTCCACGTTTTATTCTATTAGCCCTACATATTAAATGATATTCTTTTTTAATTAGTTGTTAAGACTTCAAGTAAGAAAGTAATTTTACATGATATATCATATATGTTCATGGATATTTTTTTGGCAGAAATAAATGTTTATTGATTAATGAAGAAGATACATTTAAGTTAATTCATGTACACCACATTCATATTTGAAGCTAAGATTATTCAATATTGAGGTTTTCTGAGATCATATAACCTAATGTCACTGCAAAATATCATTAACTTGCTACAATTTCATTGAGTATATTAACCTGCAAATTTAAATGCTTCAAGTTTTCATTTTCATACAGTCCCAAAGTTAAAATTACAAATCCACTCAGATAGTAATCATCAAGTGTTTCTTGTCTAGACACAATGAAATTTTGTAGCAAAGTGGCTTTTATGAGAACAAAGTGCTAATATATGTGCACGTAGAGATAAATATTGCGACTTATGTTCTTTTGACATACCTAAATGGAATTTCCCTTTTAGGATACTGATATATTAAGCTCTCAATTATCACTTCAGTTGGCGCATAGCAACTGCTAGGATGGAATGGGAATTGCAAAATCTGGCTACAAATTGTTTGGCACCCAAAGGTTATAAATGCGCCATAATCTAAGTAAATGAGCCCGCTACTTTGCATTGCCACTGCTAAATTCCATGACATTTTGGTTTAGTGATTTTTGTAATATCTAAGCTATGTAATACTACCTGTGTTGCAGTGGTAATGTTCAACATTCTCTCTTCTGATATCTTAATCATCAATCGTCATTGTCCCATGGTAATGCTATTCTCCTCATGGTCAAGGAAAGAATTTAATTCATTTGTTCCCTCATCCTATTAATTAGCACCAGACTTCCCCCACTAATAAATTTATATAGTTCTTAAATGTTAGAAGTGAGATATCAATGTTAAAGAAAAAGGGGCTTTTATGGAATTGAAGAGGATATATCGGAAGAATTAAAGTGAATACGTATAAAATCTTGTGCATATCTTGGTTAAACTTCTGACAAATTTGTTTGTATTCTTATAATGCTACTTTTGAACACGGTGCATTTCCAATCTTTAATCGTCTTAATATTTTGCCATCCATTTCTTGCATATTTTATCAGCATCCTTTCATACTTGCTTGTGGCGTTGAACATTATTGTAATGGTGAGTTGAATTTGGCTTGGAACCAGCTTGGATTTTCTATGAGATCCTATGAAATTTGGGTTATTCGAGTGATGTCGGTTTTGATGTCAGGATTTTCCATATTGCTTTTGATATAGCCAGGATTTTGACGAGAGATAACACTTAAAAGAGAATGTGAGAGCCATTTTCAGAGAGTACATTTTGGGGTTAGATTTTTTAAGTAGCAGCTCTACTCCTGTACTCCAACCCTTTTTATATATAATATAATTTTTGCTCCATCTCACCTGTGGACATAGGCTTGTGGTAGAACTTCATAAAATATTTTCTTCTATCCATATCAAATATCTTTGCCTTCAAATACACTGTTTCATCTAGATCCAACTAAAAAACTGACATCAGAGCCCCAGGTTAATCAATTGGGTATTGAGATGTGGACTATATTTAAGATTAAGAAATTTGATCCCTCTAACAGCCTTGGTTTATGATAGGTTAAGATGCATGCCATCTTGACACAACAAGGGTTGCAAAGTACTATTGGAGGATGAGGTGTCCAATACTTCGGTTGAGTGAAAAAAGAAGGATGTGGATGATAGAGCCCTGACTATGATTAAGTTCTACTTGTTTGATGAGGTTTTGTATAAAGTTTCTAATGAAAAGATGACTATTAACTCATGGCTCAAGCTGAAGTCTTCTAAATGACAAATTCTCTCTCCAACAACCTATATTTGAAGAACCATCTATTTATGTTGGAGAAGGCACACCCATTAAGTCTCATGTTATTGAGTTGATTTCCATTATTACATATTTGAAGAATATTGATGTCCAAATAGGTGATGAAAATCAAGCTCTCTTATTGTTGCATTCCATACCTCCTTCATTAAACATTTTAGAGATACATTCTTCTATAAAGAGATACTACTTCATGGAGGACACTAAAGTATCTTTACTTTCTAAAGAGTTGATTGAGAAGCACATGAAATATGAGTGAACGCTAGGTTAAAGGCTTGGATGCTAGGGGAGGTCTAATGCAAAGGGCTCCGTAGAGGATTTAAATTTATATCAAAGCCTAAATGCATGAGTTTGGATTATCATTACTGCCATAAGCAAGGATAAATTAAGATTGACTTCCATAAGTTGAAAAATGAGCGATAAAAGGATCAAACAAAAAACAAAAGGAAAAACACTACAAATACTAGTGTAGTGAAGTGTTCTCTCATGACTATGGAGTCAAGTCTGTGTTAGTCCTACCACGTGTCCTAATAGGGATTTGTTCCCCCATATGAATCAATTGATCGAGTCATACAGATAGGCAATAATAGACCTAGTAAAACTATTATGCCTCAACCTAGCTTCTAAGGATGCATCGCATGACCATACATCTTCTATGTATAGTCTTAGAGAACATTTAAGATCTATTTTTAATAGTTTTCATAAATATAATATATTTTATTAATTTCAAAATCAACAAATTTTACTGATATATTGATAAAATTTTTTAATTTACAAATTTAATTATTCATCTAGTATCAATATAATCTAACTCTTATATAATCACTTAAATCTCTATTAGCAATTCGATTACTACATGTCGTAGGATTCTAAGAAAATAACAACATAATAATATATATGGATTAATGACTCAACTAGAATCCCTCCACATGCCAACATAATTAATATAAATATAGAAAATAGTATAAATATTAATGTCAAACTTAATGAAAATAAGAAAAAATCATAAATAATTATAGTCAATGCTTGATAAATTAATATGCATATATACATATTGTAGATCATCTATTAACCATTCCATTCAAATGGCTTCACATAAATCATATATTACAATATTATGATCAAGAGCATTTCTAAATAACTTATATTTTCTTTTTGATTAATATGTTCAAATCCAACAACAATTATTTTCTGACATTGGACTTGCCATAGCTACTCTTAAGTCCATGACAATCAAACCTCAATAATTAGGTCTCAATAAACCCTCATAAATATCATTGGTAAAGATATTACTCTTCTTATTCATGGCTGCAAACACTCACAATTTTCTTATCCATGACAGCCATCTCTGCTTACTATTTATGGTGAAGTTATCCATAATTCTTCACATCAACTCATGGCAGTAAGTTAGAATTTTTATGTACTAGCCTATGGTGGTAATTTATAACTTCACACATCCACTCGTGATAGCAATCCATAATTCTACGTATAAGCCTATGGTGATAATTCATAATCATACATATCAGCTTGTGATGATAATCCATGACTCATGGCCAATTCAAATGCCTCACACTTAAATAGTTAATTTTACAAAAATCCAATGATATGTATCATGCAATCTAAAATCATCATCATGCAATGCATATAAACATAAAGAAATAGATATAAGAATATGATGATGGTCAATGGATGTTCTTACAAATCATTCATTGTAATCATGTAGCATATGGTATATGTATATATCATACCTTAGTTCCTATCCTAATTTAGAATTTAATAATTAAAAGAATTAGAATTTTACTTTGTTTAAGGCTCAAGTGTAAAGCTCTTTGCTTAGCACCTTCTTGTCTGCATATTGCACCTCTAAAAATTTGAATCTAATAATCAAAGTAGATTATAGAACAAATATGATTAGCAATGAGAAAAATTATAAGAAAAAGAAGAACAAGCTAGTTGGGTCACTCAAGCTGGTCAAATTTTGGAGACTCATCAAATCAAGAAATAAAGTTCTTATCTAAATCAAATTCATCAATAGTGGGATCCAATGATATCCTAAGAAGGTTAGGATGGATATCGATACAACAAGTAGTAGTTAGTATAATTTAATCCCACAACTAAGCAATGGATCAAGAAGAAGACCCTTTATTGGGTTCCACCCAAGGAGGGAAGAATGAATGAAGAGGGAGAAAGAGAGAAAGGATAGAGAGAGAAAATTATCAAAAGAGAAATCTTTTTGTGACCTTCTCAAAATAGGAGAGATGATGTAATGATAGAGATAGCACTAATAGTGGCTAGGTTGATAACTAATGGTAATTAATAGAGACAACAAATAGAAAGGTGGAGATGGTAACCAACTCCAATATAATTGAAATGGAAGACTCTAGTGGAGGGCTAGTGACCTAAGATGATGCACTCAAATATCTCTTATCATCATTTATGAGGGATAAGGACTGAAACAAGGTCAATTAGCTATAGTTAAAGCAAAAGAGAGGGAGAGAGAAAGATGGAGTTATCTCACCTATTCCTTGATGGGTTCTAGAGGAGGTTGTCTAGTACTCTCATCAATGAAACCTTAAGATATCCAGTGGTGGTTTTTGGCTTGGCTATGATTCACTTTCTAAAATAAGAAAGCGAAAATAGCATAAGAGGTATGGTCCACGATGACAAGAGTAAGAGACATAGGAAAAACTTGTCTAGCTAGCTTTCAATCAAAGGAAAAAAGAAGATAGATTGACATTTGTTCGAAATATGGCTTGATACTTAACTGTGTTAGGTGGCGTTTAAGGGAGGATGAGGATTAAATAGAGAAGGAGTGGCTTTGCCATCTTCCCTTCTATTAGAGCCCAATGATCTCTCTCTCATGTGTGTGTGTGTGTGTGTGTGTGTGTGTGTGTGTGTGATTTCTTTTCTTCTTTAATTGGGATTTGGTTTTTTGTTGTGTGTATGTAATTTCTTTCCTTCTTTAATTGGGATTTGGTTTTCTGTTATGACTTAGCTTTGCCTAAGTCAACTTGGGATCGAGCTCTTGATCCATGCTAGGGCCTCACCAAAATTGCTAGAAAAGGGATAGTTCAAATTAAAATATAAGATGATGTGGTGAGAAACTTGACTAATATTCGATACATTCTAGATTTAAAGAATCTTAACTCCTCTAAGTTTGATGAATTCTGCAAAAATAAGGATATCTACAGATACACAATTTATGGCATATATTATAATAGAATGGAGTAGCTGAGTGCATGAATAAAATCCTTTTGGAGATATTGATACTCTCCTAGTAGCTAGATTCAAACATTGCTTAGACTTTATTAGTAAATGTAGCACTTTAGATTTATTCTCCAAGGTTTAGATATATGGTTGTACGATATATATTACAGTAGAATGGAGTAGCTAAGTACAGGAATATAATCCTTCTGGAGATTACTACTCTTCTGGTGGCTAACTTTAAATACTGCTTGGACCTAATTAGTAAATGTAGAACTTGAGATTTGCTCTTGAAAGCTTTCATAGAGAATGTAAAGAAACATTCCATTACAGCTCTATGGTAGGCTTTATTGGATTTCAAGCAAAGGTTGAGATCTTGAATTCAACCTAAACCAACTTAGATTTTCAATGAGATCCTACCTAAATTATAGGATCAAATTTTTGGAAACGTTTGGATTATTTGAGTTATATTGATTTTGAACTTGGGTTTTCCATGTTTTACTTGCACTTACAACTATTGTTTTCACGAAAGGGTGTCCTTAGAGTACTTGAAACCCATTTTGAGATATAACTTTGGGGGTCATCGTTATTGAGAGACGCTCTGTTCTTGTACTCCATCCTTGTTTAATTATAGTGGAATTTCTTCTCCATTATACACATAGAGACATATGTCTGTTTCCGGACCTTGTAAATCTGTGTTACGTGAATATGTGATGTTTTCTTCTCTATATTTTCTCGAATCTCTTTCTTTTCCGTTATTGACTTTTGAGCACTATATATTCCTATAAACATATCCATATTAATTTGCCAAGACTGTGAAATTCGTTAGTAGAGCAAATATTGGAAAGAATTCATAAAGCTGATATCAAAAGAAAGAAGTCCATGCCTTATATTGACATCACAGAAAGCATTTGCATCTAAAATCTCATTGAGTAGATTATTCCCCATCTCTCGTGTTTCATCCAATTAATCTGTATTTTGGAAGAAATGGCGAGCTATATCATTCTGATAATACTTTGTTAATTGGGACTATACAGTAGATATGTTACATGCCAACTCCCTACTAAACACCTGTTTTCTGGATTGCTTCCAACTGAGATGTAATTACCACAGAATACAGCAGTAAAAGACACTTCTACGATGTTAATTTTGATTCCCCATTATCTCTTTCGTTCTTGGGTCGTCCTTTCTGAGATTAGACTCAGATTTCTTTAGCCACGGACTGAAATTCAACGTGATGGCTTCTGAAATTAGTCCATTGGTATTCAATATTTGTCCTATCTTCTTACTACCATGATAGAAAAGAATCGAGTGACATTAAAACAAAATGAGACTTTTTAGCTTGTTCCGATGGAACCTGCAGAAGAGAAACGTGAAGGTGTTGGCTCCTCCGAAGAGGACCAATATGCCAGTCGGGGAGAAGCCGAACTTCCGGAGACTGACCCCCACGCCGAAGACAAAGAGTTGAAGCGTTACCTTCTGAAGAAGTACGGTGGGAACTTGAGCAGCCTTAGGCAAGAGGTGTCCAAAAAGAAGCATCAAGGGAAGCTGCCAAAGGATGCACGACAAAAACTACTCAATTGGTGGGAGCTGCACTGCAAATGGCCATATCCTACAGTATGTGCTATAATTCAGCTAATCTATCCTTTCATGAAGAGCATTACATATATTGCA